>CM038144.1:203907854-204392871 GCA_021437245.1 Aegilops speltoides
ATTTGGACAAATATTGTGTCCTGTGGAATTTTTGGAAAGAAGACAGAAAAAGAAAAAGAAAAATGGCGCTGTGCCACTGGGCCAGAGAGGCCACGGCAGCAGCAGGCCCAAAGGGGAAAACCAGCCCACGCGGCTGCCACGTCGAAGGCGTAAAGGCGGAATACGCCTTCAGCCGACGGCGGATCGGTCTTGTGCTGCCACAAGACGCTTTAAACTCGGCGGGTGGACCCCACCCGTCAGGGCGTGAGGCTGACGGGCCGGCCCCACGGCGGCCGTCGTCTACCTCCGGCCAGAGGCGACGGCGAGCTCGCCGGCGGCGATACAAGGCACGGGAAGGGACGTGGGGTTACCGTTGGATTCAGGGTGGAGTCGCCGTTTGGGTGGAGGTGGAGGCGGTCGCCGGTGCAGCCTGGTTCGCCGGCGACGAGGTCCGCGGCGGAGGTGCTTCGGGAGGTGGCGACTCCGGCCGTTTCCGGTAGCTACAGAGAGGGAAAAGGAGGGGGAAATGATCAGTGAGGCGAGGGGAGTCCAGATCAAGAGAGAAAAGGGGCGGAGGAGGCCTGTACCCGCAGATCGACGGCGACCCGAGGCGGCGGAGCTCGAGCTCGATCTCGAGCTCGGGCAGCTCTGGAGAGAAGTGGGTGGTGCGGGAGGCTGATTGGGAGTGTGGAGGGGCGACAGGGAGGAAGAGAGAGGCTCGGGGCTGCCTTATATAGGCTGGCCGAGGTCCACCGTAGGCGTGGCCTACGGGCGCCCGCGGGATCGGCTCTGGAGGCCGTTGGGGAGGGAATGGAGCTGTCCACGGCGTTCGTGGGGGTGGAGTAGGGCGCCAGGGAGGAGGAGAGAGAGCGGGGAGAGGCACTGGCGCTCGCGCGTGTGAGGCCGGGCATTGGCCGAGCCTGGCGGCGCGGGGCACGCGTCGCAGGAGGTGAGAGAGAGGGAGAGACAAGGGGCTGCTGACGGTGGCGTGTCGCGGACGCCGAGGGGCATCGATCGGGCCATGGGGTAGCACGAGGTGGTCGGGGACGCGCGCCAACGGTCGGGAGCGCGATGACGTGCTCCAGAGCGCGACTTTGGCCGGCATCCGTGGCTTTCCCGCGTCGAGCGCGCGTCCACTAGTGTCTGGGAGCTACAGTGGGTGTGGGCAAAACTAGGAAAGCGCCTAGGATGCTCTGGAGGGCCGAGGGGAGAGAGAGGCTGTGAGAGAGAGAGGAAACTGTTGTCCAGAGAGGACAAATAAGGTTTCCCCCTCCTTTCTCATTGCTTCCTCGGGTAGAAAAGCATCCATGTCACAGAGGGGAACGAGGAGGGGTTGTGGTAAAAAGATAGGCTCAAGGAGATTAGTGGAAGTGGCAAAAATAGGCATTTTAATTTTCTGCCAGAAGGTGTTTGATGGTGTTTTGGATAAGTTAATGACTTCCACTGGCCTTGGTAGTCCATAGGGTGAAATGTCACATATAATTAGGGCCTTCCACCCATTTTGAGCTTATTTGGACAAAGTTGCCAATGTAACTCTTGCAAACCCTAGAAATGGGCAGGAATGGATTTGTGTAGATCCAGTGGAGTAGATCTCTTCTCCTTGGTGCACCACTTGGTGTGGTGGCCTTATTTGGTCAGGTGATCAGGATCACCAAAGTTGGGGTCTTGGAGAAAAAGTTGGTAGTACAAAGTAGTTCAAATTTGATTCTGGTCAGAGAGGGTTTTGAGGCAGTTTGACCAAGATTTCCTCTTCTCCAACCTGTGCCATTTGGTCTAGATGCATAATTAGACCATTGGAGCATGTTCACCAAGTTTGAGAACATTTGGACATATTTGGCAATGTAAAGTTGCTCAAACTTCGTAATGGATGTAAATGGTTTTGAAGGGTTTTGATGATGTTATCTTGTTCTCCAGGTGATGAGACTTGGCAAGATCATCTAATATGTCATAAGTGACATGATAGAATTTTCTTGGAATATTTGGAGAATATTTCCTTTGTAAATATTTCAAAAGCTTGAAATATCCAGAAAGGGTTTTGGAGGGTTTGACCAATATTTTGAACATGACCATGTGTTGAAACTCTTATATATGGAAAATATATGTCCATTGAGCTTCCCTGATTTTTGTCAAATATTTTTAAAACAATAAAATAATTTTTCCCTATTAAAGACCATTTCTGGCCTTAAGAAAAAGCTTTTAAATAAAATAGTAAAACAACTTTTAAAATTATATTTTTGTGGTTTCTGGGTATCCTATATCTAATAGGAGTCAAATATATTTTTGCAAAGATTTTTACTGCCCTTAATCAAGTACTTGCAGTGCAAACCTCAATTCAGGGGTTTTTGGAAAACTAAATTTAGAAAATACTTTCTGGCCAAATTATTTTTGTAAGAAAATTCTATATTGCACTATACACATGGCATGGTCATTGGGCAGGAGTTTGGGGCAAGGAGATGAAATATAGATGGTGGAGTAGTTGACTTCAATGAGCACTTGAAAAGAAGCACAGAGAGAAAACCAACTCCAAATAAAAGCCAAATAATGCAAAAAGTTTTTGTTGGTCCGAATTTTCATGCTTTATTAATGAAAATGAAATGTTACAAAATGCAGGGTGTGACATCCGGCTCCATCGCGCTCGCAAACGGAGCCGGAAGCCGGAGACGACGGCGGGGTGCCCGATGCAGCTTGACGAAGAACTCCCAAGGGTCATCCCCCGTGTGGACCGCCAGGAGGAGAGGAACCGCCGGCAGAGGCAAAGCCGACGCGCCGCCCTGGCTGCCTCTTCCCCGCGCGCCTCAACCTCGCCCTGACCTCGCCCACGACCGCGCCCCCTCCTTCTCCCCCTTGGGGCTGGTTCTGCCACCACGGTGCGGGATAGGAGGATGCGCTGCTGAAGCGACCCTTGCCGCCACCGATGAAGGGTTAGGTTCCTTCCTCCATGGCGGATGAGAGGAAGGGGAGCAGAAGTTGAAGAAAGGAGAAGATGAGGAAGTGCGGGTTTCTGCGCTCCCCTCTCGCCCTTCTTAAAGGAGCGAGGTGGGGGCTCGGCCGCCCCGCTCGACGAACCAAAGCATGGGAAGGGTAGGGGATCGGGGCCGACCCGCTGCCTCCGCCCGTGACGGCTCGGTTTCCCACCTCCACCGCCCACGACCCCACGCGCATGGGAGCCGCGTGGCGGAAATGCAGAGCCGAGGCGACAGGAGAGGTAACTGCGCCTCGCCCCGTGGTCACGGGGGTGGGCGCCTCGAAAATCGCACGCACCACCCACGCCTCCCACGACGCCGCGATTGACACGTGCCGTTACGGGAGGACGCGGTGGATACGGAGCGGATTCGGTTGGACCCAGGCCGCGCGTGCCCGTGCACAGTTTTGGGCCTGGCCCAACAACGCTCGGCATCGTGTATGGCCCAGGCCCGGGGGCTCCTGTCGGTGTACTAAAGTAGGGGTACCTTAGTACCCCGAACTTGTGCATGGGGAGTCGCAGCACCCCACGGCAAGGCTTGCCGGGCATCCGCCAAGACCCTCCGTCATTTCCTATTACTGCCATTCAAGAACAAAGTGTCAACCAAGTAGACAAGGCCCCGGCAAGAGGAGCTTGCCGGAAGGATGAAAGACCCCGCAAGGGAGCTTGCCGAAGGCCAACCAAGGCGCCTCGGAAGACTTGCCACGACGCTAGCAGCGTCCGGCAAGAAGGCCCGGCGACCGCAAGCTTGCCGCGCGACAACAGAGAAGGGTCATGACAAGACACTTGCCGCGGCAAGGTTGCCACTCTACACCCAAGCTCCAGTGCATCCAACGACGTGTCACTCCAGAGCCATCCCACGGGCACGTGGCGAGGTGCTGTGCAGCCATGCGGTGCGAGGTGGCAAGCAAGGCTGACAAGGAGGCCATCGTGGCGATCGGTGGCGCCCCTAACGGTCGTTTCCTTGCACAGTTGGGGCGACCGGACGGGCATTAAATGCCCTTGTCCCCTGCCGTCAGAGTTAGGTAGGGGACACTGTTGAACACTATTGTACCAACCTACGTTTTTACCTTTCTGCCCCTCTTTCTACGCAGCCACCTGTCGGTGACCCCCTTAGACTATAAAAGGGAGGCCCATGCGCACGAGAAGGGGTTCGGAACTTTTCCACACTGGGGTTGGGTTCATTCGTCACACCCAACACCACCACCCGCTCGCGCTCTCGAGCAAGAACAAATACAAACACAAAGCAGCAGTAGGAGTTTTATCTCTCCGGAGAGCTCCGAAGCTGGGTAAAATCGCCTGCTTCCCCAGCTCGACCTCGATCTGCTCAAGGCGCCCTCCGCTCCCTTGTCGGACTAGAAGGGGCCCCCTGCCCCATAGGTGCTCGTGCCCCGCAGAACCGCACGACAGTTGGTGATGATGGTGTTCCTGCCATCCTGCAAGATAGGCCATCCGATTTATATCCGATGGATAGGAAGGAAACTATGGAAATTTTGCAAAAAGATACCCACACCCCTCTTCGCATTTGCAAATAAGGCATTCCCTTGTTCATCCTTTTCTCCCACAAGATAAACTACTCATACAAATGCATCTTGATTCCGTGCAATGCATGGGCATCTTGCTAGTAGGAAGATGGAGTTTGTGTGACACATATCTAGCTATATTAACGGATAGGTAGATAGCATTTGTGCGAGGCATACTTAAAGCCTCATGAAGATAAACAAACGGTGTGCATGCAAGTGCTGAAAAATGATGCAAGAAACAATGCTGGCACGCAAGATGCTGCTGCACGCACAAGACGCCAAGCGTGTGTGTGTGTGTGTGTGTGTGTGTGTGTGTGTGTGTGTGAGAGAGAGAGAGAGAGAGAGAGAGAGAAAGAGAGAGATAGCGACTAAACAAAAGCTGCTCCGCTGGAATCCCATTGTATGTATTCATATGGTTCCGGAACTTGAATTAAACTTAGGCATATGTGTGAGAGACATTATTATACTTTGAGACATTAGTGGTTGTGGGTGGGCGGAATTAAAGGGGTGGGCATGTTAGACAGAGAGAGCGTGTGTGTTTCTGTGTGAGAGACTTGTAGGATGGGGTACAAAGACGAATTCTAACCTTGACGGAGGGAGAGAAATACAAGAAGTGCGTGTGTGTGATTCCGATGCCCACAGGGAAATGAGATATGTATGCGTGTGAGAGAGATTGCACAATTCATTCACGTATCACTATGTAGCAATCGTGGACGTGCATCGCTTGAACATAAATCAATATCTACTTCGTATCGTGGCCAAAGGTACAATATCGATTGAACACTATAAAGATTGGACACTCACATATCACATATTTTTCTATTTAAATAAACCTTTTCAGTTGTGCATGCCAAAGTTACAGTGATGTTTCTTCAAACAACCAGTGTAGCTATCATGTACATACACCATTGTTACTATTGCATTCAAATTCATTAGTCTTGGATGATTTAAGGTTCTATTATGAAGTAATATATGTAATATTCATATATGAATTCAACGGGTATGCAATTTATGAAATGGACGCTATGTTATCATATGAGGTAATACTTTTAAGTAGCGGACTACAATATCCATTTCTTTTTGCGCGCCTCTACGCTAACACGTCAATGCATTATGTTTAAAGTAAATAACCAATGGCACTAAATTATCTTTTTACATGATAAGTATATAGGCTGAGCGTTTGATCCCTTTTTTGTGAACGCACCACTACACCCGTACGTTTGGCCATGCCCGTGTGAACGTCCAAGTTATCGACGCTTCATCCCGAGTTATTGTCTTCTTTTTGGGTGGACTTCACACCAGTTATTAACTGCTGACGTGTGCCCCGTGTACACAGTCTAGCATGACCTTCCTGCTAGCACGGTCCAAAATTAGTTGAAACTGGATATGAACGATTCCGCGGGCGGCAAAATCTCCCACCTCCTTCTAAAATTTCTGCCACCTTAGTCTTTAGCATGAAAAATTCCCCTTTTGTCCTTGCTGCACGGAGACCAACAGTTACAATACCGCCCTCATCTACATAATAGGTCGGGGCTGCTTTGGTTACTTCCGGTTCACCCCACTACAGGGCACCCCCATTTCCTCTCCCCCTCCCGCAAAAATGACTAACTCCACAGCACCAGAGCATTTTACATCACGCCGTCCGTACTTCATCGGCCTTTCTCCCCCTATCGAAACCCTAGACTGCTCATCCACCGGCGTACCATAGCCCATTCACTGCCAGCGGCATCCACCTCACCGGATCTGCTTCTGCAGCCGCATCTACCCCTCCCACCTCCCCTAGAAACAAGTGGACTGCTCATCCACCACTTTACCACAGCCCATTTAGTGTCGGCCTTATCCACGGTGCAGGATCTACTTCGCCAGTACTCTTGTCAACCGCCGCGCATCTACAACGGCTCATTTGTACTCCTCACCGGAGACGCTTCATCCACACCCCCCCTGAGCCGCCCCACCAACGCCCCCATTGATGGCCTCTGATCCTCTTCGCTGACATCTTCCTCAACCCTACCGGAGCCACTTTGCCGACACCATCGTAAACCCTACCGGAGTAGCTTCGCCTATACCATTCTCAACTCTACCGGGGCCTCTTTGCCAACTCCCAAGTCCACGGTCTCAGATCTGCTTCCTCGCACCCACATCCAACCTACCGGAGCAGCTTCTGACACCCCGTCGACGGCCACAGATCCGCATCATCGACACCATCCTTAACCCAACCACCGGAGCAGCTTCTGACACCCCGTCCATGGCCGCAGATCCGCATCGTCAGCACCATCCTTAACCCAACCACCGGAGCAGCTTCACCTACGCCCTCGTCCACGACCACAGATCCGCTTTGCCCACACCGTAGTCCACCCTACCGTATCCGCTCCACAAACACCCTACTCGACGGTTCTAGATCTCCTTACCGGACCCCGACAGCCAGCGCGGCGTCATCGCCCTTGACGTTTCTAACCTGATTCCTACTATCTGGCAAGATGCCAAGTGTTGGGGTACATAGTAATTTCAAAAAAAAATCCTACGCACACGCAAGATCATGGTGATGCATAGCGTTAGAACAACGCGGTTGATGTAGTCGTACGTCTTCATGGCCCGACCGATCAAGCACCGAAACTACGGCACCTCCGAGTTCTAGCACATGTTCAGCTTGATGACGTCCCTCGTACTCCGATCCAGTCGAGTGTCGAGGGAGATTTCCGTCAGCACGACGGCATGGTGACGGTCTTGATGTTATACCATCGCAGGGCTTCGCCTAAGCACCGCTACAATATTATCGAGGAGGAAAATGGTGGAGGGGGGCATCGCACACGTCAAAGAGATCAAGAGATCAATTGTTGTGTCTATGGGGTGCCCCCGTCCCCCGTATATAAAGGAGTGGAGGAGGGGCCGGCCAAGGGGGGTGGTGCGCCCTAGGGGGGAGTCCAACCCCAACAGGGAGTAGGACTCCCCCTTTTCCTATTAGGAGATGGAGAGGGAAGGAAGAGGGGGGAGGGAAGAAGGAAAGGGGGGCCGGCCCCCCTCCCAATTCGGATTGGGCTTGGGGGGGCGCCCCCTCCTTTGCTTCTTCTCCCTCCTTTCCACTAAGGCCCAATAAGGTCCATATACCTCCCGGGGGGTTCCGATAACCTCCCAGAGCTCCGGTATTGTCCCAATCTCACCCGGAACCTTTCCGGTGTCCAAATATGGTCGTCCAATATATTGATCTTTATGTCTCGACCATTTAGAGACTCCTCGTCATGTACGTGATCATATCCGGGACTCCGAACAACCTTCGGTACATCAAAACTCATAAACTCATAATAAAACTGTCAACGAAACTTTAAGCGTGCGGACCCTACGGGTTCGAGAACTATGTAGACATGACCTAGAACTGTTTCTGGTCAATAGCCAATAGCGGAACCTGGATGCTCTTATTGGCTCCGACATATTCTACGGAGATCTTTATCGGTCAAACCACATAACAACATATGTTGTTCCCTTTGTCATTGGTATGTTACTTGCCCGAGATTCGATCGTCGGTATCTCAATACCTAGTTCAATCTCGTTACCGGCAAGTCTCTTTACTCATTACGTAATGCATCATTCCATAACTAACTCATTAGCTACATTGCTTGCAAGGCTTATAGTGATGTGCATTTCCAAGAGGGCCCAGAGATACCTCTCCGACAATCGGAGTGACAAAACCTAATCTCGAAATACGCTTACTCAACATGTACCTTTGGAGACACCTGTAGAGCTCCTTTATAATGACCCAGTTACATTGTGACTTTTGGTAGCACACAAAGTGTTCCTCCGGTAAACGGGAGTTGCATAATCTCATAGTTGTAGGAACTTGTATAAGTCATGAAGAAAGCAATAGCAACATACTAAAAAATCAACTGCTAAGCTAACGGAATGGGTCAAGTCAATCACATCATTCTCCTAATGATGTGATCCTGTTAATCAAATGACAACACATGTCTATGGTTAGGAAACATAACCATCTTTGATTAATGAGCTAGTCAAGTAGAGGCATACTAGTGACACTATGTTTGTCTATGTATTCACACATGTATCATGTTTCCGGTTAATACAATTATAGCATGAATAATAAACATTTATCATGATATGAGGAAATAAATAATAACTTTATTATTGCCTCTAGGGCATATTTCCTTCAGTATCCCACTTGCACTAGAGTCAATAATCTAGATTACAGAGTAATGATTCTAACACCCATGGAGTCTTGGTGCTGATCATGTTTTGCTCGTGAAAGAGGCTTAGTCAATGGGTCTGCAACATTCAGATCCTTATATATCTTGCAAATCTCTATGTCTCCCACATGGACTTGGTCCCGGATGGAATTGAAGCGTCTCTTGATGTGCTTGGTCCTCTTGTGAAATCTGGATTCCTTTGCCAAGGCAATTGCACCAGTATTGTCATAGAAGATCTTCATTGGTCCCGATGTACTAGGTATGACACCTAGATTGTAAATGAACTCTTTCATCCAGACTCCTTCATTTGCTGCTTCTGAAGCAGCTTTGTATTCCGCTTCGCATGTAGATCATGTCGGTGTTCTGGGAACGGGGGTACCCAGACTTGCCTGCCTGCGGCCTGCGGCATAGCTCAAGGAGTGGCCTAGTACGGCCCATCTTCATCAACACATGCTCAAGACCCTCACGAGGGGCCCAGCCCAGCGGGGCGGACGACAGGAGGCTTCCTCGGGCACAGCCTCATCAGGCTGGCTCGCGAGAAGGTGGAGAGATCAGGGCAGGGTACCTCACGAGGTGCCCATGACATAAGCCATGACGACCAAGGCCAGGCGGGCGCCAGGCAGCCGCTGGCCTACGTAGAGTCCTTGTTTCCTCTTTGGTGCAAAGGGGGCAAGCGCAGGCAGGAGTATCAAGCAAAGGCAACCATTTCGGTGCAACAAGACCAAGACCAGCAGGACGGCAGAATGGAGGTCATCGTGGAGCCCAAGCCGCGCCATCGTCGAGGTCTTTGGCGGCGCGAGACCAACTTTAGTCAGGATAAGTGTGCTAGACGTTCCCCTTCAAAATGGCCAACTGTTGGCGCCCTTCCCGCTCGATATTTGGGAAGAGGCGTAGGGCCTCCGCCTATAAATAGGACTAGCCACCCACAGGGTAGGAGCATCGAAGGAACGAGGATAGAAAGATAGAGAGAGAGAGAGAAGTGACTGAACTCCCCCTAGCATTTCATCGCACAAGCCAAGAACAGACCCTCGCGAGGCTGTTCTTCCTTGTACTATTCATCATCAGCCCCAGAGGCAATCCACACACCACACACTGGAGTAGGGTGTTACACCACAATGAAGGCCCGAACCAGTATAAACCTTGTGTCCTCTGTGTTGTTCCTCATGTAGTTTAGATCCTTGTGAGGCGACGAGACACGGGTAGGCAGTAGGTGTGATCTCCGCGCGCACCCCAGAGTTTGAACCTTGAGGGTCTGCCGGAACCCGAAATCCGACAGATCCCGTCACGACGCTTTGTTTAGAACTTCACTAACTGACAGCTCCACCGTTCAATATAAACACGTATCCAGCTTGCGATTTAGAATCATCCGGATCAGTGTCAAAGCTTGCATCGACGTAACCATTTACAACTAGCTCTTTGTCACCTCCATAAACGAGAAACATATCCTTAGTCCTTTTCAGGTATTTCAGGATATTCTTGACCGCTGTCCAGTGATCCACTCCTGGATTACTTTGGTACCTCCTTGCCAAGCTTATTGCTAAGCATACGTCAGGTCTGGTACACAACATTGCATACATGATAGAGCCTATGGCTGAAGCATAGGGAACATCTTTCATTTTCTCTCTATCTTCTGCTATGGTCGGGCATTGAGTCTGACTCAACTTCACACCTTGTAATACAGGCAAGAATCCTTTCTTTGCCTGATCAATTTTGAACTTTTTCAAAACTTTATCAAGGTATGTTCTTTGTGAAAGTCCAATCAAGCATCTTGATCTATCTCTATAGATCTTGATGCCCAATATGTAAGCAACTTCACCGAGGTCTTTCATCGAAAAACTTTTATTCAAGTAACCCTTTATGCTATCCAGAAATTCTATATCATTTCCAATTAACAATATGTCATCTACATATAATACCAGAAATGCTACAGAGCTCCCACCCACTTTCTTGTAAATACAGGCTTCTCCAAAAGTCTGTATAAAACCATATGCTTTGATCACACTATCAAAGCGTTTATTCCAACTCCAAGAGGCTTGCACCAGTCCATAAATGGATCGCTGGAGCTTGCACACTTTGTTAGCACCTTTTGGATCGACAAAACCTTCCGGTTGCATCATATACAACTCTTCTTCCAGAAATCCATTAAGGAATGCAGTTTTGACATCCATTTGCCATATTTCATAATCATAAAATGCGGAAATTGCTAACATGATTCAGACAGACTTAAGCACGGGTGAGAAAGTGTCATCGTAGTCAACCCCTTGAACTTGTCGAAAACCTTTCACAACAAGTCGAGCTTTGTAGATAGTTATATTACCATCAGCGTCAGTCTTCTTCTTGAAGATCCATTTATTCTCGATGGCTTGCCGATCATCGGGCAAGTCAACCAAAGTCCATACTTTGTTCTCATACATGGATCCCATCTCAGATTTCATGCCCTCAAGCCATTTTGTGGAATCTGGGCTCATCATCGCTTCCTCATAGTTCATTGGTTCGCCATGGTCAAGTAACGTGACTTCCAGAATAGGATTACCGTACGACTCTGGTGTGGATCTTACTCTGACCTACGAGGTTCGGTAGTAACTTGATCTGAAGTTTCATGATCAATATCATTAGCTTCCTCACTGATTGGTGTAATTGTCACAGGAACCGGTTCTTGTGATGAACTACTTTCCAATAAGGGAGCAGGTACAGTTACCTCATCAAGTTCTACTTTCCTCCCACTCACTTCTTTCGAGAGGAACTCCTTCTCTAGAAAGGATCTTAATTTAGCAACAAAAATCTTGCCCTCAGATCTGTGATAGAAGGTGTACCCAATAGTCTCTTTTGGGTAACCTATGAAGACACATTTCTCCGATTTGGGTTCGAGATTATCTGGTTGAAGTTTCTTCACATAAGCGTCGCAGCCCCAAACTTTTAGAAACAACAACTTTGGTTTCTTACCAAACCACAGTTCATAAGGCTTCGTCTCAATGGATTTTGATGATGCCCTATTTAACGTGAATACGGCCGTCTCTAAAGCATAACCCCAAAATGATAGCGGTAAATCAGTAAGAGACATCATAGATCGCACCATATCTAATAAAGTACAATTACGATGTTCAGACACACCATTTCGTTGTGGTGTTTCGATGGCGTGAGTTGCGAAACTATTCCGCATTCCTTCAAATGTAAACCAAACTCGTAACTCAAATATTCTCCTCCACGATCAGATCGTAGAAACTTTATTTTCTTGTTACGATGATTTTCCACTTCACTCTGAAATTATTTGAACTTTTCAAAAGTTTCAGACTTGTGTTTCATCAAGTATATATACCCATATCTGCTCAAATCATCTGTGAAGGTGAGAAAATAACGATACCTGCCGCGAGCCTCAATATTCATTGGACCACATACATTAGTATGTATGATTTCCAACAAATTAGTTGCTCTCTCCATAGTTTCGGAGAACGGCGTTTTAGTCATCTTGCCCATGAGGCATGATTCGCAAGTACCAAGTGATTCATAATCAAGTGATTCCAGAAGTCCATCAGTATGGAGTTTCTTTATGCACTTTACACCAATATGACCCAAACGGCAGTGCCACAAATAAGTTGCACTATCATTATCAACTCTGCATCTTTTGGCTTCAACATTATGAATATGTGTATCACAACTATCGAGATTTAACAAAAATAGACCACTCTTCAAGGGTGCATGACCATAAAAGATATTACTCATATAAATAGAACAACCATTATTCTCAGATTTAAATGAATAACCGTCTCGCATCCAACAAGATCCAGATATAATGTTCATGCTTAACACTGGCACCAAATAACAATTATTCAGGTCTAAAACTAATCCCAAAGGTAGATGTAGAGGTAGTGTGCCGACCGCGATCACATCGACTTTGGAACCATTTCCCACGCGCAACGTCACCTCGTCTGTAAGTGCATCTAGTGCCCCTTAGTGATTTTGGTGTATTGAAGACTTATAGGTTAAGTAACTGATGCGTTTGTGAGTGTACACAGGTCTATAAGTCTATGAGGAGTTTGATATTTACAGAGAAAGTCGACCCCTAAGAATGAAGTTCTTCGACTGAAGACTTTGATATTCTGAAGACTTTGAAAGTGAAGAAATTGGTGTGACCTTGAAGATTTGATATTCATTCGAGGAATATGAAGCGTGAAGACTTTTGTTTTCGTAGTTTCATTTTCTCTTTCTTGAGTCATAGGAAACACCGTACTGTTAAAGGGGGTCGATGAAATACTAAGGAAAAATTTCCATGTGATGCTCAACTCAAAATCCTAAACCTGCCAATCCCTTTGAGTGAAGCCATTGGAAATCTCATACGCTTCACCAAATTCTTCGCCATAAAGACGCAGTTCTTCCGTCACTCGATGACTTTGCTCGATCGAGGAGTTAGGAATTCGCCAAAGGCTGAATTGCCTACACAAGGAGGAACATGATAGCCCCGAGGAATTTGAGAGTCAAATTTCCGACCGTTCTTTGTCTTTGCCTTGGCTGTCCCAAAATATCTTATCCACCTAACGGTCATGTCATTCAAGGGCATTTATGTCTTATCATGTCGGGCTGCTCCCTAGGCTATAAATAGCCGCCCCCTACAACCACTAGCTAGTTGGCTGCTCCGAGAGAACTTGACACTTGTCATTTGACAGCAACCCATCCTCCGAGGACTTTGAGCGAAAATCATCAAGTGAGGAAAATCCCAAAACCAAACCCCCACAAACCCAAAGTGATTGAGCATCACTGAAGAAATTGATCGTCCGTGGATCCGACGCTTGTTACCTTTGAAGACTATGCTTCTTCCAGACGGTTAGGCGTCAAGGTCTAAAGCATCCAAGAGGAATTGTGGATCGCCGAGTGACCAAGTCTGTGAAGGTTTGGAAGTCACCTGAAGACTTACCACGAGTGATTGGACGAGGCCTGCGTGGTCTTAGTTCAAGGAGAATACGGTGAGGATGGGTGTCCTGAGTTGCGCTCGAGATCGGGTGTCCGGACTGTGTGTCCTCGAGTTTAAATACTCACCGCTCCAACCAGACGCATAACCGAGACAACAGCTTGAACTGGTTTACCAAATCATTGTCTTCACCAACTGACTGGTTCTATTTCCTCAACTCTTCCATTTCCTCATTCTGTGTTGAATGTTGTTCATATCTGTGCTTGAAGACTTTGACTGAAGACTTTCACAAATTCCTCAGTTCAATTTCTTCAGTCTGTTTGTCTTCATCTTGCTATCATGTGTTTACGCTTTCCGTACTCTGTTTTTAGTCTTCATTTCATCATGCTGACTATGTGTGTATCCTGTTATGTTTACTCCTGAGTACATATTCCGCTGCAAGTAGTTCTTCGCTAAGGAATTTCCTCACCAGCAAATTCCTCAGTGAAGAATTCTTAAAAATCGCCTATTCACCCCCCCTCTAGTCGATATAACGCACTTTCAATTGGTATCAGAGCAAGGTACTCCCTTGTTCTGTGTGATTTTGGTTTAACCGCCTGGAGTTTTTAGTTATGTCGACCGCAGGTATGAAGAAAGTGACATGCCCTATCTTTGACGGTCATGACTATCCCAAGTGGAAGGCCATGATGAGGAACCGCCTCATGGCAAAGAACAGCGAGCTGTGGACCTTCACTGAGATTGGTCTTACTGATCTATGCAAGATGGCGAATGCTGATGATATTCGCAAATACACTCTCGAAGGATATCATCTGCTCCTGCCTATCCAGAGATCAATTCGGGCGAATTATGCATCTTGGCAATTCTAAGCTCATTTGGGACCGAATCTCTGATGTCTATGAAGGTCATCGAACTCGTCATGATCCCTGGTTTGAGGACTTCAAGGAATCTCTCAAAACGATGACTTTCGAGCCAGAATCATCATCTTCTGCATCTTGTCTCATGGCAAACGGTGCTGAGGTAACCGAATGCTCCTCCTCCGAGTCTTGTGATAATGAATCCGATAATGATGAATCTGACAATGATGAATCTGATGATGATATTGAATCCTGCTATACCAAACTTATTTGCGTTGCCACTAAACAACAAACGGTTTTAGAATAAACTCAAGATATGCTAGAAAGAAGTGATAATATGTTGCGCAAAGAAATGGATCAGTCAAAAGCATTAGGTGAATGTCTTCAGAAAATTCACTCAAAGTTTGACGTTCTTCAAGATCAACATAATACACTCTTGACTGATCATGAGAAGCTTTCTCTTGAAGCCCTTCAAAGAAAGGAAGATCTTGAAAGGCTAAGAGTGTGTTATGAAGATCTTCAGAAGGAGCGTGATTCATTACTAGCTCAACAAATCAGTGCTTCTCAGGAAGAATTTGTTCCTCCATGCTTAAAGTGCATTGAACGTGAATCTGCTAATTCTTCACCTGAATGTTCAAATGCTTCAAATGTTACAAATTCTTCATCTGCCTCTGCTATCACTAATTCCTCATCTGAGGACATTGCTAGTATCACTGAAAATGCAGGGCCGAAGGAATTATACATGACAGGCATGTACAAAAGCCTCAAAGGGCATCAGACACTTTGTGATGTGCTCAAAAAGCAGATCCTCAACAGAAACCCTAGGAAAGAGGGTATTGCCTTTGAGAGGAAACTCAATGCCGATGGAACATATTGGAAACCTGAGCAGTATCCCAAAACCTCATGGGTTGCTGCAAAGGGACCTCCAGTTGATCCATCTAACTTATCTGGCTTTACATGTGAATCTCCTCATTCTTCTTATGAGTCATTTGACTCCAACTATAAACTGTTCAAAAATCAGAATGGTGAAGTATTTGCTAGATATGTTGGCACTAACTGCAGGAACGGTTCCCCTATGAAGAAAATCTGGGTTCCCAAAAGCTTTGTTGAAAGTCTTCAGGTGAATGTCCTCATGACACCACCTATGAAGAACAGGAACCCCAGATCAAATTCTTCATACGGACCAAATTCTTCATATGGATCAAATTCCTCATCTGGATCAAAGTCCTCATATGATTATCATCATGCTAACAACTCTGTCTCGCAGGGTAGAGCTAAGGGCTATGAATATGTGCATTATTCTTCAAACCATTATGTTCATAAGTCCTTGAAGAATTACTCTGCTTATTCATATGCATACCCTAACCCCTCTCATGCTAAACGAAATGGTTTGGCATCTTTGCCACCTTTCTCACATGGTGCTCGCAGGATGATGAACTCTTTGCCACCCCTCCAGATGTGGGTGGTGAAGAAAAAGAACTAATCGGGTCAGGTCTCCAGACGTGCTCTAACGTTTGAAGAATTTGCTGGGGACCTGACAAAATGCCCGAAAGGACGCAGGCGAATCATGATGAAATGAACTTTCATTTCACACGTCCTCATACTGCTATATCTGTTTACTGCTTGATGAAATTCATCTGATGAACTTGATATCATATTCTTCACTGATGAAGCTTATGAGATTGTAAGCTACACTAATTCATCTGCAGGATGATCAACCCAAAACCACCGAATGGGTCCTCGATAGTGGATGTACAAATCACATGACCGGTGACAAGAATCTATTGATGGATGTTCCTTATCACCGCCACCTCTGAAGCATATCATCTTTGCCGACAAAGGAAAAGTCGTATTGGGTCTTGGTAAGGTTGCTATCTCTAAGGATAAGCACATGGACAAAGTCATGCTTGTTGAGTCCTTAGGATACAATCTCATGTCGCCTCAATGCTTTGTGATCTTGATATGGTTGTTGTCTTCGCAAATATCGCTGTGTTGGGATTATGGAAGTCGACAATTCCAAAGTCTTCAAGGCTTTAGGAGAGGAGATCTATATATTGTTGATTTCTCTACAGACCACAACCAGCCGTGTGTTTACTAGCAAAAGCTTCGTAGGCTAGCTATGGCATCGACGACTTGGTCATGCAGCATGAGGAATTTGAACACGCTGCGAAGAAGAAGCATGTCATTGGCATTGAAAATGTCAAATTCCTCAAGGATCACTTATGCGGAGCATGTGAAGCGGAAAAATGACCAAGGCCAAGCATCCAAATAAGACCATCATGACCACTACACGTCCATTCAATTGCTTCACATGGACCTCTTCGACCTAATCATTATTCAGCGGTCACTAATGATGCATCTTTATATGGTTTTGTCATTGTTGATGATTATTCTCGATATACATGGGTACACATTGTTACTTACAAACATGAAGTGCAGGAAGTCTTCAAACGATTTTCCTCGAGGGCTTCAACCAACTTTGGTGTGAAGATCAAGCATATCAGAAGTGACAATGGAACTGAGTTCAAGAATTCTAGTCTTGATGCCTATCTTGATGAACTTGGTATTACTCATGAATTATCTGCTCCCTATACTCCTCAGCAGAATGGCATCGTGGAGCGCAAGAACAGAACTCTTGTTGAGATGGCTCGCACTATGCTTGATGAATACAAAACGCCTCAGCGTTTCTGGATTGATGCAATTGATACTGCCTGCCACATAATCAACAGAGTATATCTTCACAAATTCTTCAAGAAGACTGCTTATGAACTCCTCACTGACAAGAAACCCAATGTGAGTTATTTCAAAGTCTTTGGTGCTAAATGTTGGATTAGAGATCCTCACCACAACTCTAAATTTGCACCGAAAGCACATGAAGGTTTTATGCTTGGTTACGAAAGGACTCAGACACCTACAGAGTCTTCAACATTGTTCTTCACAAGATTGTCGACACAGAGATGTGCGGTTCGATGAAACTAATGGCTCGCAAAGAGAGCACCTACCTTCAGTGTTAGATGAACCAGCACCGAGGATGCTATCAAGCTCAAGGCAACCGAGGATGTCATTCCCATCAAGAATCTGTGAAGAATTCATTCCTGTTCGTGAAGAACGTCAAGCTGATGCACCTGAAGAACATGATGAGGAAAATGGTGCTGAAGAAAATGCTGATCAAAATCCTCAGCGATAGCCCACTCATCCACGCATTGCAAAAGAAGTACAAGTGGAGAAAATCATCGATGACATTAGCGCACCAGGTCCTCTCACACGCTCAAAAGCTTCACACTTATCTAACTTTTGTGGGCACTATGCTTTTGTCTCTATCTCGAGCTCACTAAGGTAGATGAAGCTTTTCCGAGCCGAGTGGATTCAGGCTATGCAAGAAGAATTACATCGATTCGAGCTGAACAATGTCCGGGAATTGGTCAATCGCCTGATCCTCGCAAGCATAATATCATTGGCACAAAGTGGATCTACCGCAACAAGCAAGATGAAAATGGCCTTGTGGTGAGGAATAAGGCACGACTAGTAGCTCAAGGCTACACACAGTTGAAGGAATTGATTTCGATGAAACTTTTGCACTGTTGCTAGACTTGAGGCTATTCGTGATTTTACTTGCCTATGCTAACCATCATGATATTATCTTATATCAAATGGATGTGAAAAGTGCATTCCTCAATGGTAAGCTTGAGGAAGAAGTATATGTTGCTCAACCCCCAGGTTTTGAAGATCCCAATAATCCTGACAAAGTCTTCAGACTCAATAAGGCCCTCTATGGCCTCAAGCAAGCCCCTCGGGCGTGGTATGACACATTGAAGGAATTCTTCGTGAAGAATGGTTTCACACCCGGTTCACTCGACCCTACTCTTTTTACTAAATCATATGATGGTGAACTGTTTGTGTGCCAAATATATGTTGATGATATTATCTTTGGCTGTACTAACCAACGATACAGTGATGAATTTGCCTATATGATGAGTGAAGAATATCAAATGTCTATGATGAGAGAATTGAAATTCTTCGTAGGTCTTCAAATTAAATCGGCAGACAATGGCATATTCATATCTCAGAGAAATACCACAAAGATGTACCGAGGAAATTCGCATGCAAGATTGCAAAGGCGTCAAAATTCCTATGCCCACAAATGGCCATCTATGCACAGATGAAAATGGTATTGACTTCGATCACAAGGTATACCGCTCCATGATTGGTTCCTTATTGTATTTATGTGCATCTAGGCCAGATATAATGCTTAGTGTTTGCATGTGTGCCCGATTTCAAGATGCACCAAGGAATCACACCATAAGGTCAGTGAAGCATATTCTTCGATATCTAGCTCACACACCAACACTAGGATTATGGTACCCCAAGGGCTCTGCTTTTGATCTCATTGATATTCGACTCGACTATGCCAGTGATCGTGTGGACCGCAAGTCAACATCCGCACTTGTCATTTCCTCGACGATCTTTGGTCCGTTGGTCCTCGAAGAAACAGAACTGCGTATCACCGCTTCATCGCTGAAGCTGAATACATTGCTGCTGGCTCATGCAGTGCTCAACTGCTTTGGATGAAGCAAACCTCAAGGACTATGGCGTCAACGTGAAGAATGTGCCTCTCCTCTGCGACAATGAGAGTGCCATCAAGATTGCTCACAACCCGCCAAAGACTCAAGACTAAGCACATCCAGATTCGCCATCATTTTCTTCGTGATCATGTGTTGAAGGGTGACATCTCCATCGAGCATGTGAAGATCAAGAACAGCTAGCTGATATCTTCACTAAGCCCTTGGATGAGAAGAAATTTAGCAAGTTGCGTGTGAGCTAAATATCTTAGAATCTTCAATGTTCTTTGAAAAGGACACACATCCTAACCCTTATGCAGAATTGATGACTTAGATGTGCAACACATGAAGAAACGTTTTCTTCAATCAATGAAGAATAACACTCTAAGTGTGAAGAAATTAATGAAGAATTTGATTCTCAGAACCCTACGACAATTGTACGCGGTGTCTGAAATCATCATTCTTATACGGTGGGTTACGCCACCACAAAAGTTGAAAATCTTCAATTTGAGTTTTTCCTCATTTTTGAAATTCCTCAGTTTTTCAAATTCTTCAACTTTGAAAAATCTTCAATGTTTCCGCCGTTTTCTTCATTGGCTATATATATATATATATGTGAGTTTATGTCCTCTATAGCATTCACTTATTGCTATTTCTTCAAGTTGCGATTTCTGCTAAGTGAATGTGATCGGACCCTTCCCCCTCTATGCTATACTCAACCAAATCTATTCACAAATTCTTCATGTGCGTTCTGATTGAAACTCGTTCAAAGTCTTTACTGTGTCCTTGATAGCTGAAGAAATTGCGAACGAAATTTTAAAACAAATCTTATCTAGATTTTCGGTTTTACCGCTCAAACCGTTCCGCTTCCCACGATACATTAGTTTATTCACCCACGATCTTACATGATCTCATATGCACAGTACATGGGTGACACATGTCGCGTGAAGGAGAAAGGGCAGGGGCATGTTCGTCCCAAACTCTTCGGGCGAACAGTTTTTCACCGTGGCTATAAATACCCTCTCCTTCCTTACTTCATTTACTCGCTTTCGTCGCTGTCTCTCGCTCGAGCTCTCCTCAAACCCTAGCACCGCCGCTACTCCATCGCCGTCGGTGAGGAAGAGCTTCACTGCCTCGACCTCGTCGCCGTCGTACTCGCGCCGGCCACGGAAATCTTCACTCCGCCGCCGCCGTAGCCGTCTCCCTCTGCCAAGTTAGGGCGTGGGAGATCTAACGTGATGAACTTCACCATGGTTCACCTCTGTTCGTCGTGTTCTTCAGTTCGGGTAATTAAAAGTCATTTTTATTACTCACTTTGATTCTCAAATCTTTCTGAAAATCTTCAAAGGTGTTTTGTTCCTCAAATCTTCACATATAAACACCTCACACACTATATGCTCTTGATTTATCTCTCTAAGCATTCATTCTTCAAGATTCCTCAATTGTGCGGATTTTCAATCAGACAACTCGAACCTAAGACAAAACGCTTAGTGAAATTCCTCAAGGCTCAACTGGTCAAATTCCTCAAAACTTGTTCCTTTTGAAAAATCTTACGAGAACGATATGACCTCTCCAAATTCCTCGCACCTACACTCTGTTCACAGTTACTCATGTCCGCTGCTGAATCACTAGGTTCTCATCAACTTAACTCATTTGCAGCGTTCCTCGAAGAAAAACCGCATACTTCTTCAGAGTGCTCTATAGTTCAAATTCCTCATCTGAAGAAAATGGCAGAAGGCAGGAGACCGCAGGAGGGAGGAAAGAAACCGGAGGTCATGACTGCCTTTGAGATTCCTAATGAAATTTACAAAGATTACTGCACACCTGATGAAGCCAAGTTTGGCAAGGAGACCAAAAATCAGCGCAAAGTGCGCATCCAGAGGATAGAGCAAAGATGGGCACGAGAATGGAGGGAACATCGCTATGTTACTCCCAAGTACATGAAGAAATTCGCCTTAAACCCTCCATGCCCAAGAGCTCCTTTGGCACCTGGCCAAGTCACGATCCCACCAAAGATCAAGCATGGTGAAGACTTTCCTAAAGAATGGTCCAGCGCCAAGCCAAATTGGCAAGACAGGCCAAGGAGGCAAGTGAGGAAATTCAATGAGGATTCTGCTGCTGCTGCTGCCACCGAGACCTCGGTCAAGCCGAGGAAATCAATGCCAAGAAGCCTGCTCATAAGCCAAGTGTTTCACCATCAGCGCCCTCACGGCAAATTCCTCAGACTGCTGCAGCTCCCTCAAAATCCTCAGCAGCTCCCTCCAAGTCCTCAACTCCTGTGCATCTGGGTACATGTCAAAGGACTCGTGGATTCTCGATTGCTTCGGTGTCTCAAAGAAGTTCCTCACCGCACCAATGTCCTCATCAGCCCCACTCTGCTGAAGACAAAAGCAACTGCTGGACGCGGTCCTTGGCCAAGTCCTAGAAAGAAACAGGTTGCCTTCAACGTTCCCTCTGATGACGAAGCTTCTGATGAAGAACTCGCAGAAATCATCAGAGACAGACTAACAATGGCCGCTAGAGCCAAAGGAACATCTGTGCCTCTGCTTTTGGATCCGAAGAAGATCCTTGACTTCATCGACCTATGGCATCAAGATCCAAACACTCCCATTCCTGATCTGCCACTGACTCCTGGTCAAAGTCATATGCTGAACCATTTCATCGCTGAAGAGAAATGGAAATTTGAAAAGGCTTGTGAGATAAAGAGAACACAAGCCAGAAAGGAGAAGCTTCTGAGAAAGAACATCATCAACCTGACTCCTGAAGAACTTCTCAAAGCTCAATCTGAAATCCAAGCCCTCAGCAAGGATTTCGATGCTTACAATGCTGATTGGCAAGGAGCCAAGGTGAGATTCGTCAATTTGATGAAGAAAATGACCACTGTTGCAGCCCCATCGCAACAAGAAAATCCTCAGTGAAGACTCGCTCACTCGCTGAAGAACATGCCAAGATCGCTGATGACTCTCAGCCGGCTGATGAAAATACAAGTTCCAGGGCTGATGACTCCATTCCAGCCGCTGAAGAAATTCCCATGGCATCCACTAGCGGTGCGCTTGAAGAAACTGAAAAGAACAGGCAATCGCACTGGGCGATTCCAAGAAACTGAACCACGTCCTCACTCATCCGCACCAACACCAACTCCAATCCTTCCTTCTGCTTATGAAGTGAAGAAAACAAAGGCTGCAGAATGGGCTGCAGTGAAGAAGAGGAAGGCATCAGCTACGTCAAATTCTTCGGCTGCGAAGAAAATGAAGCCAATGACCAGCTCGATTGAAAATCCCATTGATGCCGTTCCCATTTCCTCCATGTCATCTAAGGAAATTGTTCCTTATGGAGAAGACTACAAGATCCCAAGCGGATCCGATGAAGATAATCAATCTGTTGCTACCTCAGAACGGTTTGATGAAGAAATTGAAGTGGAAGTATTCCCTTCACTGCCAGTTGTTTCCTCACCCATGCCTCAGTTCACAGCTGAAGAGGCTGGTGTTGAGGAAGTTGAAAAAGAAGATGAAGACGTGGATATTGGATGCACTACACCAGTGATGAACGATGACTTTTGGGAAAGTCAGCATCCCAATACTCCTCTCTTCACTCCAATTCAACAAGTACCTCAGTCCCCGGCTACAATAGTTCAATTGGGCTCTGAAGAAACTCATCCCACATCGTCTGTTCACGAAGAAATTCCAGCCGCCAGTCTTTGAAGAACTTCTTTA
The DNA here is from genome assembly GCA_021437245.1 of Aegilops speltoides. Taxonomy (NCBI): domain Eukaryota; kingdom Viridiplantae; phylum Streptophyta; class Magnoliopsida; order Poales; family Poaceae; genus Aegilops; species Aegilops speltoides. The sequence goes on from CM038144.1 coordinate 203,930,541, forward strand.
TTGATCCCCAAATTGCACAAGAAGAGGAACCAGAAATTCCTCACCTGAAGCACTGAGCTCGCGATTCACGAGGTTGTCTGCAAATCACGATATTCCTCTGCCCAAACCAAAGAATCCGTTCTCAAGAAAGCAAAAATTCAAGGCTGAAGACTTCTTTTACGAGCATGTGTTCTTCATCGCTTATAATCCATATGACTCTGCCGCATGAGGAAAAGACGCTTCGGACTCCTACTCAAGCAAACTTTTATTCCTCGGTGCTATTTGACAAGGACAAGATCTTCACCATGAGCATATTCCTCATGTGGATATGGAATCACTACCATGCTTGAGCCGCCCTCGAGTTATTCACGATGCAGGGCTGCTGAATTTCTGCACTGATATCTGTGACTGGAATGAAGAACTCATTCTTCAGTTCTATGCCACTTTGCATATCACAGGCGATGCTGAAGATGTCAATTCATGGGTGCTGGATTGGATGACGGAAAACACCCACTACAAGGCACCAGCAACTGAATTGCTTCGTGTCCTTCCTCTTGATCCTCCCCATGAAAGTGCACGTTGCATCTACAATGACCGCGAGCTGACTGATCATTATATGCAAGTGCTCATGAAGCCGTTGAAGCCAGGGCAGGCCCCTCGAACCAAATTCCTCGTCAAGGAATTGCTGTATGTGCCTCGGACTGTCTATCGAATTCTGACGAAGACAATGAGTCCCATCAAAGGCCACGACTCAAATGATGAAGATGTCGTTGGCATCATGAAGAACATGCTTTTCAACATCATTCATGGCATTCCCGTCAACTTCCATGATTTCTTCATGAGGACTCTGGCTAATGTTGCACTGTCACCTTTTGAGCTGAAGCCATATGTGCCTTGGATTATGAGATTCATAAGGGCAAGATCTTCACTAAATTACAAGGCTGACACTCTGAACCATGGCAGCTACTTGTCGCCCATTGAAGTCCTCAAGCGACCAGTTTCATCATCTGATGATAAGGGCAAGGCAGCTGCTATGATTGATGAAGGCACTCGTCCATTGGATGGTCAATTCCGTCTAGCTACATCTTACTCCACCAATGACGATTCTGCAACTCATGACTCTGCCGCAAATACCTCAGCCAAGCAAAAGCCTCAAGCAACAAAGCACCGTGGTGATGACCGACCGTGAGTTACTCCTCGGTCTTCATCGGAAGGTTGAACGCAATCGAAATGGGTGAAGCGTCAATTTGCTACAATTCTTCACAACATGACCTCAACACATAATGCAGTGAAGAAAAATCAGTACTACCTTCATGAAACCCTCAACCGCACCTGGGCTGTTCTCAATCATGTATATTCCGCGGAAGAATTGAAGTCTATGGGTCTCCAGGAAGCTTTTGACTAGTCTGCACCACCTCAGAAGAAATTCAAGAGAGTCAAAGTTCCTGATCTGGTGGCCAGTTCTTATTCTTCATCGCGTGAAACTGATGAACATGAAGATTTGGACGACACTGCGGCAGGCCCTACTTCAACAACCAACCCCGACAACGCTGGCGCTCCTCCATCAACTTGAATATCTTCAGGGGCGTTAGTCCTCAGTTTCGATCCTTTTGGTCATTTGATGACCAAGGGGGAGAAATCTGAGTTAGTCTTCAAGCGGGTTTACATTATGGGAATTTTTATTAAGTTACAACTCTCGTTCTTCCGAAACTTTTATTGGATCGAGTTGTAATCTTAAATCCGATGGTGCCTTGATACTCTTGGTCGTGCTCTGATGCTTTTGATGCACTGAGCTCTAAAACTTTTGATGTGCTATTCCGCATGCTTATTCCTTGTTAATATTATTGCACGCATGCTGAATCTCATCAGGCACCATATTTCAGCATGCATTTCAAATTCTTCATATTATATATCAAATGCGTGTATGAATTAGAAGATATAGGGGGAGATCTCCATGATTCAACTCTTCAAATGTGCATTGCCTCAAAAGCAAATTCCTCACTATGCACATATTCAGGGGGAGTTCTTCTATATCTTGCAATCAAATTCCTCAATATTAGTATTTACACTTCATATGTTTATCCCCATTGAAAACTTAACCTATGTTGTCATCAATCACCAAAAAGGGGGAGATTGTAAGTGCATCTAGTGCCCCTTAGTGATTTTGGTGTATTGAAGACTTATAGGTTAAATAATCGATGCATTTGTGAGTGTACACAGTCTATAAATCTATGAGGAGTTTGATATTTACAGAGAAAGTCGACCCTAAAAATGTAGTTCTTCGATCAAGACTTTGATATTCGAAGACTTTACAAGACTTTGAAAGTGAAGAAATTGGTGTGACCTTGAAGATTTGATATTCATTCGAGGAATATGAAGCGTGAAGACTTTTGTTTTCGTAGTTTCATTTTCTCTTTCTTGAGTCATAGGAAACACCGTCTTTGTTAAAGGGGTAGAGGAAATACTAAGGAAAAATTTCCATGTGATGCTCAACTCAAAATCCTAAACCTACCAATCCTTGAGTGAAGCCATTGGAAATCTCATACAGATTCAGTCAAATTCTTGATGTGATGAGACGCAGTTCTTACGGTCATTGATGACTTTGTTCGATCGAGAGTTAGGAATTCGCCATCTGAATTGCCTACACATGAGGAACATGATAGCCCCGAGGAATTTGAGAGTCAAATTTCCGACCGTTCTTTGTCTTCTTGCTACCGCTGTCCCAAAATATCTTATCCACCTAACGGTCATATCATTGAAGGGCATTTATTTCTTATCATGTCGGGCTGCTCCTAGGCTATAAATAGCCGCCCCTACAACCACTAGCTGGTTGGCTGCTCGAGAGAACTTGACACTTGTCATTTGAGAGCAACCCATCCTCAGAGGACTTTGGCGAAAATCATCAAGTGAGGAAAATCCCAAAACCAAACCCCCACAAACCCAAAGTGATTGAGCATCATTGAAGAAATTGATCTGTGTGGATCCGGCGCTTGTTACCTTTGAAGACTGTGCTTCTTCCAGACGGTTAGGCGTCAAGGTCTAGAAACATCAAGAGGAATTGTGGATCGCCGAGTGACCAAGTCTGTGAAGGTTTGGAAGTCACCAAGACTTACCACGAGTGATTGGACGAGGCCTGCTTGGTCTTAGTTCAAGGAGAATCTGGTGAGGACTGGGTGTCTGAGTTGTGGCTCGAGATCGGGTGTCCGGATGTGTGTCCTCGAGTTTAAATACTCGGCCGCTCCAACCAGACGTACAACCGAGACAGCGGTTGGAACTGGTTTACCAAATCATTGTCTTCACCAACTGATGGTTCTATTTCCTCAACACTTCCATTTCCTCATTCTGTGTTGAATGTTGTTCATATCTGTGCTTGAAGACTTTGACTGAAGACTTTCACAAATTCCTTAGTTCAATTTCTTCAGTCTGTTTGTCTTCATCTTGCTATCCTGTGTTTACGCTTTCCGTACTCTGTTTTTAGTCTTCATTTCATCATGCTGACTATGTGTGTATCCTGTTATGTTTACTCCTGAGTACATATTCCGCTGCAAGTAGTTCTTCGCTAAGGAATTTCCTCACCAGCAAATTCCTCAGTGAAGAATTCTTAAAAATCGCCTATTCACCCCCCCCTAACGCACTTTCATCGTCCTTAGCCAATCTTCGCTTAATCCATAGTCCATTTTTCGAGTTGCAAATATTAGCAATAGAACTAGTATCAATACCCAGGTGCTACTGCGAGCATTAGTAAGGTACACATCAATAACATGTATATCACATATACCTTTGTTCACCTTGCCATCTTTCTTATCCGCCAAATACTCGGGGCAGTTCCGCTTCCAGTGACCAGTCTGCTTGAAGTAGAAGCACTCAGTTTCAGGCTTAGGTCCAGACTTGGGTTTCTTCTCTTGAGCAGCAACTTGTTTGCTGTTCTTTTTGAAGTTCCCCTTCTTCTTCCCTTTACCCTTTTTCTTGAAACTGGTGGTCTTATTGACCATCAACACTTGATGCTCCTTCCTGATTTCTACCTCCGCAGCATTTAGCATTGCGAATAGCTCAGGAATAGTCTTGTCCATCCCTTGCATATTATAGTTCATCATGAAGCTCTTGTAGCTTGGTGGCAGTGATTGAAGAATTCTGTCAATGACAATATCATAAGGAAGATTAACTCCCAGTTGAATCAAGTGATTATTATACCTAGACATTTTGAGTATATGTTCACTGACAAAACTATTATCCTCCATCTTACAACTATAGAACTTATTGGAGACTTCATATCTCTCAATCCGAGCATTTGCTTGAAATATTAACTTCAACTCCTGGAACATCTCATATGCTCCATGACGTTCAAAATGTCGTTGTAGACCCGGCTCCAAGCCGTAAAGCATGGCGCACTGAACTATCAAGTAGTCATCAGCTTTGCTCTGCTAGACGTTCTTAACGTCGTCAGTTGCATCTGCAGCAGGCCTAGCACCTAGCGGTGCTTCCAGGACGTAATTCTTCTGTGCTGCAATGAGGATAATCCTCAAGTTACGGACCCAGTCCGTGTAATTGCTACCATCATCTTTCAACTTAGCTTTCTCAAGGAACGCATTAAAACTCAACGAAACAACAGCACGAGCCATCTATCTACAACAAACATAGACAAGCAAAATACTATCGGGTACTAAGTTCATGATAAATTTAAGTTCAATTAATCATATTACTAAAGAACTCCCACTTAGACAGACATCTCTCTAGTCATCTAAGTGATCACGTGATCCAAATCAACTAAACCATGTCCGATCATCACGTGAGATGGAGTAGTTTCAATGGTGAACATCACTATGTTGATCATATCTATTATATGATTCACGTTCGACCTTTCGGTCTCCGTGTTCCGAGGCCATATCTGCATATGCTAGGCTCGTCAAGTTTAACCTGAGTATTCCGCGTGTGCAACTGTTTTGCACCCGTTGTATTTGAACGTAGAGCCTATCACACCCGATCATCATGTGGTGTCTCAGCACGAAGACCTTTCGCAACGGTGCATACTCTGGGAGAACACTTCTTGATAATTTAGTGAGAGATCATCTTAAAATGCTACCGTCAATCAAAGCAAGATAAGATGCATAAAGGATAAACATCACATGCAATCAATATAAGTGACATGATATGGCCATCATCATCTTGTGCTTGTGATCTCCATCTCCGAAGCAATCATCATGATCACCATTGTCACCGGTAGCGACACCTTGATCTCCATCGTAGCATCGTTGTCGTTCGCCATCTATTGCTTCTACGACTATCTCTACCGCTTAGTGATAAAGTAAAGCAATTACAGATGCGTTGCATTTCATACAATAAGCGACAACCATATGGCTCCTGCTAGTTGCCGATAACCCGGTTACAAAACATGATCATCTCATACAATAAAATATAGCATCACGTCTTGACCATATCACATCACAACATGCCCTGCAAAAACAAGTTAGACGTCCTCTACTTTGTTGTCGCAAAATTTTACGTGGCTGCTACGGGCTGAGAAAGAGCCGTTCTTACCTACGCATCAAAACCACAACGACAGTTCGTCAAGTTAGTGCGGTTTTCACCTTCGCAAGGACCGGGAGTAGCCACACTCGGTTCAACTAAAGTTGGAGAAACAGACACCCGCTAGTCACCTGTGTGCAAAGCACGGCGGTAAAACCAGTCTCGCATAAGCGTACGCGTAATGTCGGTCCGGGCTGCTTCATCCAACAATACTGCTGAACCAAAGTATGACATGCTGGTAAGCAGTATGACTTGTATCGCCCACAACTCACTTGTGTTCTACTCGTGCATATAACATCTACTCATAAAACCAGGCTCGGATGCCACTGTTGGGGAATGTAGTAATTTCAAAAAAAATCCTACGCACACGCAAGATCATGGTGATGCATAGCAACGAGAGGGGAGAGTGTTGTCTGCATACCCTCGTAGACCAAAGCAGAAGCGTTAGAACAATGCAGTTGATGTAGTTGTACGTCTTCACGGCCCGACCGATCAAGCACCAAAACTACGGCACCTCCGAGTTCTAGTACACGTTCAGCTCAATGACGTCCCTCGTACTCCGATCCAGCCGAGTGTCGAGGGAGATTTCCGTCAGCACGACGGCGTGGTGACGATCTTGATGTTCTACCATTGTAGGGCTTCGCCTAAGCACCGCTACAATATTACCGAGGAGGACTATGGTGGAGGGGCGCACCGCACACGGCTAAGAGATCAAGAGATCAATTGTTGTGTCTATGGGGTGCCCCCCTCCCTTGCATATAAAGGAGTGGAGGAGGGGGCCGGCCAAGGGGGGTGGCGCGCCCTAGGGGGGAGTCCAACCCCAACCGGGAGTAGGACTCCCCCTTTTCCTATTAGGAGAGGGAGAGGGAAGGAAGGGGGGTGGCGCGCCCTAGGGGGCGAGTCCAACCCCAACCGGGAAGAAGGAAAGGGGGGGCTGACCCCCTCCCAATTTGGATTGGGCTTGGGGAGGCTCCTTTTCTTCTTCTCCCTCCTTTCCACTAAGGCCCAATAAGGCCCATATACCTCCCGGGGGGGTCCGATAACCTCCCGGAGCTCTGGTATTGTCCCATTCTCACCCGGAACCTTTCCGGTGTCCAAATATAGTCGTACAATATATCGATCTTTATGTCTCGACCATTTCGAGACTCCTCGTCATGTCCGTGATCATATCCGGGACTCCGAACAACCTTCGGTACATCAAAACTCATAAGCTCATAATAAAACTGTCAACGAAACTTTAAGAGCGTGGACCCTACGGGTTCGAGAACTATGTAGACATGACCTAGAACTGTTTCCGATCAATAACCAATAGCGAAACTTGGATGCTCATATTGGCTCCTACATATTCTACGAAGATGTTTATCGGTCAAACCGCATAACAACATACGTTGTTCCCTTTGTCATCGGTATGTTACTTGCCCGAGATTCGATCGTCGGTATCTCAATACCTAGTTCAATCTCGTTACCGGCAAGTCTCTTTACTCGTTAGGTAATGCATCATTCCGTAACTAACTCATTAGCTACATTGCTTGCAAGGCTTAAAGTGATGTGCATTACCGAGAGGGCCCAGAGATACCTCTCCGACAATCGGAGTGACAAAACCTAATCGCGAAATATGCCAACTCAACATGTACCTTTGGAGACACCTATAGAGCTCCTTTGTAATCACCCAGTTACGTTGTGACGTTTGGTAGCACACAAAGTGTTCCTCCGGTAAATGGGAGTTGCATAATCTCATAGTTGTAGGAACTTGTATAAGTCATGAAGAAAGCAATAGCAACATACTAAACGATCAAGTTCTAAGATAACGGAATGGGTCAAGTAAATCATATCAATCTCCTAATGATGTGATCCCGTTAATCAAATGACAACACATGTCTATGGTTAGGAAACATAACCATCTTTGATTAATGAGCTAGTCAAGTAGAGGCATACTACTAACATTAAGTTTGTCTATGTATTCACACATGTATCATGTTTCCGGTTAATACAATTATAGCATGAATAATAAACATTTATCATGATATGAGGAAATAAATAATAACTTTATTATTGCCTCTAGGGCATATTTCCTTCACCAAGCACCCGCCACAACCTAGGTACTTGTCACCTTTAAACCCGTCCAGCATCACCTGCCCGATGTACTTCAAATGTACTAACAGGTCGCCTTTACCTGTTATGCAGCTGGCAAAAACAACAAGGATGAGGTTTCTTCTGGATCTAACAGCTTGGCCAACAAAGATCCTGGACTGAGGCATTGCTATGATCTTGTAAGTGCGTCTCTCTCTCTTGTATTGTTCTGTGCCTGCCAGCGTGCTTTGCTAGGATTTTCGACCAGTAATCCGTTTGTGGTGACAATGATTTCTACTACTGGCTGCTAAATTAGATAGGTAGATGTCGTACATGATACTACCTCGTACCTCCGTTCGAAAATATAAGTCTTTCTAGAGATTCCACTATAGGCTACATACGGAGCAAAATGAGTGAATCTACACTCGAAAATGCATCTATATACATCTGTATGTGGTCCATACTAGAATCTCTAAAAAGACATATATTTTGGAACAGAGGCAGTACATTACACATAATCGTAGGTGGCATGTAGGAATTCTAGTGCACTATATTAGGCTCCCTTAGAGTCCCTGCTAGTCCAGCACATAGAGTCATGGCTAGTTTATGCTACGGACACAATCATTAATTGGTGGTTTAAATACGCACAAGGGATATGCAATGTATTATCATGTAGAGATGTCTGAAATTAGCCGTGTCAACTTGCAGATAGGGTTACACAATGAAAAAGTACAAGATGCATGTGGCAATTTCATGGAACATCACAAAAAAAGGAGAGGCAGCGGTGAGCCTATACAGTGTTCTATGGTACGTCACTCCTCCATTGCAGTCATCGTGACATGTTATTTGTATGTCAGTTCTATTGGCAAAGTTTCTTTTGGACAGTTATTATGAGTTATCCGAAGAAAATAAGCACCTGTGAGTATAAGCTCCATGTAATAAGCCAACCAGTTCTTTTCATTGCGTTTTTAGCTTATCTTTGGTACGATCAGTGAAAAGTCTAGATTGCATTATATTTTTCATTTTGCTGCCCATATGAAAATTAATTTGACTTACAAACATCACAAATTGAAAGTGCAGTAATTAATATGATAGGAAAACGGACCATCACTATTTGCTCAAAATGCAAATACAAAGATACCATCTACTTGGCACAATCTACTTTGGTCAATGTTTTCCATAGAGATCCCATTGCCTAATTTAAACGAAGAACGCATGACCCACAATTAAATGAAGAACAATTATTTATTGAAATTCAATGGTCCAAGTGGCTGGTTATTATCATATAGCAGCACCACCTGAAAGCATCATATAGTAGCAGTAGTAGCAGCTCATAGCAACTCATCATACATCAGAAGTAGTGTGCAATTCATCATATAGCAGCACCAACTCATAGCAATTCATCATATAGCAGCAGCAGGAGCAGCTCATAGTAATTCATCATATAGCAGCAGCAGGAGTAGATCATAGCAATTCATCGTATAGTAGCAGCAGGAGCAGCTCATAGCAATTCATCATATAGCATCAACAGGAGCAGCTTATAGCCACTCATCATATAGCAGCAGCAGCTCATAGCAATTCATCATATAGCAGCAGTAGCAGCTCATTGCAATTCATCATATAGCAGCAGCAGCTCATAGCAATTCATCATATAGCAGCAGGAGCAGCTCATAGCAATGCATCATATAGCCGCAACAGAAGCAGCTCAAGGCAATTCATCATATAGTGGATCAAAATGAAAATTTGGCAAAAAATCAGAGGAGATCCTCACCTTGTTGGATGAGCTCATCCTTCAACGGCACCTCAAGGCCATGGTCTGGGAGGAGGGGAGGGGAATAAGGTGCCTTCTACCGCAGTGTGGCATCAGCCGTAGCGCCCGCTGGAGTAGTGCGTTGGACGAACCACAGTGGAGCAGCTGCTGGAGACCATGAGAATGAGGGGCGGCGCCAGAGGGAGGAGCAGCCAAGGAGATTTGCCCCTACCCACCGGCCATGTAGCCTAGCTGGACACACCATCATCGTGAACCAGGCCAGATGGAACCAGTGGCGACGGCTCGCTGGAGAAACCCTAGTGCTTCAGGCAGGGGATTGAGGTAGAGGGAAAGGGAAGAGGAGATGCAAGCGGGCAGGGTAATGAACACTTGCTTGTTTGTTTTTACTTGAGGGTCAGGTGTGACACGGGCGTCAGCAGTTGCATTTTGAGTGTAATATAGACAGAGGACAGAGTCATTTCACTATTCCCCTTCCCTTCAATTTTTAGTGAGGTTCTACCCGAAACACCCCCCTCCAAAGTGAAATTAGTTAAGCTCAAGCCCATAACTCAAAAATGACTTCTTTACATCTTTTACGGCTTATTTTGACAATAAGTCCTGAAAAGGCGGAATCAAACTGGCCCTTAACCTGCAATTCAATTGTGAGTGCAATGATGAATAACTCCTGCCTGCTATAGTGTACATTTAGGCATCATCGTACATGGCATAACCTAATACATGTGCATTCCATTGTAGAATCTAGAATATGCAATGTTTATGTTAGTTCATACGTTGCACATGATCTTTAAATCCCCCTTAAATCTGGTCAGTCAAGTGATGGTCTTTAAGCCACCTTCTTTGCTTCTTTTCTTGATATGTAAGATTTGCTCGCACATCTGTTTAATTGCTTGTTTGCATCAACTAGCCATACTAGGACTGTTTGCTTTGATTACTTGTTGTTCTTGACCTAACACTCTAACAGAGCTTGTCAATGATTTAAACACTAAGGGCTACTGTAGTGGGGCCTTGTCTAACTCATAGATGACATAAAGGTCTGGTTGTAAACTAAAGTAGGCTCTCCAAGAGTACCTGGAGATCCAGTTCGAAGGTATGCCTAGTTTTTACATAGTGCAGACATAGTAAATGCTCATTTTCATTGTGTGAGAGTGCAAGAGATGCGGCATGTTTCATTCAATGGTGTTGTTTTGTTATAATCTCATCCTTTTGTGTTCACAGACTGGAAAGGATGCATGTTTATCTTCCAAGGAGACGAGTAACTAGTTTGTGTCACCTTGCAGAGGGGGTGCAATGAAGGTAAGATTGAGGATTTCCATGTATAAGATGTTAGGAAGGAGACTTGCAAGAGAAGTAGGATCTGCGCTGAGCATCTTCAACCTGTTAAGGTAAGTCTCAGTATCCAACTCAACAGTTCAATTCCTTGTTTGTTTCAGGCATAGTTAATTTGCTCTTTTCGATTGCTTTATTTGTCCTCAGTTAATGAGATGCCCAAAGAATGATGCCTGATGTTGGGTACTTGTATAACTTTTAGTTGACATAATTAAAGGCCTTACCATTTAATTACTCTGCTGAAGTGTGCCTGAAGATTTGAAGTCTATTAACCAACTATTATTGCATGAGGCTCACAATCTAGTTTATACTAGGCTAATGATTGCATAGTTTTGCTTGCTGTAGTATGTTTGTATGAAACCCTCTACTGTTCATTATGCTCCCTAAGGCCTTAATCGAGCTACAAAATGGCCAACTGCTTGCTTACTTATATGCAATGTGCTGTCTAAATTTGTAACTTGTCTGTGTTTTGGATTGGGCCCCAACATGATGCTCCTCTGGTGAGATAAGAGATATTTCTTTATCCAGGCTGCACAGACTACCTATTTTATAATTTTTAAAATATCACCTATTTATGATTCATGACGTGTAACATTATTGTTAGTCTTGTTCTGCCATGTACTCCCCCCGTCCCAAAATAAGTGTCTTAACTTTGTACTAGCTCTAGTACAAAGTTGTACTAACCTTGAGACACTTATTTTGGGACAGAGCGAGTACAAAATTGTCTGGCTTGCTCGCTTAACTCTTGTAACTATATAGTTGCCCTAGTCATGTGTACTTACGGAAACATTTCAGGATGAACTGACTTCAACACAAAGATCTGTGAGCAGTGCGGCATGGCCGTTACCGAATGATTATGGATTGGAACTGGAATGTGCTGATGTTCTCGAGCATCAAGTAGAGGTGGCAAGACAACATGTACATGATTCTCAACGTACAATCAACAAGTTGAGACTGGACATGCAGGTATTAGATGCAGGAGTCAAAAAAATGAAACAAGACACTGAGGTAACCATGAAGGAATTGGATATTTTGCAGACTAAAATTCGTGCTATCTGAATTCGGCCAATCCTATTTTCTGAAGAGATATAGTTCAAATGGAGTTAAGTTTATGCGCGTCCATGATGAATGAGCTGTATTTGCCCAATGTATGTAATTTGCTGTTTGTGTATGCTTTATTATCACCAGTGCTAAACTATAATGCCCAGTGGGTATAATCGGCTGTAATTTCTTTATTGTATAGTGTAGGATTATTCTACTTTTCTATGCCTTTATCTCTTTGTTGAATATTATATATCGTTCAAACGGGGGCCAACTTGCCCAAATGTTGTACTGACCATGGCCCTCCATGGGCCATCTACGAGACGGACGATCCATGGCCTTCTATGGGCTTTCAGATCCATGGGCCTTCTATGGGCCGTCGGATCCATGGTCCTTCTATGGGCCGTCGGATCCATGGGCCTTCAATGGACCGTCGGATCAATGGGCCTTCTACGTCCCGTAGGATCCATGGGCCTTTGATGACCCTCAAGTATACGGGATAGTTGTAGCCTCTTTCGATAAGTAAGAGTGTCGAACCCAACGAGGAGCTAAAGGTAGAACAAATACTCTCTCAAGTCCTATCGGCCACTGATATGACTCTACGCACGCTTGACGTTCACTTTACCAAGAACAAGTATGAAACTAGAAGTACTTTGTAGGTGTTGTTGGATAGGTTTGCAAGATAATAAAGATCATGTAAATATAAACTAGGGGCTGTTTAGATAAAGATGCAATAAAGTAAATATAGCGAGTGTGGAAAAGTGGTGGTAGGAGTTGTGAAATTGTCCCTAAGCAATTGACCATGTTACTAGACCGGTAATCACTATTGCAATTCTATTTGAGGGAGAGGCATAAGCTAACATACTTTCTCTACTTGGATCATATGCACTTATGATTGGAACTCTATCAAGCATCCGCAACTACTAAAGATTCATTAAGGTAAAACACAACCATAGCATTAAAGTATCAAGTCCCCTTTATCCCATACGCAATAATCCCTTACTTGGGTTTGTGTTTCAGTCACTCACGCAACCCACTATAAGCGAATCATGAACGCATTGCAACACCCTACAGCGGGAATCCCTCATGCTTGCGCGACACAGAGGGCACCATAGGACAGAACCAATAATAACACATGCAACTCAAACCAATCATAGCAATTCATCAATCACCGAAACAATGGAAATCTGCTCAGACATCATAGGATGGCAACACATCATTGGATAATAATATGAAGCATAAAGCACCTTGTTCAAGTAGAGGGTACAGTGGGTTGCGGGAGAGTGGACCGCTGAATATAGATGGGGAAGGTGATGGAGATGTTGGTGATGATGGCGGAGGTGTCGGTGAAGATCGCGGTGATGATGATGGCCCCCAGCGGCGTTCCGGCGCCACCGGAAGCAAGGGGGAGAGGGCCCCCCTTCTTCATCTTCTTCATTGACCTCCTCCCTAGATGGGAGAAGGGTTTCCCCTCTGGTCCTTGGCTCCCATGGCTTGGGAGGGGCGATAGCCCCTCCGAGATTGGATCTATCTCTTTGTTTCTGCGTTCTCAGATTCTACCCCTTCACCGTTTCTTTTATATCCGGAGATCCGTAACTCCGATTGGGGTGAATCTTTTGCCCAGATCTTTCTAATAAAATTTGCTTTCTTGCGGCAAAAGAAGAGTATCAACCGCCTTACGGGGGGCCCAAGAGAGTCTAGGGTGCGCCTGCCTCCTTGGGGCGCGCCCCCATATCTCCTGGCCCCCTCGGACACCGTCTCGCGTTGATTTTACTTCCCAAAAATCACAAATATTCCAAAAAAAATCTCCGTCCGTTTTTATCCCGTTTGGACTCCATTTGATATTGGGTTTGTGCGAAACAAAAAGACATGCAACAGACAGGAACTGGCACTGGGCACTGGATCAATATGTTAATCCCAAAAATAATATAAAAAGTTGGCAAAAGTATATGAAAGTTGAAGAATATTGGCATGGAACAATCAAAAATTATAGATACGACGGAGACGTATCAGCCTTCTACGGGCCGTCTCATCTATGGGCCTTGTACGGGCCGTATAATTGGCCGTAAATGGTCTTGAGTGGAAATCGTACGTTTTATGGGCGGACCATAATGGGTCGTTAATAGGCCGCATTTGATGATGATGTGAAAATGGCCCAACAGATTAACGGGTCCCAAACGGGCCGACTGTATCCACGGGCTGAATTTGGCCCACAAGTAGAAAAGGCTAGTAATGGGCTGTAAGTAACCGAATGCTGGAAATGAGCCCAAGAATAAATGGGCCCTGAGAAGGCCGAAGAAAAAACGGGCTAGAAATGACCCAATGGAATAATGGGCCAATAATGGGTTTAAAGCGATACACTGTTCATTACGGGCCGGTTTTACCATGGGCCGTTAATGTGCCAAGAGTTACAAAGGGACTCATATGGGCCGAAAGACGTCATGGGCCATACATGGGTCGGAAGTTACAACAAGCTAGAATCATATTGGACGGCCCAGATGACGCTACTGGGCCTAATACTGTTAGGCCGTAACGGGCCATGAGTTAGCGGGCTATAAATGGGCTATATGCGAACATGCCGTTAACAGGCTTCCCGTGGGCCGGCCCGCCACCATTTGACCAAGTCAAACAGGCCAGCCTTTTCACAGGAATGGGCCTCTGTTGGGCCATGCCACGTGTCGACATATCATAGGCGCCTTGGGTCCAATGAGTGGATGATATCTGTCCCAGTGGTGAGCCGACACGTGTTTCCTCCGGCCAATAATGATTTTACACGAGGAAAATCCCCATTGGTCGGGGCTGTTAATGGGTTATCGGATCCAAAACCGGACTCGATAGCTTAACGGCCTTCCGTTACGATGGATGCCACATGTCCGTCACCCTTGACGAAAGCACTTCTGTGACGCGCGATTTATCGTCATGGAAGTGGACACTTCCACGATGATAATTTTGGTAATGTCATGGAACATTTCTACGACAACACAGGTACGACCATCTTGATTGTGTCATCAAATTGTCATGGATGTACATGAATGACAAAAAACACGACCTAGTGTGACAAACACGTATCATCACGAAAGTGTATTTTTTTTGTAGTGTCTCCCCGGCAACGGCGCCAGAAATTCTTTTGATGTTTGCTTGAACTACATCGGTATTTCCCCAAAGAGGAAGGGATGATGCATCACAACAACGGTAGGTGTTTCCCTTAGTGATGAGACCAAGGTTATCAAACCAGTAGGAGAACCATGCAACACTACGTAAACGGTACCTGCACACAAAGAACAAATACTTGCAACCCCACGTGTTAAAGGGGTTGTCAATCCCTTTCGGGTAACGGTGCCAGAAATTGTTAAGTTGATGAGATAAAATAGTAGTAGATTGATAGATGCAAATAAAAGCAAATACAATTCAGCGAGGTATTTTTGGGTTTTTGATAGTATAGATCTAAAAATAAAATTTGCAAATAAATAAAAAGGCAAATAGCAAAATAGATCTGAAAGTATATGATGAGAAAATAGACCATGGGGGCGTAGATTTCACTAGTGGCTTCTCTCGAGAAAAACAGCATCCAATGGGTAAATAAATTACTGTTGGGCAATTGATATAACTTCAAATAATTATGATGATATCCAGGCAATGATCATTATATAGGCATCACATCCAATATTAGTAGACCGACTCCTGCCTGCATCTATTACTATTACTCCACATCGACCTCTATCCAGCATGCATCTAGTGTATTAAGTTCATGGAGAAATAGAGTAATGCAATAAGAATGATGACATGATGTAGACAGGATCTACTCATATAGGAATAGACCCCATGTTGTTATCTTTAATAGCAACGATACATACGTGTCGATTTCCATTCTGTTACTAGGATCGAGCACCATAAGATCGAACCCATCACAAAGCACCTCTTCCCATGGCATGCAAAATCAATCTAGTCGGCCTAACTAAACCAAAGATTCAAAGAAGAAATACAAGGCTATAAGTAATCATGCATATAAGAGATGAAAATACGCAAATAGCTTTCATGGATAAAAACATAGATCTGATCGTAAACTCAAAGTTCATCGGATCCCAACAAACGAACCGCAAAAAGAGTTACATCAAATAGATCTCCAAGAGACCATTGTGTTGAGAATAAAAAGAGAGAGAGAGAGGGATCCATCTATCTACTAACTACGGACACGTAGGTCAACAATGAACTACTCACGCATCATCAGAGAGGCACCAATGAAGATGGTGAACCCCCTCCGATGGTGTCTAGATTGGGTCTATGGTTTCTGGAACTTGCGGTGGCTGGAATTATTTTTCGTCGCCTCTCCTAGGGTTCTAGAATATTGGGGTGTTTATAGAGCAAAGAGGCGGTGCTGGAGGTGGCCGAGGTGGGCACAACCCACGAGGGCGCGCCTGGGCCCCCAAGCCCAGGCGCGGGCCCAGGCACGCCCAGGTGGGTTGTGCTCCCCTCAGAGCCCCCCTCTGGTAATTCTTTGGCCCAAAAGGTGTCTTGTGGTCCAGAAAAAATGACCAAAAAGTTTCTCTGCGTCTGGACTCTGTTTGGTATTTATTATCTGCGAAGTAAAAAACAAACAAAAAACTACAACTGGCCCTGGGCACTATGTCAATAGGTTAGTCCCAAAAAATGAAATAAAGTTGCTATAAAATGATTGTAAAACATCCAGGAATGATAATATAACAACATGGAACAATAAAAAATTATAGATACGTTGGAGACGTATCAATTCACTATGTGTTAATGGTTTGTTACGGTTCTCTATTAAAAGGAGGCCTTAATATCTGTTAGTTTCCTTATGGACCCTGCTGCCACGGGAGCATAGGACAAAAGATGTCATGCAATTTCTTTTCCATAAGTATGTATGACTATTTACGGAATACATGCCTACATTATATTTATGAACTGGAACTAGTTCTGTGTCGCCCTGGTTATGAATGTTATATGATGAATATTATCCAACATAATCACCGATCCAATGCCTACGAGCTTTTCACATATTGGTCTTGTGTAACACCCCTGTGTAATGATGCTAGAGTAATCCCTGAGATCAAGCTAATCATTTTGCTAAGAAAGTGTTTGATCATCCTTGGTTCTCTCTCTTTTCAAATTGTAGTTGAATTCAATTTCAAATTATGAGTGAAATTCTAAATTGCTCAAACATGAAAACTAAAATGTTCATCACGTGGCAAATAATCCTTTGTTAATATTGGTGGTGAACCAACATTTTTGCGAAATGTATAAGTGGCCTAAAGTACTTAGTACAGTGACCTAAGCGATAATTTAAATGCTTTTTGCTTAATAGAAATGCTAAACTAATTTATTTATCTACCAAACTAATTGTGGCATTAGTCTAAATTATAATAATAATTTAGGTTTAAGATTTGTATTTTATAAAACTGTTTTGCCTTTTGTAATTAAAAGAAAACTGAAAAGTTTTTAAAAGAAAAATAAAACTTTCAAAAAATAAAAAAGGGGGAAGCCCCCTGCCCCACTTGGGCTTCGGCCCACCCGAGCCAGCTGGCCCAGCTAGGACTGCCCACTCCCCCTCCCCCGTCGCTTCCTGTTCCTCCGACCGGGCAGGACCGCATGTGCCCATCGCCGTCCAACCAACTCGCCGGCGATGCCCGAAGAGGGGATAAGGCCTCCACCGCCGCCCGGCGCCTCGGACTCCCCCTCGGGCTCCCATCCATCCACATCCACTCCTCCTCTCTCTCCCTCCCCACTAGATCCCCTTTTCTCATCTCACCCGAGCGCCACCATGGCCTCACCGCCGTAGAATGCGCAGCCACACCCACTAAGGGAGTCCAGGATTAGGGGGTCCTCGGACAGCCGGACTATATGCTTATGCCGGACTGTTGGACTATGAAGATACAAGACTGAAGACTTCGTCCCGTGTCCGGGTGGGAATCTCCTTTGCGTGGAAGGCAAGGTTGGCAATTCAGATATGTAGATTTCCTGCTCTATAACCAACTCTGTGTAACCCTAGCCCCCTCAAGTGTCTATATAAACCGGAGGGTTTAGTCCGTAGGACAACAACAATCAGTATCATAGGCTAGCTTCTAGGGTTTAGCCTCTACGATCTCGTGGTAGATCAACTCTTGTAATACTCATATCATCAAGATCAATCAAGCCGGAAGTAGGGTATTACCTCCATAGAGAGGGCCCGAACCTGGGTAAACATTGTGTCCCCCGCCTCCTGTTACCATTAGCCTTAGACGCACAGTTCGGGCCCCCTGTGTCGTCATTGGTGCTTTCATTGAGAGCTCCACTGTGTCGTCACCATAAGGCTTGATGCCTCCTTCAATCATCCACAACGATGCGGTCCAGGCCAAGGTTTTCCTCCCCGGACAGATCTTCGTATTCGGCGGCTTCGCACTACGGGCCAACTCGCTTGGCCATCTGGAGCAGATCGATAGCTACGCCCCCGACCATCAGGTTCGGTTTGGAAGCCTCAATTACACTACCGACATCCACGGAGACTTGATCTTCGATGGATTCGAGCCAATGACAGGTGCACCCCACAGTCGCGACGAGCATGACCTAGATCTGTCGCCAGACGATGTTCGGGAGATCACTCCTGCAGCTGCCCTGGCTTTAGATCCAGTACAGATCATGCCATCCGAGGGAGGGAGGATGGACCCCGCCAAGGAGGCCGAACACTCAACGGCGATAGAGCCGAACACATATTCCACTTCCAATGAGGTCTCTATCTTCGGACCCTCGGACTCGTTTCCAGCCATAGGCTCCGAACCGCGTACATCTGTGCCCATCGGATCTGACTGGGCACCGATAATGGAGTTTAGCTCCGTGGACATCTTTCAGCACTCGCCCTTGGGCGACGTGCTAAACTCACTAAAACCTCTCTCCCTATCAGGAGACTCTTGGCCGAACTGTGTCTGGCTTGAGTAGGAAGCGGACGACGAAGGAATTCGATACCCACTTAATAGCCACTATCGATGACTTAACTGACATGCTTGATTTTGACTCCGAAGACATCGACGGTATAGACGACGATGCCGGAGAAGGACAGGAACCACCACCCACAGGGCACTGGACTGCCACCTCGTCATACGACATATATATGGTGGACACACCCAAATAAAACAATGGCGAGGATCAAAAGGATGCGACGGAGGATGACCCTCTTGAGAAGCAACCCAAGCACCGACGTCAGCGGCGCCGCTCTAAACCTCGCCATAGCAAAAAAAGCGATACCGGCACCAGAGACAATAGCACTCCGGATGATGCCGAAGATGAAGACAATCCCACCCCGCCAAGCTTCGAGCAAGCCGGACGGGAGGAGAAGCAAGCTAGCCCTGATAAATAGGCAATGGATGAAGACTCGGAGGACGACAACTATATGCCTCTCTCCAAAGACAAGGTGAGCCTCGGCGATGATGAATTTATCGTGCCTAAGGATCCCGTCGAGAAGGAGCGCTTCAAGCGCCGACTTATAGCCACTGCAAAGAGCCTGAAGAAAAAATAGCAATAGCTTCAAGCTGATCAAAATATGCTAACTGATCGATGGACGGAGGTCCTGGTGGCCGAGGAATACGGACTCGAACGCCCAACCAAAAGCTACCCGAGGAGCAGGTTGTTGCCTCAATTCGAGGACAAGGCACTACTACCAGTGCACGATGCGGCTGACCGACTACCTCGTGGCCGAGAAAAAGCGACATATCAACCCGAACTCCAGCCCGCACCCCGTCACCATTCAAACAAAAACATGAAGGCCCGGGGCTACACGCATGTCCTGCGAGACAAATTGGAAAACAAAGCAGGATAATCAAGATCGATCTACGGATCACAGGGGCGCGCCCCAACGCGTGATGATGACCTCCATGCCGGATACACTAAACACAAATCCGTCTAGGCCGAACACAGCAGACCAGAGTCATCAAAACTGCATCGTGATGTAGCCCTCCATAGAGGCGCCGCACACCCTCTATGCTTCACTGAAGAAGTAATGGAGCATGAGTTCCCAGAAGGGTTTAAACCCGTAAACATCGAACCATATGATGGGACAACAGATCCCACGGTATGGATTCAGGATTTCCTTCTCCACATTCACATGGCCCGCGACGATGATCTACATGCCATCAAGTACCTCCCACTAAAGCTCAAGGGACCAGCTCGGCATTGAGTGAATAGTCTACCGGCAAACTCCATTGGCAGTTGGGAGAACCTGGAAGATGCATTCCTCGACAACTTCTAGGGCACTTATGTGCAACCACTGGACGCTGATGACTTAAGTCATATAACCCAACAGCCCGGAGAGTCAGCCAGGAAATTCTGGACTCAGTTTTTAACCAAAACGAACCAAATCGTCGACTGTCCGGATGCCAAAGCCCTAGCAGCCTTTAAGCATAACATCCGTGACGAATGGCTTTCCCAACACCTTGGCCAAGAGAAGCTGAAATCCACGGAAGCCCTAACGACACTCATGACCCGCTTTTGTGCGGGCGAGGACAGTTGGTTGGCTCACAGCAATAGCACATCAAGAAATCCTGGCACTTCGAACGCCAGAGATAGCAAAGGCAAGCCCCGGTGCAATAGACACAAGCGTCGCAATAATCGGGATAACACCGAAGACACGGCTGTCAATGCCGGATTCAGTGGCTCCAAGTCCGGTCAATGGAAAAAGCCATTTAAAAGAAACAATCCGGGCCCGTCCAGTTTGGACTACATACTCGATCGCTCATGTCAAATCCACGGCACCCCCAATAAACCAGCCAACCACACCAACAGAGAATGTTGGGTATTTAAACAGGCCGGCAAGTTGAATGCAGAAAACAAGGAAAAGGGGCCGCACAGTGATGACAACGAGGAAACCCGGCCGCCGAACACAGGGGGACAGAAGAAATTTCCTCCCCAAGTGAAAACAGTAAATATGATATACGCCACCCACATTCCAAAGCGGGAGCGGAACCGTGCACTAAGGGACGTCTACGCGATGGAGCCAGTCGCCCCAAAGTTCAACCCATGGACTTCCTGTCTGATCACCTTTGATCGCAGGGACCATCCGACTAGTATCCATCATGGTGGCTTAGCCGCACTGGTCCTTGACCCTATCGTCGACGGATTCCACCTCACATGAGTCCTCATGGACGGTGGCAGCAGCCTGAACCTGCTCTATCAGGATAAAGTGCGCAAAATGGGTATCAATCACTCAAGGATCAAACCCACTAAAACCACCTTCAAAGGTGTCATACCAGGTGTAGAGGCCTGTTGTACGGGCTCAATCACACTGGAAGTAGTCTTCGGATCCCCGGACAACTTCTGAAGCGAGGAATTAATCTTTGATATTGTCCCCTTCCGCAGTGGTTATCATGCACTGCTAGGATGAACCGCATTTGCTAGATTCAATGTGGTGCCACACTATGCCTACCTCAAGCTCAAGATGCCCGGACCCCGCGGTGTTATAGCAGTAAATGGAAATATAGAGCGCTCCCTCCGTACGGTGGAGCACACTTTGGCCCTTGCAGCAGAAGTATAGAGAAGCCTCCTTAGGGAGACCCTTAACTCAGCAATAAATCCCCCGAGCACCGTCAAGCGAGCCCGGAGTACTCTGCAACAGGATTGTTCGGCCCATCCGGAGCTGGCCTAACAATTCGTCCTCTGTCATCATCCCAGTCAAGCGGTGAAATTTGTGCCGCGCGTACATAACTACGCACTCAAAATATCATGGGCATAGACGGAGGCACATCTAGACTGCGGTCCACAATGCGGCTCAACCGCCCAAGAATCTGCATACCTTCACCTTTTTCTTTCTTTCAGGTCCCTATCTTCTTGAGGCTTTTCCGATAACCTGATTATCAAACCCATCATGGGACGGAAACACCAAGAACGCAAGCAGCTTTGGCGTACAAAGGAATCCCCAGGTGGTCTCTGATAACGATCGCTATACCTGTTTTACATACCCACACGCAGCTCGCTCTTGGTTAGGGCATGTCAAATAGTCCTATTTGCTTATCGCACAACCTGTATACATACGCCTTGACGTATAATGACAATGGAAAATAATGTGCAGCGTCAGCTTATTACTACATTTTTTTCCTTTTTTCCTTTGAACTGTTTATTTATTATAAATCGCACCCCTACATTTTGGTACGTTGAGTTCGCCAGGGGCTTCAGTGTACCCCATAACACGGCAAGAAAGTCCGAACACTTTTGACAGTGCAGCACCCCGAACTTATAGCATTATATGCATCAGCTCCGAATCATGTCTTGGGTAAATAGTTGGGTTGCCCGGCTCCTGTGCTTGCTACCCTACGTTCCGCTATATCTTCTAGGGTAGTAAATGGAGAACTACTGCGATTGTGTCATGGTTCTTCCGGACAAGCACCTCAGTAGAGAAAGCCAAAAACTGACTTTCATGATGCACTGAGAGCTGGTCGCTGTTCAAAGGTTTCAAATCCTTAAAGATTTTTTCCGCTTCAGGCGAGGAATCGGTCTTTGTCCGATTTAGGCATGTATAGTGCCCCAAGTTCGGCCTTCTGAATACTAGGGACTACACCAAAATTGAAAATTATAGAACTTCTATGGCTAAGTGAGGGTGATAAAGCTGTATAGTCCGATTGCCTTGTTCGTTGCGCTAAACACCTCCTTAAAGGACCAAAAATTTGGATAACGAGTGTTTAGATTATCTCGAACACCCCGGTGCTATGTACAAGGGGGCAGAAGCCGATGACTGGCCAACACTCAGATTTTGTAAGAGGCCGCACATGAGGTAAAATTTTAAATCAACAAGCGTTATATTGCGCAAATGAACTTGTTTCATATTACAGGAGTAAAAGAGTGCATTTACTCAAAGATTACATCCTTCACACATTGCTCTGCCACAAGGCGGGAGCCCTTCAGGACACTGTCATAGTAATTTTCGGGCCGACGGTGCTCCTTGCCCTTTGGTGGCCCTTCGGTCATCAGCTTCTTGGCATCCATCTTCGCCAAGTGCACTTTTGCGCGAGCGAAGGCCATGCGCACACCTTCAATGCAAACTAACCGCTTTTATGACTACAAGCCGTGGGCAGGCACGCACAAGCCGCTTCACGAGACCGAAGTAGCTGCTGGGCATAGGCTCGGCAGGCCACAGCCGGACTATGAGGTCCTTCATGGCCAGTTCGGCCGCCTTGTGCAGTTCAACCAGTTGCTTCAGTTGGTCGCTCAAGGGCATCGGATGTTCTGTACCAAGATACTGAGACCAGAACAACTTCTCCATCGAGCTCCCTTCGTTGGCTCAGTAGAACTCTTCGGCCTTAGATATGTTGCACGGTAGATCTGCGAACGCTCCTCGAGAGCTCCAAATTCGGGTAAGTAAAAGGAAAGTCTCCTTCACATGCTTGCTTTGTATAATGAATGCCTACCCGCGGCAATCTTCTTGACCACATGAATCTCTTGGAGGGCCTTCTGGGCTTCGGCTTTGGCGTCCTGCGCGCTCTGGAGGGCCTTAGCAAGCTCGAACTCTTGAGTCTTAGAGTCACGCTCCAAGGACTCGTATTTCTGGACAAAATCTTGGAGTTCTTGCTAGACCTCATTAACCTGGGCCTCCTGCTTCTCGCGCTCGGCGTGTTCCTTGGCCGCTTTGTCTTCGGCCTCGGTCAGCGCCTTCTTAAGGGCCGCCACTTCGGTCGTGGCCCCTAATAAATTCCATGACGCTTCTATTAGTAGAAGCCATTTATCCTTTATCAATATATAGATGGGGTATTGCGTACCTCGACTTTCCTCGAGCTGCCTCTTCACGAGGCCAAGCTCTCCCTCGGTTCGCTCCAGGTTCTGCTTTAGTCTAGAGACCTCCGCAGTACGAGCGACAGCGGCCAGCAGCGACACTTGCTTATTCACATAAGACATCTTCTGTTAGACTCCTGCAAACATTAATTGATCCTCTGTTCGGCTTCTGTTTTCGAACACCAAACAGAGCATCGGGGGCTACTGTCTATATTGTGATACTCTCTCAAAACTTTATTACTTACCTCAAAGCCTGTTAGGATGCTGGTGCAGGCTTCGTTCAATCTGCTTTTGGTGGTCCGGACCTTCTCAATCACCGTACTCATAATGGTACGGTGTTCTTCATCAATGGAAGCGCCGCGAAGCGCTTCTAGCAAGTTATCTGGTGCCTCTGGATGGACAGAAGTTATCGGTACAAACAGCTCATCCCCCTTAGAAAGAGGCTGTCTGCCTGAGTTCGGAACCACTTGGGGTTTCAGAGCCGTATTCGGCTGGGGGCCAAACTAGTTGCGGCCCCCATTATCGAAGTCCATGGGGGTCTCCCCCCCCCATGTGCGAGGCGACTAGGATTTCGCCTGGGGGTGTCTCCGGAACTGTCTCCCCTGGGCCCAGTATCCTTCGAGGTCCATGGGGCTCTCCCCCCCCCCATGTGCCCGGCGACTGGGATTTCGCCTGGGGGTGTCTTCGGAACTGTCTCCCTGGGCCCGGTATCCTTCGAGACAACACCTCGGTGTCGTCCGCGGGCTTGGGGGAGGAGGCTGTCGGAAGCAAATCACTGTTCATCGCCGACGGGCCAAGAGACCCCTCCGACGAAGCAGATACCTTGATGTGGGATTCGGCCGGACTGCAGGTGCACGTTCGGCATAATAAGAAATGATAAAGCAAACATATCGGAAGTATTATCGTGTCCGGATACTTACGACTTAGCCAGGGGCTTGTCCCCGGGCTCCCACTCCTCGCCGCTGTTGGTGGCTGCGGTGGAGTGGTCCAAAAGGAAGGTCTTGCCCTTCTTGGACACCTCGGCCTCCCCCTGTGGGGCAGCCTTCCTCTTCTTCCCCCGCCCCCCCCCCGGTTGAGGGGAGAGAGATTTCTTCTTCCTCCTCCTCGTCTTTGTTGGAGGAGCGCATTTTGGTGTCTTCGGACATCACGTCCGATGCATCCTTGCGCCACAGACCCTTCCTGGTCCCCGCGGCCGTCTTCTTGGCCTTCTTCTCCCGCACCTCATAGGCGCCGGAAATAGCATCTTCGTTAGAAGAGACGATTCTGGATCTTCAGGTAGCGGAGCCGGACAGTCAATCCGCTCCCCTATCGCTACCCAGTCCTGATTGAATCGGCATGGAGGCTTAGATTCCTCTCGTAGATGTGCTGGTAAAAAGCACATCTTGCAAAATATAAAAACTCACCGGATGGGCTTGGCGTTTCGCGCTGAGGTTATAGGTGGAGGGACCTTGTAGGCCTAGAAGAGCACCTTCCATACATCTTTGTGCGCCGTGCCGAAGAGCTCTCGCAGCGTCTGGTGTTCGGCCGGGTCGAACTCCCACAGATTGTAAGCCAGTCTCTAACACGGAAGGATCCGGCAGAGGAGCATGACCTGGACCATGTTAACGAGCTTGATTTTCTTGCCTATCATATTTTGGACACAGGTCTGAAGTCCGGTCAGCTCCACCACTGAGCCCCAGGCTAAGCCCTTCTCTTTCCAGGAGGTGAACCGCATGGGACGCCGGATCGAAATTCAGAGGTCGCCGCCCAGTTGGTGTCACATGGCTCGGTGATGTAGAACCACCCCGATTGCCACCCCTTCACAGTCTCCACAAAGGAGCCTTCAGGCCAGGTGACATTGGGCATCTTGCCCACCATGGCGCCCACGCACTCCGCTTGCTGGCCACCCACCACCTTTGGCTTCACGTTGAAGGTCTTCAACCATAGGCCGAAGTGGGGCGTGATGCAGAGGAAGGCCTCGCACATGACAACAAACGCCGAGATGTTGAGGATGAAGTTGGGGGCTAGATCATGGAAGTCTAGCCCGTAGTAGAACATAAGTCCGCGGACAAATGGGTGGAGGGGGAATCCCAGTCCGCGGGCGAAGTGAGGAATGAATACTACCGTTTCCTGGGGTTTTGGGGAGGGATGATCTGCCCTTTGGCCGGAAGCTGATGCGTGATGTTTGCGGACAGGTATCCGGGGCCCCGAAGCTTCGTGATGTCCTCCTCCGTAACGGAGGAGGCCATCCACTTGCCTCCCACTCCGGACATACTTGGGATGACTTTGCGGAGAAGGTGAAAGCTTGGGCGTTGGAGCTCGAGAATGGATGAGCAGAGGAAGAAGAAGGCGTGGGGGAAAAAGGAGAATCCTTATCTCTTTATAAAGGCGGTAGAAACTATGCGCCTCCCACTTGCCCTGGAAACTCGCTTATTCCCCAAGCGCCGTGTTGATGGCGCGATTGGGTTAGCCACACTCGTATTGATGACAATCCAGTGATAAGGGGACACGATCTTTGCTTCGACAAGACGTGCCAATAAAACCGCCTCGCAAGATGTTCAATGGCAGGTTGAGAAAAACGGTTCGAATAATGACCGGGCCACGGCGTAATGTCATGCTATGAAAAAGTTGTCAGCAGATTAGATTTGTGGAATATTGTGCTCTCTACGGTGGTATGTGGAATTTGTTTTGTGGAGCCGGACACGATTCTTGTGTTCAAGATCTTCTTTGGAGTATTCAGAGCAGGAACCCGCCTTGCAATGCCGAAGACAATCTGCACGCCGGACTCATCGTCATTGAAGCCTGGTTCAGGGGCTACTTAGGGAGTCCAGGATTAGGGGGTCCTCGAACAGCCAGACTATATGCTTATGCTGGACTGTTGGACTATGAAGGTACAAGACTGAAGACTTCGTCCCGTGTCCGGGTGGGACTCTCCTTTGCGTGGAAGGCAAGCATGGAAATTCAGATATGTAGATTTCCTTCTCTGTAACCGACTCTATGTAACCCTAGCCCCCTCCGGTGTCTATATAAATGTCAGGACCCCGACTCAATGCCACATCGATCTAGCATGTAACACCTCATATCACTTTGCGGCCTCACGCACGGTATCCCCACAGGTGTCGCCTTACCTTTGCCCGGGACCGTTTGCGCCTTTTGGCACACGTATATGATAGTGTCGCTAGCATCCATATGATAAGGAGCCCGGGCTGACATGGCTAGTCGTAAACCCAAAGTGGCACAAACTTATAGGGACAGGCATCCATAACCCAGCATCGAACGTGTCGGTCATCAACGAGTGAATCCAGGCTGTAGCACTAGGCTAACAGGACTCCGGTATTCATCGCGTGACATTTCCCCGAAGGGACAGACACATGAACAAAGAAGGACACATGCCGGCTAGCCTAAGTGTTCCGGAGCAGTAGCACGCTACCATGGCTCAGTGGAATCACTAGGAGACATTTCCCGGTAAGAGAGGCTACTAAGGATAAACAACTAGATAGTCAGATCCCACACATAGCAATACACATTACACGTACGCATAACATGCAAGTATGTGTTGTACAACATGGCATCACAAAGATAACTCAACAACTCATATAGATAAAGGCTCAAGAGCCATCATAGCATTATTGCAAGCAGGGGTCACAAGACCCATCATACGAGCATACAAGCAACAAGCGGAAGCATTACATATGCAGGTGCAGACATCTACAAATGAAAAAGGTGAAGAGCCTGACTATCTACAACATCCGATCAAGATCGTAGCTGAGGTACAAGCTACTTGTCGAAGTCCACAAGACACTAGTAAGACCGAAGTCTCCGCTGCAAAAACATAAATAAAGCAACATGAGTAAAAAGGTTCTCAGCAAGACTTACATTAGATCCTATCATACATGCATTTGTATGGGGTTTAGTTGCAGCAAGCCAGCTTTGACTCTGTGGCTATCCTGTTCTACGACTACCAGAACTTCTTTGAGGTGATATGGCACACACGAGTCCACTAATCACCACACAATACACTACTATGGAATCATCCCCGTCTCCCTACGAGAAGGCCATCCATACCACTCACACTTGTCTTGAGCATTTTAGAGTATCCACTTCAAGTTGTCTATGTACCATGTAAGCATCCAAGAAGTCCATATCCGCGGACCCGGCTATTCGAATAGATCATGTTAACCCTGCAGGGGTGTACTTCTTCACACACGCTCTCGCCACTTACCGCCATGTACACGTCATGTATCTCGGCAACCTTCAAGCGGAAGCCTGGCGAGGGTGTCGGCCACGACCTGACTAACCACACAAGACTCTAGTCCAGGTTTATCGCCTATTCGGGTTCCATCCGCAAGGAGATCCTGCCGGGGTGTTGCTCACGGCCCCAAACGATGTGAGCAGGGTTCCCAAGCCCACCATCCGGGTGCCACATGGTACACCGTGCCACTGTGCCTAGTCTGTCCCAAGCCCACCTGGTCGGGTGCCACTTGGTAGACTACTAACACTACCTACAAACACCAGAAACTAGTTGCGACTCCTAGACAGAGATCAAGTCGGTTAATAAGTCGAGAGAGTCAATTAAGGATCCCAATGTGTGGTAGTATCGAGTCATTGGACAACATACATAGAACTTCGAGGCTTAAGAGCGGTTCGATGAGACAACCCACCATGTACTCCTACATGGCCTCTCACCGCTACCTTTACCAAATCGTGTTCACACACTTCACTCTCAGCATTAGAACATATCGTAACACTCCAATTCATTCCCAATGAATCAGACCTGACACAATTCTAAGCAATAGCAGGCATAGCATGGTAGGAACAAAATATGGGCTCAATCAACTCCTACACATGCTAGTGGGTTTCAACTATTCTTCGTGGCAATGACAGTCATGCGAGAGGAATGGGTTCAACTACCGCAGCACAAAGTAGCGAGATGAATCGTTGTTGTCCTAATGCAATAGCGAGAGCAGGAGCGAGAGAGTAGGATTGTATCGGAATGAACAAGGGGTTTGCTTGCTGGTAGATCAACAAGGAGCCTTTGCTTCACAGACAGTACTGAGAGCGGTCTCGGAGCAGGGACCTATCGAGAAGGAACAGTGTCGGCAATCAATACACAAACATATGCAATAATATGATGCATGAACATGGCATGTAGATGTGATGTTGTTTGAGCTAATGCAACTAGTAATCAAATTGGATGAAGTCCATTTGAATCAAAGATTCAAATGCATCTCCAAAATAAGCTCCTTATATATGCCATTATATGTTTTCACCTATACAGCAGGTTTAGGTTGGTTTCTCATGCATGAAACTGGTACAGATGGGAAGATTGCATTTTTCTGATAATTTTTCATATATAAATTATTTCAATCTGAGTTACGGTTGAATTTCTATGATTTTTTGAAGTTTGAATCATTTTCTGGAATTTCCTGATTAATTTTAAATCCAAAAAATGAATAACTGCGTCAGCCTGACGTCAGCGTGACGTCATCAGATCAACGGCCAGCCAGGGTCAAACATGACGCGCGGGGTCCACACGTCAGTGACTAACTAACTAATCTAAGTTAATTAGTGTTAAACTACTGCTAACTAAAATGTCAATGAAGTTAATTAAACTTAATTAAAAACTAAACTAGGATTAGCTGGGGCCTAGGCCCACTTGTCAGCGACCCAGGGGAGGTCAAACCCCAGGTCAACAGGGCCTAACCAGCCGGCGGCGAGGAGCTTGCGGGCACGGTGGTTGAGCTAGCTAGACGGGGCAAACGAGCACGGGGAAGAGGGGGAAACGAAGTAGAGCTCACGGAGGATCCAGCTAAGGCGTCAGCGAGCTCGGGGAAGCACTGGTGCGGCCAGAGCGTCATCTGCGATCTCGGGCAGCCGGTGACGAAGACGATGGCGATGGCGGCGCTCGAGGACTCCCAGCGCGTGGCTTGACGGGAGGTGGCAGCGATGTGGCGGAGCTTGCGCGTGTCGGAGGCGAGGGGAGGCGGTGGCTACGACGGCGACGAGCTGCGGCGATGATGGTGTTGGACGTCAGCGAGAAAGAGCGAGGAGAGGAGGGAGGCTGGGAGAGAGACAGGCGGTGCGGGCGGCGTGGCATCGCGTGGGCTTCGAGCAATGAGGGGAGAAGCAGGAGGTGGCGGGAGCGTGGCCCGGCCAGACGCGTGGTCAAGGCTGCGTGCCCTGTCCTCTGGCCGCGAGGAAGGGGGTGGCCCAGCACGGCTAGCTGGCTGGGCCGGCTGCTTTGGCTCTTTGGGCGGATCAGGCCGCCTGGAGGAGAATGCGGTAAAGTCGGTAGGTTTTCCTCTTCTTTTTCTATTTTTCTGACATATGTTTTGATTTAATAATAATACTAAATCAATTTATTTTCTTATGCCAATTTTTGTAGGAACTAGTGGTACTATTCCAGAGCTCCCCAACAAGTGGCACAATTTTGGACATATATTATATATATAACATATATATATCCAAGGCAAATATTTACTGCATTAATTCAAATAGCCAAAAATAAATACTTCTGAGCTCCCAAAAATATTGGTTGGAATTTTACCTCTGACCAATATTTTTAGAGAAAAACAGGAACATTTACTTGGGCCAAATTGAAGCAATTTTTATCTGGGTAATTTCCAAAAATGATTATGAGGGTTTCACAAATCCTCATTTCAAACTTAAATGGAATTTGAACATGATGCACACATGACTAGGTAGCCTCGAGCATACCAGAACTAGGGATGTGACAATAAACCAGAGTGTTTACTCCATAGGATAACAATAATCAGAATCATAGGCTAGCTTCTAGGGTTTAGCCTCTGCGATCTGGTGGTAGATCAACTCTTGTAATACTCATATCGTCAAGATCAATCAAGAAAGAAGTAGGGTATTACCTCCATAGAGAGGGCCCGACCTGGGTAAACATTGTGTCCCCCGCCCCCTGTTACCATTAGCCTCAGACGCACAGTTCGGGACCCCCTACCCAAGATCCACTAGTCTCTGCCAATGTTGTCTGCTTCATCCCTGTCCACGAGCGCATGACAGGAAGCTCCGCAGGCTGCAGATCGAGCCACCCCATTCCTCATCGGTCACCGGCGATCTTCCTCCTCTCCAGCGACTCCTGCTGCTACTAAGCATATCACCGGCCTCCGTGTGCTGCTCGGTGAGCTTCTCTCTCTCTCTCTCTCTCTCTCTCTCTTATCTTGCTGGTAGATCGCCTGCTCGTGTGTAGCTAGTCACCACCATTGTTGTGAGCTTGCCGCCATAGATCATCTCACCGCCGTGGCCACAGCCACTGTCACGCTCGCCTGAGGTTGCCGTCGTATTCCTGGAGCTCCCAAGAACCCGACGCACGCACACGCTCAACCTCCCATGCCTCGTAGCACCCAGCTCGTCGAGCACCCCAATGCGCCTCCGCCTGAGCTCGTCGCCGGCAGCCGGCCGGTGACTATTTGGTCATGGGCTCATGCCCGTTGTGCTCGCTTCTCCTGGCTTGCTCCTGCACAAAAAATGGCACCATCATTACCAGAGGCTATGATCCTCTGCTCACCTCATCTGGATGGCAACCAGAGTCTCAGGGGCTACTACCTATACAAAGTGCACCTTGCACATACGGTACAATTAAAGAATGTCACTTAGCGTACCTCAAAGCCTCTTAGCAGGCTCGTAAAAGACTCATTCAACCCGCTTTTCACGGATGATATCTTCTCAACCACCGTACCCATTAAAGTATGATGTGCCTCTGAGATAGCCGCTTGGTGCAGAAGACCCGTCAATGTGTCTGGTTGTATATCGGACAGTTCGGGGCTTTTTCTTTAGGTCTCTCTAGGAGCCGAAAACCCCGGACTTCGGGCGGCCGAAGAGTTACCTTCCAGCCTTTGCGGATCGGGAGAAATCCTCCGGGATGGCACCTTAGGATCGACCGCCTCATGAGGTGGAAAAGTATGAGGAGGCATTTCGCTCTCCATCATCTCCAGAAGAAGATCCCCCGAGGACAAACATTGTGAAGGGAGGCTATGAGCCGAATTGCAAAACATATGTCTCGGTCATTATTCCCAGGAAAAGAATGGGGTATGCTTATTAATTACCTTTGTTCACTTACGGCTCAGTTAACGGCTGGCCTCATTGTGGGCATTGTGCAGCAATGTTGCCCTCCGGGGCAGGAACCCCTGATGAAGGTTTCTTCCCTCGCTTGGAGACCTCTGCTTCCAAGTCCTCAGGGGCGGTCCTCTTCTTCCCATGGGGAGAGGGGACGCTAGATTCTCCTCCCCGTTCATCCTCCGACACGGGGGGTATTAACTTCCCCAGTTGGGATGCGTGACTTACCTCCAGCATGAAGTCCACCTTTGGCTTCCCCTTTCCTCTCCTTGTCCTCCCGTGATGGCACTTGATAAGGTGCGCGAGCCAGCATACTGGTTAGTACAGGATCTGGCGAATCTTCGGGAAGAGGGGTCGAACACCTAATCCTCTCTGCCTTTCTTATCCAGTCCTGGCCGAGGGTGGTTTTTCATAGTAATGTTGTGACGAAGTATAATGATAGCATGTTTGGTCGCGGAATTATTTACCTGGGTATCTGGACGGTTGCAGTCGAGGCCCGCATCCTCTATGGTGTGACCGGACACTTTATTCGTGGTCCGAAGAATAACTGATACATTCATTCGGCATCCTGCTGAAGAAGTGTTGAATAGTAGGCGGCCCTTCCGGGTTGAACTCCCACATACGGAGAGATCAACGCTAACACGGCAAGGCCCGACGAACTAGCATTACTTGAATTACTTTGACAAGACTAATATCCTTCTTGAGGAGATCCCGAATGCGGGTTTGCAATATCGGCACGTCGTTAACCGATCCCCAGTCCAGCCCCTTGTTGACCCATGATGCAAGCTGTGGTGGAGGGACAGAGCGGAAGGCCAGGGCGTCCACCCACTTCCTCCCTCGAGGTGCGGTGACGTAAAACCACTCCCGTTGCCATAGGTCAGAAACATCCGGGAAAGAGCCCTTTGGCCATAAAGCATCGACACCTTTGCTTATCGTAGCACCTCCGAACTTCGCGTGTCGCCCGTCGATCATTTTCGGCTTCACGTTGAACGTCTTGAGCCATAAGCCGAAGTGTGGGGTAATGTAGAGGAAGGCTTCACACACAACGATGAACGTCGAGATGTGGAGGAAGGAATCTGGAGCTAGATCGTGAAAATATAGCCCGTAATAGAACATGAGCCCTCTAACAAAGGGATGAAGACCAAAGCCTAGCCCTCAGAGGAAGTGGGAGATGAATACAACACTCTCGTTGGGTTCGGGAGTAGGGATAAACTGCCCTTGAGCATGAAGCCTGTGAAGGATTTCGGCGGTCAGATACCTAGCCCCCCTAAGCTTCTTGATATCCTCCTCTGTGACGGAAGAGGCCATCCACCGGCCTTGAAGTTTGTATCCAGACATGGTTGAAGGTCCGGAGCGCTTAGACTAAACCTTGGGTGTTGGAACTCGAGGTGGGAGAAGGGAAGGATCAGGCGTGGAAAGAAAAGGACAGGTCTTAACCTCTTTATATAGAGGAAGAATCTCAAGCGTCCTCGGCGCGGCCGTTTTGGAACTTGCCTAAACCAAGTAGTCATACTAATGGAGCGGTTAGGTTACCCACGCCCATATTGATCAGAGTCCCATGAAAAGGGGGACCCGATCTCTGTTTACACAAGACGTGCCAATAAAACCGCCTCGCAAGACGTCTATTGCTAGGTCGAGAAAAACGGTTTGAATAATAACCGGGCCGCGGCGTGTGATATCATGCTATGGAAAAGTTCTCAGCATATTAGATTCGTGGAATATTGTGCTCTCTACGGTGGTGTGTGGAATTTGTTTTGCAGAGCCGGACACGATTCTTGTGTTCAAGATCTTCTTTGGAGTATTCGGAGAAGGAACCCGCCTTGCAATGCCGAAGACAATCTACGCACCGAACTCATCATCATTGAAGCCTGGTTCAGGGGCTACTGAGGTAGTCCAGGATTAGGGGGTCCTCGAACAGCCGGACTATATGCTTATGCCGGACTATTGGACTATGAAGATACAAGACTGAAGACTTCGCCCCGTGTCTAGGTGGGATTCTCCCTTGCGTGGAAGGCAAGCTCGGCAATTCGAATATGTAGATTTCCTTCTCTGTAACCGACTATGTGTAATGTAACCCTAGCACCCTTTGGTGTCTATATAAACCGGAGGGTTTAGTCCGTAGGACATAAACAATCATAATCATAGGCTAGCTTCTAGGGTTTAGCCTCTACGATATCGTGGTAGATCAACTCTTGTAATACTCATATCATCAAGATCAATCAAGCAGGAAGTAGGGTATTACCTCCATAGAGAGGGCCCGAACCTGGGTAAACATTGTGTCCCCCGCCTCCTGTTACCATTAGCCTTAGACGCACATTTTGGGACCCCCTACCTGAGATCCGCCGGTTTTGACACCGACAACGGCGGTGTGGGAATCGCGTGTGGGTGTACCAGTGATAGAAACAAGAAACGTGATGGTCGCTAAGGGAGTCCTGGACTAGGGGGTGTCCGGACAGCCGGACTATCAATATCCGCCGGACTCCCAGACTACGAAGATAGAAGATTGAAGACTCCGGCTCGTGTCCGGAAGGTACTTTCATTGGCGTGGAAGGCAAGCTTGGCAATACGGATATGTAGATCTCCTACCATTGTAACCGACTCTGTGTAACCCTAGCCTCTCCGGTGTCTATATAAACCAGAGGGCCTTAGTCCGTAGGACGAACATTACATCTCAACAATCATACCATAGGCTAGCTTCTAGGGTTTAGCCTCCTTGATCTCGTGGTAGATCTACTCTTGTACTACCCATATCATATTTATTAATCAAGCAGGACGTAGGGTTTTACCTCCATCGAGAGGGCCCGAACCTGGGTAAAAACATTGTGTCCCTCGTCTCCTGTTACCATCCGCCTAGGCGCTTGAGTTCGGGACCCCCTACCGAGATCCGCGGTTTTGACACCGACATTGGTGCTTTCATTGAGAGTTCCTCTGTGTCGTCCCCGATAGGCTCGATGGCATCTTCAACCATCAACGCTGTCCAGGGTGAGACTTTTCTCCCCGGACAGATCTTCATATTCGGCGGCTTTGCATCGGGCAATTCTCTTGGCCACTTGGAGAAGATCGAAAGCTTCGCCCTGGCCGTCGAGTCAGGTCGGAACCTTAAACTTCACGGCCGATGACCGCGGAGACTTGATCTTGACGGACTCGAGCCTACAATAAACACGCCGCCTGCGGCGATGGGCATGATCTAGCTCTGCCGCGGGCGATGCCTTGGTGGCCCTTTTCCGGATCCGCTTTGGCCACTAGCCCGAGCCGATTGCCCATATCGAGGCGGTGGATAGAAGCGCGCCTACAGGGATTCAACATCCACGGCGATGGGCGAATACCAATCTTGTCCCTGCGAAACTTCGTGATCGGCGCGGACTCCTCGCCGAGTCCGAGCCTCCGCCTACCAATTAAACGGATTGGGCGTCGGTTATGGAATTCACCGCGCGGACATCTTCGGCCTTTCGCCTTTTGGCGATATCCTGAATTCTCTGAAGCATCTCGCTATCGGAGAATCTGGCGGACTATGGCCAGGGCGGTTGGAGTTCAGACGGCGAAGAAATTCAGAGCCCACCCACCACCCACTTTATAGCCACGGTCGAAGATTTAACCGACATGCTAGACTTGACTCGGCGACATCGGCGCTATGGGCGGCGATGCGGAGGCGAACAGGAGACCAGCGCCCACGAGGCGCTGGAAAACCACCTCGTCATCACAGCGTCTACATGGTGGATACCCCAAAAGAAGGGATGGCGAAAAAGTAGCGGAGGAAGATTCTCTAAAGAAGCAGCCCAAGCGCGGCGTCGGCGACGCCGCTCTAAATCCCGCCACAAAGAAGATTGGAGATTCGGCACGGAGACAATAACACTCGGGAGAGTGCCAAAGGCGATCCCTCCTGCAAGACTCGGTGCGGGGAGGGCAGAGCAAGCCCTCACGACAGGCGGCAGGCGAAGGGTTAGGATGATAACCATATGCCTCCCTTGAAGATGAAGCAAGCCTCAGCGATGATGAATTAAATGCGTGCCGAGGATCCCGTCGAACAAGAGCGCTTCAAGCGCGGGCTCATAGCCACGGCAAATAGCCTAAAGAAAAGCAGCAACAGCTCCAAGCTGATCAAGATCTGCTAGCCGATCGATGGTGAGATCCTCGTGGCGAAGAGTATAAACTCGACGCCCCTCAAAAAGTTACCCAAGGCGCAAGCTGCTCCCCGATTAGAGGAGGAAGCATACATACCTTCATCACCAGCGCCGCGACATGGCTGACCGACCACCCGTGGTCGCGACAGAGAGGCATTCAGCCCCCAGCCAAGACCGTACCCGGCATCGATCTAAAAGTGCGGCCAAAGGGAACACGCCGGACTTGCGAGACATATTGGAGGACAAAGCAAGACAATCCAGATCCATCTATGGATCACGTGGCGCCCCACGACCCACGCGAATACCGTCGCGCCCGGACATAACGCCGGCCGGGCGAACATAGCGACAGCGC
Source organism: Aegilops speltoides (assembly GCA_021437245.1). NCBI lineage: Eukaryota > Viridiplantae > Streptophyta > Magnoliopsida > Poales > Poaceae > Aegilops > Aegilops speltoides. Next base: position 203,966,533 of record CM038144.1, read on the forward strand.
TCCCTCGAGCTGCGTCGCGATATTGCTCAATCTGGCGCCGCACACCCGTTATGCTTCAGCGACGAAGTAATGGATCACGGATCCCGAAGGGTTCAAACCGTAAATATCGAATCTTCGATGGTACAACAGACCCGGTGTGGATCGAAGATTGTCTTCTCCACATCCATATGGCCCGCGGCGGCAATCTCACGCCATCAAATATCTCCCTCAAGCTTAAAGGACCAGCTCGGCATTGGCTTAACAGCCTGCCCGCAGAGTCAATTGGGTGTTGGGAAGACACGGAGGCGCGTTCCTTGATAACTTCCAAGGTACATATGTGCGACCACCGGATGCCGATGACCTAAGCCACATTATTCAGCAGCAGACGAATCGGCGGACAATTACGGACACGGTTCTTGACGAAGAAAAATGAAATCGTCATTGTCCGGATCACGGAGGCCCTTGCAGCATTCAAACATAACATCCGGGACGAATGGCTAGCCCGGCACAGGGCGGAGAAGCCAAAATCCATGGCAGCCCTCACATCGTTAATGACCGCTTTTGTGCGGGAGAGGATAGCTAGCTGGCTCGCAGCAACAATCTCATAAAAATTCTGGCAGTCCGGACACTAAGGACAACAACGGCAGGTCACGTCGAATCAAAAACAAACGCCGCGTGCGAGCGGCGACAAGGAGGATCTGGCGATCAATGCCGGATTCGAGGCTCAAACCGGTCAGCGGAAGAAGCCATTTAAAGAACCACTCCAGTCCGTCCAATCTGGACCGAATACTCGACCGCTCATGCGGATACATGGCACCCCCGAAAAGCCAGCTAATCACAACAATAGAGATTGTTGGGTGTTCAAGCAGGCTGGCAAGTTAATTGCCGAACACAATGACAAGGGGCTAAATAGCGATGACGAGGAGGAGACCCGCCACGAACAATAGAGGACGAAGGGTTTCCCCCACAAGTGCGGACGGTGAATATGATTCTGCGACCCATATACCCAAGAGGGAGAGGAAGCGCGCACTCGGGGCGTCTATGCGATGGAGCCAGTCGCCCAAGTTCAATCCATGGTCCTCTGTCCGATCACTTTCGATCGGCGAGACCATCCGACCAGCATACGCCATGGCGGATTCGCCGCATTGGTCTTAGACCCAATCGTCGATGGATTTCACCTCACAAGAGTCTGATGGGCGGCGGCAGCAGCTGAACCTGCTTTATCGGGACACGGTCGCAAAATGGGCATAGACCCATCGAGGATCAAACCTACTAAGACAACCTTTAAAGGTGTCATCCTGTGAGTGGAAGCCAATCTGTATAGGCTCGGTCACTGCTGAAGTGGTCTTGGATCCCGGATAATTTCGAAGCAAAGAGTTAATCTTGATATAGTCCCGTTTAGTGGCGGCTATCATGCCTGCTTTCAGACGAACGCGTTTACAAAATTCAGCGCGGTGCCGCATTATGCACACCTAAAGCTCAAGATGCGGGCCCTCGTGGAGTCCTTATGGTCAATGGGAATACGGGCGCTCCTCGAGCGGAGGAACATACAGCGCTCTCGCGGCGGAAGTCTGAGCAGCCTTCTACGGCAATTCTCTAGTCCGGCAATTAAAAGCGGATACATCAAAAGCGCCCGAGCAACACTAACCAAGACCACCTAGCGCGATCAGAGCACGCGTAGCAATGCGGCCCCAACCCTCGCCCGCGCATGATCACAAGAATAACACTCCGCGTACATCATTACGCTTTGGAGATACCATGGGCGCAGGGGAGGGGCTTAACCACAAGGACCAAAGAGTGCGGCTCAACCACACCAGGGGCTCATGCGAGCGCCCCCCTTGGTTTTATTTTTTATCTTTTCTTCTTTTGCGTATACAGGACTCCATTAACCAGAAGCCCTGTCCGACGGCAAACTTGCCGAACTCACGATGTAACAGTCAGGGATTAAAGAAGGCTGCGATGAACACTCAGGTGGTCTCCATTACGAGCATTAAATTCGATTACATACACCAAGTCTGCAGCTTAGCCCTGGAGGGGGACATGTTAATTTAGTCCAAATCCCTTGCTTACCGCATTATTCGTATCAGTCCGCTTTATTAGCAGACCTCCTTTTATAAATAACACAGCACTTCCTTTTTTGCAAGTACATTACCTTTTCATTGCAATTGCGTTATCTTTTACATATGTTCATTATATGACATCTTGCACCCGTAAACTTTGGTATGGCCGAATACACTAGGGGCTTCGGTTCCCCAGATTATGGTGTGATTAAGTCCGAACGCTTTCACAAGTGCGGCACCCCGAACTTATAGCATTATATGAATCAGCTCGAATCATGTCTTGGGTCAATAGTTGGGTTTGCCGGCTCCCATGTTTTGGTACCTTCGTTCCGTTCCGTCGGCTAAGGTAGCACTGGAGAACCACTGCGATTGAGCCCGGTTGAGCCGGGTTAACGCCTCGATGGAAAGCTAAAACTGGCTGGCATGATAAGGCGAGAGCTGTCGCTGTTTGAGAGGTCCTTCGGGTCCCTAAAGACTCATGCCGCTTGACGAAGTTCGGATGATGTCCGACGAAGGCGTGGATAGCGCCCAGATTCGGTCTTCGAATACCGGGGCTTCACCGAAATTTAAAATTATAGAATTCTATGGCTAAGTGAGAGTGTTCAAGCATTATAAGTCCGGTTGCCTTGTTACGTCGTGTTGGCGCCTCCTAGATGGACCCAAAAATGGGAACAAGAGTGCTCAAGTTTATCACCGAACACCCGGCACTTTCGTGGCTTGGGGGCTGAAACCAACGACTTGCCATCTCTCGATTTAACAAGCGGCCGCCTGAAGGTAATATTTTAAATTCAACAAGCGTTGCTCATAGCGCATATAAGCGAAGTTTTCAGCGCCTGGATAAAAACACAGCGAGTTCACTCAAAGATTACATTTCGGGGCACTCATACGCAATATCGCGAGGCTCCCTTGAGGACAACTTTATAATATCGCTCCGGCGTGCGATGCTCCTTGCCGGCGGCGGCGGATCCGTGAAGCTTCTCGCATCGGTTTGCCCCATTGCACCTTTATGCGGGCAAGGGCCCGGCAGCGCCTTCAATGCGGTAGGCGCTTGATTACATCCAGCACGGGGCATGCATCCACCAACCGCCGCACTAGGCCAAAGTAGCTGCCGGGCATGGCCTGCCCGAGCCACACCGGACTGTGAGGCCCTTCATGGCCTCCTCGGCTACCTTGTGGAGTTCGACCAGCTTGCTTAATTTGGTCGCTTGGGGGCACCGGATGGCGGCCTCGGCATCTTGAGACCGAAGACCTTCTCCGTTGACCTCCCTCCTCGCCCACGATAGAATGCGGCAGCATCGGGCCTCTGGCGGCGGATCTGCAAATGCCCTGGAGAGCTCGAATTCGGGTAAGTATCCGGTAATTTACATTAACATGCTTGCTCTGCATGAAAACGCCTTACCGCGCTATCTTCTTCATGTCCTCTACCTCTGATGGGCCTTACGGGCCTCGGCCTTGGCGGACTTGGCACTTTCGAGCGAGGCAAGCTCGGACTCTCGAGTCTTGAGTCACGCTCCAAACTCTCATGCTTTTCCATGAGAGCACGGAGCTCTTGCGAACTTCCGCAACCAGTGCCGCTTGCTTTTCTCGCTCAGCCCGTTCGGTGGCCGCATTGCGTTCGGCCACGGACACGGCATCCTTCAGGGCTGCCACCTCGTTAGTGGCCCCTGCAAGACACATATTATCCTCATTAATTTTGTTTGCAACCAAAACCCTTTTACGTAAGGTACTTATTTAAAGTGGTGTTATTCACCTTCTTTTCCTTGAGCTGCCTCTTGGCATGGCGAGCTCTTGCTCCGACCGCTCAAGGTCCTTCTTCAACGCCTCGACCTCCGCCGTTAGTGCGGCGAGAGGTCAACAGCGCAACCTGCAAACCCATATTGACATATTTTTTAGCAACCCTGCGTATATCTTGTTAGATCCTTAGTCCGGCTTTTCTTTCCGAACACCGAACTAAGCATCGAGAACTCTTGTCTATGCGGTATTACATTACATTATTTTAAACTTCTTACCTCAAAGCCTGTTAGAAGGCTGTTGCGAGCTTGGTCAGCCCGCCCTTGGCGGCTGGACCTTCTCAATCACCGCACTCATGAGAGTGCGGTGTTCTTCCTCGATGGGCGCCTTTAAGCGCCTCCGGCAGAGTTATCCGGCGCCTCGGTTGGGCGGAGGCTGCGGCGTCACGATCTGCCCTTCTTTGAAGGGCGCTTGCGGACTCTGGAACCGCTATGGGTTCCGAGGTAGAGTCCGGCACAAAGTCGAAGGATGCTGGCGGCGCCTCCGGAGCCTCCTCTGGTGGGTCCCTCTGGGGATTCCGCCTCGTCGTCCTCGTCGGCCAGCGGGGTAGAAAGCGGTCGGGATAGAATTTACATCCGGCGGCGCCAAAGACCTGCTCATCGAGTCGGGAAGATCGTCAACGGCTGGACTACAGGCAGAATGCGGCGTTAGAAGGACACTACATGGCATACAATGTACGGCATATAAATGATTTGAATGCTTACGATCCTGCCCGACGCCTGGCCCTTGGAGGCCACTCATCGTCACCAACATTGATGTTGGCGAAACTGTCCGGGGGAATAGTTCTCCCCCTCTTGGACCCTTCGGCCGCCCCGATTGGGGAGGCCTTCCTCTTCTTCTCTCCCTCCTCCGGGAGAGAGTACTCCTCCTCCTCCTCCTCGTCTTCGGGGGAGGAGTCCTCCTCGTCGTCAGACGCCTGATTACGGGAACACTTTCGAGTCCCCGTGGCCACCTTCTTGGCCTTCTTCTCCGGCACCACGTGCGGTGCCGAAACCAGCAGCCTTGCTAAGCGGGCATCCACTGGTTCTTCGGCATGGGAGCCGGGCTGATGAGCAGTGGGCCTTCTCCATCCATTCTGTCAAAGGAAGAGGCAGATTAAAAACCTCACTAGAGTCAATCTAATTACTACAAGTGTCCCGTAATGGGGTGAATCACTTACCTCGTCGATCCGGAGGCTGCGAGCTGAATCCGCGGTCTTGATCATGGATGTAGAAACCGGCGCCCTTGAACAGCACCCTCCAGCGCCTTGTGCGTTGTATCGAAGAGCCTGCTCAATGTCTGGTGCTGTTCCGGATTAAACTCCCACAAATTGAATGCCCGTTCTTGGCATGGGAGAATCCGCCGGAGGAGCATGACCTGGACCACGTCGACGAGCCGGAGCCTATTGCTCACCAGCTTCTTGATGCAGGCTCAAAGTCCCGTCCCCTCCACCGGATCACCCCACTGCAAGCCCTTCTCTTTCCAGGAGGTGAGTTGCGTGGGGATTCCAGATCTAAATTCGGGGCCGCCGCCCATGTAGGCTTCTTGCGCTCGGTGATGTAGAACCACCCGATTGCCACCCCTTGACGGAGTCCACGAAGGTCCCTTCTAGCCAAGGGGCGTTGGGCGGCTGCCCAACATGACGCCTCCGCATTCGCTTGCGTCCCTTCACAACCTTTGGCTTGACGTTGAAGGTCTTGAGCCACAGGCGAAGTGGGGCGGATGCGAGAAAGGCCTCGCTACACGATGATAAGCGCCGAGATGTTGAGGGCGAAGTTGGCGCCAGATCGTGGAAATCCAGGCCGTAGTAAAACATGAGCCCCGGACGAATGGATGGGCGGAAAGCCCAGTCCAGCGGAGGAAGTGGGGAAGGAAGACGACCCTCTCATGAGGCCACAGGGTAGGGATGAGCTGCCCGCGTCGGGCACCGATCTGCGATGTCGCTGGAAAGGTATCCGGCGTCGCAGCTTGGTGATGTCATCCTCCTTGGCGGTGGAGGCCATCCATTTGCCTCCCCTCCGGACATATTCGGAGAAGGGTCGAGGTGGGATCTGTGAGCTTAGGCGTTGGAGCTTGAGTTCGCGGGGATGGATAAGCAAAGGAGAAAGAAGGCGTGGGTGAGAAGGTAAATCCTTATCCCTTATATATAGGCGACTAAACTATCGTCCCTCACCAGCTGGTATGACTCGCTTATCTCCCAAGCGCCACCATCAATGGCGCGGTTGGGTTACTACGCACTTATTGATGAGAATCCGGAATAAGGGAACACGATCTCCTTGACAGGGGCGTGCCAGAAACCGCTTAGCTAAGCGTCTTTGAGGTGGTATAGTAATTCAAACAAGGGCTTGGTAACGGTGTGATGTCACGCCACATAATACGTCAGCAGATTGAATCAGTATATATGTTTCATTCTCTCTACGATTGGAATGTGGAATTTATTTTGCGAGCGGACACTATCCTGGTGTTCATTATCTTCTCGAATTATTCAAGGAAAGGAATCCGCCTTGCAATGCCGAACATTATACGCCGGACTTATCGTCATTGAAGACCGGTTCAGGGCTCTTGAGGAGTCTGGACTAGGGGTGTCCGGACAGCGGACTATCAATATCCGCGGACTCCCGGACTACGAAGATAGAAGATTGAAGACTCGGCTCGTGTCCCAAGGTACTTTCCTTGGCGTGGAAGGCAAGCTTGGCAATACGGATATGTAGATCTCCTACCATTGTAACCGACTCTGTGTAACCCTAGCCTCTCCGGTGTCTATATAAACTGGAGGGCCTTAGTCCGTAGGGATCGAACATTACATCTCAACAATCATACCATAGGCTAGCTTCTAGGGTTTAGCCTCCTTGATCTCGTGGTAGATCTACTCTTGTACTACCCATATCATCAATATTAATCAAGCGGGGCGTGGGTTTTACCTCCATCGAGAGGGCCCGAACCTGGTAAAAACATTGTGTCCCTCGTCTCCTGTTACCATCCGCCTAGAGGCACAGTTCGGGACCCCCTACCCGAGATCCGCCGGTTTTGACACCGACAGTCGCCGTGGTTGAACTTCCATGGACAAGCTTTCATGTCTGCTGACACATGTATATCAAAACTAGAGTGTTTATATTTCAAGCACGTGAACAAGTATTATTCTACTACTTTGGATCCATTGCAACGCACGGGCCAGCACATTGCTAGTAGTAGTGTTTATCTCTATCTCTAGAGGCCTTACCTCGTTCATCCTTTTCTCTCACAAGATAAACTACTCATACAAATGCATCTTGATGTTCCATGGAATGCACGAGGATGTTTCCTTGGGGGTCTCTCCAGTGCGGTGTGGCCTTAGTTGCAAGTTGACACCCCTTGTGATGCTGACGTTGAGGGGCACTCGCATTTTCTCCGATGAGCAGGTAAGATGAGTTTGATCACATAGTAAATGCATTCTAAAGACTACTTCCGTGTCCATTTCCTAATTCTCCCCCTGCCCACTATTGCAAAGGTTAGGCTCGGTGCGAGTGGAGATTGGCTTGCATATGTATGGGAGGGTACCAACATCAATTTGCACAACATTAACAACGGTGAAACCGTTCCCGTAGAACCTTTGTCCAACATTGGGATCAGCCATGCAATGGGCCACCGCATGAATTGGTACGATGGAACAATGGTGAGATTGAATAAGATAGCACGAACCTTGCACATGGCAGTCAAAGGCAGACCATGTTGTCTGTGGCTGATTTGTTGTCGTACGAGTACGAAGACGATGTGCTCCTTTCTAACCGTATCTTCGCGGTGACAATCCAGGGGACTTATTTGGTATGGGACACATCCCACGATATACTCCCTCTCTCCTGGTTTATTTGTTTTGAATCTTTTCATTTTACAAGTTCCAAATTCAAATTTAGAGCTCCCCATCACATGTTGAGATTACAATGTCCATTAAATTGTTGCATGCATGTATAGTAAAGAAACAAATCTCGAGTTTGGCACGAGTTCGTGTAGCGGTAGCACCACCGGGCCTAGCACAGGAGTTACAATTCCCTCTGAGGGCCCTCGGGACTGAGCTTCATCGCCTTACTACACCTGCCTTTGAGTCAATAACATGTGGAACCGATAGGTGACTGGTCCACATGTAATGCTCCCAGAGGCAGAGGGGCAGTGGGGCCGAGAGGGGTGAGCCGCAGGTCGGGGGAGGTGTGGTGTCATGGCTTCGAGCGGCGTTGTGGGAATCGCGTGTGGCTGTGGTAGAAACTTGATGCTCGCCGCATTTTAGGCGGCCCACATGTCATGCACACAGAGGCAGAGGGGCGGTGCGGCCGAGAGGGGTGAGGCGCACGTCAGGGGACGTGATGTCGTGGTTTGGAGTAGCGTCGTGGGAATCGCGAGTGGCAGTGGATGAAATGTGATGGTAGTCGTAGTTGAACTTCCATGGACAAGCTGTCATGTCTACGGACACATGCATTGCATACCGATCACTGGAAGGAGTAGTAGAGAAAGCTAGGTGGACAAATAGTTCCTTATAGTCAAGCAGACCCATGCTACTACTTGTTCCAAAGACATGCGCACCATCTAAATAGTCCATCTATATCAATATACACCGAGAGGGAATAATTTTTTTACAAGGGAGGAAATAGTTCATCCATCCATAATGCCGTCCTGCTGGTGCAGCCTTTCTTCTTCTTATTATTATTATTATTATTATTATTTTCTATGGGAGATGGCTTCGCAACAAGCTCTTCGAACCTTGCAGCTATCTTGAAACTCACACGGGCATCGAGGGAAGCATATTTTATCCGCTTGTACATCAATGGATAATTCTCCCATCTAGACAACCTTAATGCCACCGTCTTGTCACCCTTCTGAAGATTTGTACCGAGCACAAAATTTGCTACATCGAATAGGGATGGTGTCTGTTTATCACAATCTTCTACAGGAATTTTGATTCTGGTTTGTAGGTCAGCGATGCTTTTCAAATCAAGGTTATAGGGCTCCAGCTTCTGTTTGTCCCCATTCATGGCTGCCCCACAGAAGTATATGCCCTCCCGAGACAAGAAATCGGGAAGCTCACCTGGTATGGAGGGCGTGTGTATGATGTGGTACACCAAAACATCATCTTTCGAGGCATAGCTGAAGGACAGCTACGCCTTGGATCTTCCCAGTGGCACGCTCCGTGTACTCTGCGTCGAGACCAATGACCCTTGTCTCTACCTTTTCGAGGGAGTTAGATACAATGTTGATCCACTCCGGAACAACCCTTGGGTGGACGGTGACGGTGGCAACTATGCTCAACGAGCCTTCGACGAGGACATGTTGGACGCTAAAAATCTGCATCTCGCTCTCTTTCTCCATTTGGAACTGCTAGAATGGAGGGCTATGGTTTGGATAATTAGGATTAGATGGCTAGTCTAACTGAAGTAGTAGATGATTATTTAAAGAGGTTAAAACAATGTGAACGCAGTGGGGTTTGGATGCAAATGAAGACGAAGGGGAGGTGAAGAAGCCGAGGAAAATCGGTTCCCGATGGAGAAGTAAATGGGAGAAGTGGCGTGCAGGTAGTTGATTAGACGGCTAGGTAGACAAAATGACAAGGCTATGCGGGTAGACTGATGAGTCGTACCTATTCGTGTATGTTCCCATCCTTCCTGATAGGTGGGACCTATGGAAACAGATAAAAAAATGTGTCGTAGCTGGTTCAGATGGATATTGGCGCGTGCGTGGGAGACACAACATTCTCTGGTTAAGGAATACTCCCTCCGTCTAGGTGAGTAAGTCACCTTATGAAAATCAGGTTTTCCCAAAACCTTTAGGCGTGGAACATTAATTTACTGCTCAATCCCCTCCTAGCCTCCTTAGCCAATGTTCTCTTGCTCTGCTGCCGCGTTCTACCTTTCCATTTTTCCTCTTCTCAAGTGTGTAATGATCTACATGCCGTCCTTGATGCACCAGAACGACCACTTCATGCATCACGGCAGGGCGTTGATGGGGCCTGCTTGGAGAGCTAAAAAGGCATCCTTATAACTATGTATTAATTGTTGATTTTGCTTCCATTTGTAACAGAGTCGTGGTTGGAAGTTTTGCTCGTCCAGGTGCTCTTTCTCTTCCAATCTACAGCCACCTAGGTTGCGCTCACCTAGACGGAGGGAGTACACGATTATCCTCATTAAAGGCCCATCTTCGCGCTCCCGTATGCACGAGAATTTGGTTTTGCTCGCAATATGGATGATACCTGGAGGATGAACTGAATAGGCATGCTAGCACAGGAGACCTATTTCCGCTATACAGTACTAGAGTACTCATGTTCCTACTAATAGTAGTAGTAGTACAACTGTGGTACACTTGATGGTCAAAATACTATTCATCCGGTCCTCACAGTGAAGTGACAACACCCTACACCTCACACTAGTCCAGGCGGCGTGTTCAGGGTACCAAAGTCAGCCTCACCCTATGCACTGTGCAGTCTGTCGCCGCAGCTGTACATCACATTAGCATGCCTCGACTCGTCTCCTTCTCCCCTCCCATATCACAACTCCATCTCCATCTCCATCTTCGTCTCCGTCTCCATCTCACTGTGCCCCCGTGTACCGTCGCCTCGCTCGCCTCCCCCGGTAAAACTATTCCCTCGCTAGACGCTCCAGCACCGACAGCCTTCTCCCCCCAAATCAAGCCCCCAAAAAAACCCCACCTTCCAAACTCCACCATGGTCGAACGCAAACCGCGCAACATCCATATGAGCCGCGATTGGAGCAAACTCCCAAGTGACATCCTCGACCTCTGTTGTTCGTGTATGGATATGTTGAGCACCCTGCGGCTGGTTGCATGCTCGAGGGACATGCACACGGCCTTCATCGAAGCGAGGCCTAAGCTTTTCAAGACACCCTGCTTGCTGCTATTTGGTCTTGCGAGATTGGCTCAGCATGATACGAAGGTGTACATGATGCCCCTCGACTTCAATCCAATCTCCATTAGCCGAAACTTCTTTGCGGGTATGTAGTGGGTCATCGGACATCATTTCCCTCGACTTCAATCTGATCACCGTCGTCCGAAACTTCTTGGCAGGTATGTACTGGGTTGGCATGAACTCCCACTGGATGGCTGCCTTCAGAGAAGACTATAAAAAGTTGGTGGTCGTGAACTTCTAGACCTCCCATGAGATTATCCTTCCTCCGTTGGACTAAATAGAGTTTTACAATCGTGGTCCAAGTCATATAGATTACCACGTCAGTTGGACGGACCTTGTTTTGCAGAAGATTGTAATCTGCCAAGTGCCCATACGACATGCGAATTATGCAGACTTCAAGCTAATTGACTTGTTCGACCGCGGACTTGCCTATCTTTACGTCGGTGCCTTCTTTAGCTGGAGATAACTCAGCTCGCAGTGGATCATCGTGAAAGTTGATACACACTTCTGTGATGCTATTGAACACAATGGCATCATCTACGCGATCAACAAAGCAGATGGCACCACGTATTGCTGGGACTGCGCGTGTAAGTTGTTTCCATCTCATGTTAATGATGACACCATGACACTGTTTGAACTTTTTGCGATGATTGGCATATCCCGGTTTGAGCAGAATTTGAGTAGAACTATGGCAATGTATTAGAGACGCCGTAAATCAGCTATATTTGGAATTAGTTAATTCATGCGATTGTGACCATGTCATTATAGCCAATGTGTACCCCTTAATAATCAAACGGTTAGGAAAATATGGATATTACAGTAATCTATATACTACTACTAAATATGAGTGTGTATCAATGGCCATGTTAGCTTCCTCATTTTCATGATGTAGAAACATGCACCACACCGTTGGTTTCATCTAAACATGCATATGGAGAACTCTATATTGGGAAGTAGTGAAATCCTGTAATGCTTACCATGTGTACATACCTATATTTGCCCTTCAACAATCAATGGCTAGAATAATATCCTCACAAAAAATTTGCCCACAGAACATGAGTATATAACAATGCATGGTCTGTTAGTTACCTTGAAGAATTTGTTTGTGAGGACAGAACATGATTACATAACATGCATGACATGGTAGTTTCCTGTGAAGAATCGATTGCGAGATAACATGAGTATAACCATGCATGGCACTTCTATATTTTCGAACCCAGTATACATTTCCCTGTATTTTCCTCCCAGTTCCAACAAGGACATATCAATGATGTTTCTTGCATTATCCTACTCATACTCTGAACAATGTTGATCTTACATTAACAATGCCTGTCCTTTTTTACATGATGCAGTGTCCCTACAGTTACTGTCCTTTGTAATCACACCACCTTTACCAAAAACAGGGAAGCACAACTGGTTCCCCGCTAGATCAGACGATGGCAAAAGACTGATGATCATTCGAACACATGAGCCGGAGAATTTATATTGCAAAAACCCCACTGTATACAAGCACCGTAAAATACGTGAGTATCTGGACAGTGGCTGTTACGTCTATGAGCAGGATACCAGCTTGTTGGTGCCTTCAAGATTTTTTAGTTGGAGGCGGGTAAATAGCCTTGGTTCACACTCTCTATTTCTCGGACTCAATTATCCGATTAACCAGGAGATCACCGCTGGCAAGGACCTTGATGGTAGAGAGGCTCTATTTTCTACGGAAAACTGTGTCTACATGGCGAGCCCTAGGAGTCGAGAGCAAACTCGCCTGATTATCAACAATACAACCTGCAACCAAAAGAAGGTGAGAATGACAAAGGCATCCGGATTAACTTTGATCCTTGGATGTCTCAATTACGACAGGCAATGATGTGGTTCAAGCCTTCAGGTTGATAGGTAATTGGGTTGTTGCGTCGAAAGGGTGGAGTACTGGTGTCTCCAGATCACTGGTCGCTGAAGCGGGGCTACAAATTATGATGGTGTTGGATCATCTCTTCGAATGACTGTTGTCTTTGCTGCTAGTTCTGGATGGGTAGTTCTTTCTTTTGTTATGTATATTCCTTGTCATTTCGTCATCCTCGTCTATGTCACTCTTACTATGTAATAGTTGCCTCTGTTTAGAATGTCATTCTCGTCTGGATCACGAGAGTCTGAGCGTTGCAGATGGGTGCCTTTTGGTGGTGTAGCAAGACTTCTTATGAACTATCATGTCTTGTTGTTTATGTCAGTAGTAGTCACTAGTCAGTGTTTGAATGTTGTATATATCGTTGTTTCGAACTATTTATTGTCTCCAACTACTGGTGGGCTAAATGAGGGCATCACCATTCTCCAATGTTCAAAGTATATCTCTTTTTTTCACGTTATATAATTTGAGCTCAGTGTCTTTTCGATAATGTACACTTGTTTGGTCCAGTGAGGTATCATTGAATATGGGCTGAGTAGTAACGCAATGCCAAACAGGTCAATTATGACTCTCAAGCCGGGCTCTCAAAAGATCCTCAAAAAAGAGGTCAGGCTCTCCAAAAAAGAAAGAATAAGGACTCTTTGGCCGACATGTGGGCGCCACCGGTGTTTTCGTGCGCTAGCGCGGCTAGAGCATATTGGCGCATGTTCAAAATTCATGCTACCTTTTCATCCCCAATCTCCGGCCCCTCCCCCACCTCTGGAATCTCGATTCCTACTCGAGTTCCCCCAAATCCCCTTCTGTACTCCCTGTACTCAAGCGCACTATCATGTCGTCGGTCAACGCGGATCTCCAAGTCGGAGATCCTGAGGTCCGTCCTGCCTTCGGTCACTGTGTGTTGTCGCTCAACAGTGGCGTGGCGGTGCTTAACGACTAGTTTGCCGGTGGTAACCATCAACAGCGACCGGCCTCCCATCTCGCTGGACGACCTTGTCAAATCTCTTGGCATTGCACACGGCATCCAAATAAGTGACTTGCTCGTTGAATTCTGTCAACCACCGGCTGATTTCTTCATCAGGTTCCAGACAACTTTCGACTGCAGTCGTGTGTTCGAATCTTCCCGGCGTTAGTTCTGTGATGGCGCGCTAGTGAGCTTTGATCGGTGGCACCCAGGATGTGGCTCGGTGCCCTCTGAGCTTGTGTTTTTAATAAAGCTTACCTTCCACGGCATGCCTCGACGTGCTTGGAACAGCGAGTCCATGAATGAGCTTATCAATGACCTTGGAGGTGAGCTCGTATGTATGTTTGTTCCTCCAGACATCTGGGCTCTGACGGTTATGGCATGGATGAAGAAGCCGTCCACCATACCGAAGGTGATTGATGTTGAGATACCGGTGTAGGAACCGGGGTTGTTCTGTTCATCTCCACGAAGGCCGCTGCGGACCACGTTAGGGATGTACCTGTATCGAGTGTTCGTGCATGTCGAAGAAGCGGTCAATCCATCAATCGAAGTCCTGCCGCCGCCACAGGTGCCAGGGTCCGTCGATGATGTCCATTACAGGAGTCAATGTCAGATTTTCCCCGTGATGCTCGGAACAATGGATGGCATAGGGCCTACTCCATATCGCGGTGGAGGCCAATGCTTCTTTGGGAGAAGACGCAGGGCTGGCTGCCTGGATGTGCTCTAATTTGAGGTAACAACTGAATCTTGTCAGATACTAGTTAAATCTGAGCTATTGGTGTGAAGCACTGATGTGCCAGTACAATTGATCCTGACCTGTTATAATTTTGTACCTGAACTTTTTTTAGAAAGGGTTGTATGTCAACTTAATGTGCTAGCAGAATTTATTTGTTGTCTGTCTGTTTTCTTTGCACAACATTCAAGATATTTCCCCGTTATTGATAAAGATGATGAACCGTTATGTACGAGTTCGTTGGTTTCAACATAGACCTACCCGTAGCGATCCACTTCTTCTATCCAGATTGTGCCGCCTGCATGAAATTTTTGTATGCAAGTTAAGTGTGCTATGATGTTCTATATGATTGTGTCAACTATATAAGTTTTTATTGAGCATCAGCAATGCATATGGCTGAAAGATGTATTTACGAGCATCGACCGATGGGGCTCTCTCTCTCTCTCTCTCTCTCTCTCTCTCTCTCTCTCTCACACACACACACACAGCGCGCGCACGCGCGTGCGCACACACGCACAAGTGGGACCCGTTGAATTATTTCTTTGCACGTGACAGCTTTTAATTAGGTTCCACTGTTATCTAACTTTTTTCTTAAGTTATTAATTGAGCTCAGTTACTTCAAAAAGTTGTACAGAAGCCTTGTTTGGGCCTTTCTAGCGTCGCTGAATGTGGGCTGAGTAGCCATGTTAGGTTGTACAGTAGTACACAGGCCTTTTTTTCAACATCAGCAATACAACTGGCCGACAGTTGTACACAATATTCGGGTCAACTTGTTATTCTCCGCCCCGCTAGGCTGCAAACTTTCCAAGGAGGTATGCATTAGGCTTAACATGAAAATTGACTTTAAGAAATAATAAATGGGATGTAATTATAATAAATGGGCAGTAACTATAAAAAATGCACCAAACGCGTAATTAGTTTAAAACATATATTATTTTTGGAATTTCAAAATTTTAATTTCATTACTTGTTGCGCGCACAATATTTCATTGGATTTTAACATCATACAACTTTATTTTGAAATTATATTTAATCTGACTTGAAATTTCGGATAAAAATATTTCGGATCCCATCAAAATGGGGGAATTTTTTTTTTAATTCTGTTTTGAGCGGTTGGTTGAAATTATTAATCGTTGTCCTAGCTAGAAGTTGGGTTGTACTTTTAACAAACTGTAAATGGGCTATAGTAAATTCCATTTGTCGGTGTACTAAGGTAGGGGTACCTCAGTACCCCAACTTGTGCACGGGCGGTTGCAGCTCCCCGCGGCAGGGTTTACCACGTGCTCGCCGAAGACCTTCCTCGCCCATGTCAAGCCATTCAAAGACAGAAGTATACAAGATGAAGATCGAGACCCGGCAAGCGGAGTTTGCCGGGAAGGCCGCTCTGTGCCTCAAGGTTACATCACTCACGCAAGGCCCCGCAAGAGGAGCTCGCCAGAAGACTAGAAGATTACATCATAGAAGACACGCCTCGGCTTATATGCGTCGGCGAGGCCCGGGAGCGACAAGTTACAGAGCCCGCAAGCTCCCGGTCCGCAAGATCAAGACCCCGACAAAGGTGCTTGCCGGAGAATTGCTTGCTGGTGCTCGCTGGCCCAGCTTCATCAGCCCACGCCGCCTGGGCCTTCCAGGACGCGTGGCGGATGGCTGTGCAGCCTGGGGACACGGTGGCACTCCACGGTGGTGGATCCATCGCCGTGGCGACGGAGACACAAGGGCGGAGCTTTTGGGGTCGACGGGCGACGGGCATTAAATGCCCTTGTCCCCATCACAAAGTAGGTAGCAACCATCGCTCACACAATCGTAGCTCCACTGCTCAAGACTATTCCAACTACCACCTCTTTTACATTTTTACCCCTTTCCCCTACGTTGACACCTGTCGGTGACCCCTTGCACTATAAAAGGAGGCCCATGCACAACGTGGAGGGGGTCGGTTCGGTTCGAAACCTTTGCAACTCTCGCGCTCGGCGTAGCTGCTACTGTAGATCTTCAAGCTCCCGAGCTCAATACAAACCAAGGCAGGAGTAGGGTTTACTGGCCCATCGCGTCCGAACTCGGGTAAAAACTGCCCGCGTGCTCGCCACGACCGCTCTCCGTGGCTCCCTCCGCCCATCAAGACATGCATAAGGGGCTCCGCCCCATAGGTGTTCGTGGCGGCGCTTCTCGCATCTTTGGCGCGCCGTAGGGGGCATCGAGGTTGTGCGGACTGATCCGTGTTCGCATGGCGCCGTTCTTCATCAACCTCCGCCATCAGCAACTTCATCAACAATTGCGCCATGGCCCCAAGAAGAAGGCTTCGAGGTTGCGCAGCCGGCGCGTCTCATCCGCCACCACGGAGCTAACGGTGGGCGGAGGAGACATCCGGAAGGGTGGTCGCCGCGAGGACACTCGCGGCGCCACCGATCTAAGGACAAGACGGATGACCGCGCCCGGTCTCCGTGGACGCTGTCTGCGCCCATCTCAAAGACACGACAACCCAAAGAGCGCCTGCATCACGAGAGGTGGTATCCGCCGGGCAAGGACACACCGAGGCTCGCGGATGCTCCGACCACCGTCCGAGCACAGCAAAGCGGCGCGCGGGCAGGACCTCGCCTTCTAACGCTGTTAGAGTCCGGCATATCCCGCCTCGCACCGCCGCTTCGCTCCTCCACTCCGCAGCAGCGCCGCAAGGGCGAATCGCCGATTTCCTCCAGCCGCGACAAGGCCAAGACCGGAGGGCTACCATCCAGAGCCTGATCGCTTTCGCCAACAACGACTTTTCACAACAGCCGGTGACTCGCGCCACGGGCGACCGAGAAGACGGCGTCGACGGCATAAGACCGCCGGGTGCAACCACCGCACTCCCCGCCGCGAAGCGAAGACGCCGCCGCGGAGCAGCGCCGACGACGGCTCCACGGCATCGCCGGATCCACGGGCTTCGCCGGGATCAACGCCAGTCCTCGACGACCAGCGACAAGAAGACGCCGACCACGATCGAGCACCGCCGAGAAGCTCGGGCGACAATCGCACCAGAGCTGGGAACGCTGTCGACGCCAGACGCTACCGGTGAACCAGCGATTTGTCAGACGCTGCAAAGCTGCCCTGTGTTCACCAAGCGAAGCGCGCGGCCCAGGGCTCCAGCATGAAGAATTTCAAGCCCGACGACGGAGAAGTACGACGGCAAGACGCACCTCGGAATTCCTCGTTCACACCATCGCGGTGCAGCTGCGGGGCGCGACGAGAAGATTCTCGCAAACCACTTCCCGCATTGCGTTTAAGCGAGCGCTCGTTTTGGCTTATGCACTTGCTGAAGGCTCCATTTCTTCTTGGGCGACTTTGCCATCAGTTTGTTGGCGCCTTCACCGCGCGACCACAAACCCCACGGCCAGGAGAGCGATTCCACATTTTGGCCTGTATGAAGGAGAATCCCTGTAAGTATATCCAACGCTCATGCAGTGCAGCACAACATCCTCGATAAACCACCTCGCCATGGTTATCAGCGCTGCTCCACCGTAATCGCGCGAATCAGCCAAGATGCGTGAAGAGATGGCGATGACCAAGATTCGGGATGTCGCCGAGCTCTATGCTCGGTTGATAAGACGCTGGAAGAGGGAGGAGACTTCGGGAGGATGTCAGGCGCAGGAGGAAGTGATACGACGACGCCGCCCAAGAAAGAAGAGACGGCGGCGAACAACCAAAAGAAGAACAAGAAAGAGGTGCTTGCTGCCGAGAAGTCCGCAAGGAGGCTCCCGCCAAGCAAACACAGCTGGTTGCTCCGCAAGGAGCTCTGCCTTCGTGCGGCAGCCGACAAGCTGACGGCTCCGGCAAGCAATATTAGAAATCAACCGCACTAAAGGCCACGATCTCTCCAATCGCAAGCGCTGCCGAGTATCTCGCCGAGCAGCAAAAGCTGAGTACGAGGCGCGACAAGGAGAAGGCCCAAGGTGGCGGAGGAGAACCGAGCAAGAAGCGCCGCTCAATGGCCGGGAGGACGCCGCGGCAAGGCCAAGCAGCGGCAAGGTGATCGACCTCCCGGGCCGCGACAAGGATGAAGAAGACGACGACGAAGACATGGAGGATGAGGATGACAGCGAGCAGGAGTTCGAAGGCCACGGAGGTCCTCGGCGCCGACGGTGGCCTCTCAGACACCTCCCACCGCCAGCCTAAAGCAAAGGTGCGTGAGGTGAATGCAGCGGAGCCGCCCGGGAGTCGCGCAGCTCCTCAAATGGTCCAGCACGCCCATCATTTTTGATCTTGAGGATCACCCCGACCGCACCACCGCGTCGGGTGCTTGCCGATGCTGGTCTCGCCCACCATCCGCAACCTCAAGGTCACCAAATGTTGGTTGACGGCGGGTCGGGCTGAACTTGATCTCCTTTGCTGTGATCAAGAAACTCCAAATTCCGTATGGCGAGCTCAAGAGACCGTTCTTTCCAAGGAATCAACCCGGACGGAGTAAGCTCAAGGGAAAGATCACTCGCCGGTGACCTTTGGCGGGAGCTCAATTTCAGATCGCGCATCACTTTCGGCGACGCCGATATTCCGCTGCATACAATGGAATACTCGGCCGCCCCGCTCGCCAAGTTCATGGCAGCTTCCCATTATGCTTACAACGCACTCAAGATGCCGGGCCGATAAGCGCCATCACCGCCCACGGCGACAAGAAGGATGCGCTTGTTCTGCGCCGACAAGATGTACTGGGAAGCGCTTGCTGCGGCAGAGCGCGAAGCACTTTACCGCTGAAGCTCCCCGGGAAGAAGAAGGCCAAGTCCGGCAAGGACAGCTCGTGCTCTCGTTCCGGCAAGCGCATCTCCCGAACGCTGCGCTGCTGCCGAGGACGCCGCCATCGAGCTCCACCGCAAGTGCGAGAAACAAAGACAGACCAGCCAAAGATCAAGCCCGCAAGGACGGCAGTTCGGTGTTCACTCCGCAGGCGCGTCTCCCGAGCGCCGCTGCGTTGCCGAGGACGCTACCATCGAAGCTCCGCCGACCGTCCACCGCCCGTAGGGCAAAGAAAATTGCCAAGCTCGAACTTTTGAGTTGTACCGAGAATCCATACCCGTATGAGGAACCCGGACGCGAAAGGGTCGAATCGCGGTTGGGTTGCGCCGCCGGTTCATCTTGAGTCCACTAACGATAAAAGCACGCCGCAACCAGCCCGACAAGTTCTTCCGCCGGGGCTGCACCGCCAGTGGGTCGCCGATGCCTCGCGCCAGCAAGCATGTTTGCGTACGGTGGGCTCCCCAAAGCGTAAGGACGAGAACATACAAGGGGAAGGATCGGGAGGAGTACGGCCTCGACGGATTGTTGGAAATAGAAAAGCTAAGTCGTCCGAGCTTTGTGCAGAGCACTCCTTAGTTCCATGCTTTTTATATCATGTTCCTCGTATGCTCGCCCTTTGTACGCAATACCTGCAGCGCTGAGGAACTTACCGTGGATAGCCGCACCTTATCTTGTTTTCGAGCACGCTCAACGATTTAAGTGAGCTGCGGCAAGCGTCGCCCCTTGTTTCGTTTTGAGTCCGCCAAAGAAGCTAAGCGCGTTGCGACTAGCCGCTGCAAGGTTGCTTGCCGGTAAGACCTTGGCCAGCGGGCTGCTTCGAAGTTCAGCACTCAACAAGGTAAGGGCCCCTTGCCGCAAGTTTCCCTAAGCGAGGGTAAAGCGCACAAAGGGTATAAAGTAGAAGGTGTAACGAGCAAGCCCTGCCAGAAGATGCCCTTCGAGGAGAAACTTGTGCGCGGAGGAGCCAACTCAAGCGGCTGAGTTGCGCCCTCGATTTGTTTCGAGTCCGCTCAACAACTCGAGCGCTTGCAAGCTGACCCGAGAAGGTTTCTTGCCGAAAAAACACCGCCAAAGAAGGCTTTGATGTTCCAGACTCAGCAAGTGTGTTAGCACCGCAAGTTCCCTAGCAGCGAGAGTATAAACATACGAAGGGCAAGGCACGGCATCGTATTACAAAAGTCGCATGAAAGGATTTATATACATATACATGCAAATAATGAAACTGTTGTAGACTATCTCAGCTGTTTTCATGGCTGAAATTACAGCAACAAGGAGAAACCGTAATAGCACACCAAACACTGGATTTGGCAGAGCGGAGTTGCCGGGCTGCGAGTGCCAAGATTCCGCCCCGCCGGGATACTAGCACCAAAAGCTGCGGAATCAAATAAGTTTTTCATCCTCGTCATGCATCCTCTCATGGACCGGGAAAGCGGGCTGCGTCCTTGAACGAAAGGTGGTCTTGTAAAACCTGCGGCGCTGAGGAGCTGGTCGTGGCCTCAGCCAGGCCCTTGGTTTGTTTCGAGCACGCCAACGGTTTAAGTGAGCTGCGACAGTGTCGCGCCTTTGTTTCGCTTTTCGAGTCCGCCAAGCAAACACAAGGCGCCGCAATCGCCCGGCAAGGTTGCTTGCCGAAGCAACACCGCCAGCAGGCTCGCCGATGTCCCGCTTTTCGGCAAGAGCGTGTTCAAGGCCGCAAGTTCCCCGAGAGCGAGGGATGGGAACATACAAGGCACGAAGTCAAGTAAAGGACTCGGTCCGACAAGCGTGCCCTCTTTTCATTAAAAACATCCTAGTTTAGTACAAGTCCATAGAGGATGAAAAACATGATAGAGAGGATTACATATTTCAAATACAACTAAGGCCCAAGGGCTTACAAATTAGAAGATAAGATGCCCTTAATTCCTCTCCTGCTTCTCTGCTCAAGAGTTAGGTCAAGGAGGACCCGCAAGAGAAGCTTGCGGGAAGGGCAAAGGGAGCCTAGGAGAGCTTCGGCGCCAGAAGACACCAAGAGAACTTCCGGGGCCGCCAGAGCTTGGCGGAGACGGAGGCGCCGGAGGCGAGCTTGAAGACGAGGTGGTGGGACGTCAAGACCTGACGAGGCTCTCGCCTCAGATTCCCATTTGACGGCCTTGCCGCCACCCCTCTTCCTCTTCCGCAGCCTCCCTTTGCGCCGCCCAAGGAGACGGCCCGGAGTCGTTGAAGGCAGCGCGACCCGGATGATGGGGTCGCCGGGTGGCGCCATGAGGCAGCATCCGACGCCTAGTCGGACCCGCCATCCGCTGCCGCCGCTGCCGCCTCCTCTCCTCGTCACTCCCGCCGAGGAGGGACCTTCGCCATCGGAGGAGCTGTCCACACAGCATCTCGCCCGTCCCGAATTCTCAAGACCTTGACGGCGAGAAGGTCGCCTCCATTGACTTGAAATGGAGGGTAAACCCGCCAAGCTGTGGATGCGGGTGAACGCCTTCCACCTCGATCGAAGTACATCACGGGGGTTGGGACACGACACTCACTGAAAGTGCGCTGATCCCACAGCCCTCATGCGCAACTCCATCACCTCGGGCGGATCCGGTTCCATCGCCGCGAACTGGGCCGGCAGCCGGAGGCGGCGACGAGGCGCCGGGCGCAGCTCGATGAAGAACTCCCGAGGATCGTCTCCAAGATGGACCGCCGAGGAAAGGGGCCACGGAGGAGACGGGAGGCACATCGCCACCACCGCCTCTCCCCGACCGCCTCGACCACGCCTGCCTCGTCCTCAGCCTCGCCCCTCCCTCTCCCCCTCGTGGCCTGCCCGCCACGGGTGCGGGATAGGGAGAAGTGCGCTGCTGGAGGCGACCCTCGCCACCGCTGAAGAACTAGGATTTCTCCTTCCATGACGTAAAAGAAGAACGGAAGTGAAGACGAAGGGAGAAGAGGAAGTGTGAGACCATTGTGCTCCTTCCGCCTTTTAAAGGGGCGAGGTGGGGGCTCAACCGCCTGCTTTCGCCAATCGGGAAGCGAGGAGGACAGAGGAGCGGGCCGATCGCCATCTCCGCCAGGACGGCTCGGTCTCCCACCTTCGCCACCACCCCGATGCATGAGGGCGCGGGCTAAAAAGCGAGGCCGAACGACGGGTGAAGTGACCTCGCCCTACACCACGATCACGGGGTGGATGCACTAAAGACCGACGCTACGCCCACGTATCCCACGACGCCAAGAATCGACGCGTGCGCTACTTGGGATGCGGCGATGCGGAAGTGGATTCGGCGCCTGTGGGCAGCGTATGTCTGCAGACTGTTTTGGGCCTCGCCCAACAGCGCTGGCACACCGTGTGGCCCAGAGCGGGGCTCTGTCAGTGTACTAAGGTAGGGGTACCTCAGTACCCCCAACTTGTGCATGGGCGAAGTTGCGCCCTCGCCGGGGTTTACCACGTGCTCGGCCAAGACCTTCCCGCTTCCATGTCAAGCCATTCAAAGACGAAGTATAAAGACAAGATCGAGACCCCTAAGCAAGCGGAGTTTGCCGGAAGGCCGCTCTGTGCTCAAGGTTACATCACCACGCAAGGCCCGCAAGAGGAGCTCGCCAGAAGACTAGAAGATTACATCATAGAAGACACGCCGGCGCTATATGCCCGGCGAGGGCCCGGGGCGACAAGTTACAGAGCCCGGCAAGCTCCGGTCCGGCAAGATCAAGACCGGCAAGGTGCTTGCCGGGAGAATTATGCTAGGTGCCCTGCCCAGCCCATCAGCCCACGCCATGCCTGGGGCCTTTCCAGTGGACGCTGCGGCGGATGGTCAGGCAGCCTGGGGACACGGTGGCACTCCACGGTGGTGGATCCATCGCCGGGCGCGCACGGAGACACAAGGGCGGAGCTTTTGGGTCGACGGCGACGGGCATTAAATGCCCTTGTCCCCATCACAAAGTAGGTAGCAACCACTCGCTCACACACCGTAGCTCCACTGCTCCTCGCACTATTCCAACTACCACCTTTTTACATTTTTACCCCTTTCCCCACGCTGACACCTATCGGTGACCCTTGCACTATAAAAGGAGGCCCATGCACAACGTGGAGGGGGTCAGTTCGGTTCAAACCTTTGCAACTCTCGCGCTTTAGCTTGTGCATCAGAGATCTTCAAGCCCCGAGCTCAATACAAACCAAGGCAGGAGTAGGGTTTACGCGTCCATCGCGTCTTAACCTGGGTAAAACTGCCCGCTGTGCTCGCCACGATCAGCTCTCCGTGCTCCCTCCGCCCTCATACCGCACAGACAAGGGGCTCCGGCCCCATAGGTGTTCGTGGCGGGCAGTTTCCCCCGGCACCATTAGAATTAAAAAATGGGTTGTACATTCTTACAAATCGCAAATGGGCTATATGTTCTCTGCCACACACTTGTGGGCCTTCTAAGTTGACGCGCATGCAAGGCTTTGTCAACAACACACGGTTCTAGCA
Organism: Aegilops speltoides; assembly: GCA_021437245.1. NCBI lineage: Eukaryota > Viridiplantae > Streptophyta > Magnoliopsida > Poales > Poaceae > Aegilops > Aegilops speltoides. Next base: position 203,990,000 of record CM038144.1, read on the forward strand.
GATGTGGCTGTTGGATGTCCATCCAATGGATGTCGTGCTTCTTCTTCAATATCGGATATTCTTGCTTCAGCCGACCAAAAAATGATTCCTCCCCCTGACATCTAGAGCGCACCGTTTTGGAGGCTGACCTGTGGGCCTACTAAGTTGATGTGTGCGAAGGGCTTTGTCAACTTAGTCAATATAAATGATTCTAGCCGCAGTGACCGTACGATGTCCATCCAACGGCCGTAGAGCTTCTTCAACCTATGGTGTTCTTGCTCTAGCCGCCCAAAGCAGCGCCGTCGTGTCACAGGTTCTCGCCTCCCGTGGTCGGCCAGATGTCGCTGAGGCCTCACCGCCTTACTACTCCCACCGCTGGCCGTGCCATCCTCTACTCACCCACACCCCTTGTTATTCTCAGAGTAACGGAAGCCACACACCGCAGCCAAACCAGTGAACCCACGTACTCCTCTCCGCGGGCATCCACTGCCACGTCTTCCCCGGCTCCGTGTCGTCCCCTTCCTAGGCCTCACCGTCGTCCACCGCCCTGGTGCTTTCGGCGCGGCGTGGTCAACTTGGTTGGCGCGGCGCAGCGGGAAGAGTACTGTACCTGCAGAGGCTGACAGCTGGCTCCACGGCAGTCGCAAGTCAGTGCCTCCTTATTACACGGAAAACAATGGTTCCTCCACCTGACAGTGGGGACCCACCGAACGGGCCACCGTATTTCACGAAAAAAAGTTTCCCCCCTGACTGCTGGGACCCACCAGCTATATCTTCGCACGCAAGGAAGTGCGTCCAGGCAAAAAAATTATTCGCCCCCTGACTGCTAGGACCCACCAGCTACATCTTCGCACTCAAGGAAGTGCCTGACAGTCGGGACCCACCTGGTCGAAGCGTACGTAGCGTTGTCATTCTGGTCGCGAACATGTACATACATACTGGTCGATGTAGAGGCGCGCACGTGTTGTAGTAGAGGCGCACATGTAGCATGTACACATACGCATAACGGCCAGCAGCAGCAGAAAGAAAATACGCCACATACGCATATATGAGCGGGGTGTCGGGAAACCGCCCGCCATTTAACACCTATGGGGCCGGAGCCCTTGTCTCAAAATGGCGGTACGAGGGCGGAGGGAGCACGAAGAGCAGATCGTGAGCAGATCGTGAGCACGCTGGCAGTTTTACCAGTTCGGGCCGCTGATGGACGCAGAAACCCTACTCCTGCCTTGGTTTGTATTGAGCTCGGGAGCTTGAAGATCTACAAGACGCCTACACCGAGCGTGAGAGTTGTCAAGGTTTCAACCCTCCACGCTGTGCATGGGCCTCCTTTATAGTGCAAGGGTCACCGATGTGTCAACGAGGGGAAAGGGGTAAAATGTAAAAGAGGTGGTAGTTGAATAGTGGGAACAAAGGAGCTACAAAGGCGTGAACAAAGTGGTCGCTACCTACTTTGACAAGGGGGACAAGGGCATTTAATGCCTGCCGCCGAATTCCCAAAAGCTCCCGCCTTGTGTCTCCGTCGCCACGGCGATGGATCCACCACCGCGAAGTGCCACCGTCCCCAGTCGCACAGCCATCCGCCACGCTGCCCTCGAAAGGCCCTGTGCACGCTGCGGCTGATGAGCCGAGCGCGGGCACACAACAGAATTCTCCCGGCAAGCACCTTGCCGGGTCTTGTCCTTGCCGGACCCGGAGCTTGCCGGGCTCAGAACTTGTCGCCCCCCTGCCCTCGCCGACGCATATAGCGCCGAGGCATGTCTTCTATGATGTAATCTTCTAGTCTTCCGGCGAGCTCCTCTTGCCGTGGCCTTGCGTGAGTGAAGTAACCTTGAGCTCGAACGGCCTTCCCGCAAACTCCGCTTGCCGGGTCTCGATCTTCTGCCTTGTATACTTTGTCTTTGAATGGTTTGACATGGAGCAGAAGGTCATCGGCGAGCACGCAGGTAAACCCCGCCGCTGAAGTTGCAACCGCCTGCAGTAAGTTGGGGTACCGAGGTACCCCTACCTTAGTACACCGACAGAGCCCCGGCTCGGGCCACACACGGTGCCGAAGCGCATGGGCCAGGCCCAAAACAAGGCACGGGCACATGCGCCCACGGCGCCGAATCCACTTCCGCATCCGCCAGATCCCCGCTACGCACGCTGCCGATTGCGGCGTCAGGATGGGACGTGCCCACGTTTTTAATGGAAAGAGCGAACGCCCCCACTTCCCCATAAAGCAGAGGAAGCAGGAGCGGTTCCTCCTTTCGCCTCATTGCATCTTCTTCCTCTTCCAGAGATCCCTTTGTGCTCCGCCCAAACCTCCGCCGCCGCCGCCGATCCCCAGCGGCCGCCGGGCTTTTCGTCCCTTCCTCCGCCGCCTCCGCCATGGCCCCGAAGACCGAGAAGGCGAAGGCGGAGAAGGCCAAGAAGGAGAAGTCGGAGCAAGCGGCGAGGCTCACCGAGTACCGGAAGCGAACTCGCCTTTCCCGCCAAGCTCAGCATGGGAGCTCGAACAAGTATTACTTGTTCTGTCCAAGGAACCAAGGCGCCCCCGCACTCGAGCTCATCCGCCGCCGCTAAGGACAACTATCCCGGCGGGTACTATTTCTTCGCAGCCTTCTTCCACCGCGTCTTTGCCCTCCTTTTTCTGAATTCTTCAGGACGCCATGCACACCCACGGCTTCCATCTTCTTGACTTCACCCCCAACGCCATCCTTACCATGGCGGTTTTCACACACATGTGCGAAAAACTACATAGGAATTCATCCCAACGTAGCGCTGTTTAGGCATTTCTTCACTCCTAGAGTAGAGGTCTGGCGCCTCTCTCCGGAGGGATATCTTGGGTTTTTCGCCGCACAAGAAGGAGTCTTACTTGCCGGGAGCTCCGCGCAAGTGGGAAGAGTGGCGGTCGACCGGTGCTGGATCGCTGAAGACGAGCCGCAGATTTCACCGCCGCCGCACAACTCCTATCGCGGCGCGGCAGGACCGGAGCGAGCTGATCCGGACGACGCTGCTCAACATCGCCTCATCCGGATTCTTCGCCTTCGAGTAGCAAAGTTGTCTCGTCGCAGGCGGGTGCAGATTTCTCCGCCGCCGACGCTTCTCTCCAAGACAGTAAAAGGCCGCCTGGGAGTATGTCAACGCAGCGGATATAATGAGGCTGCGCCGGCTAAACTTCAACTTCACGCCGCCGAGCTGAAGGGATGGTCCGGGAACTGTTTAAGCACGACCCGCTCACCCGAATGGTTCAGAGTCCCCGGGAGTGGTGCCCTCTCGCAACAAAGACAGCCAGGACAGTCTCCGCGCCATGATGCCAAGCGGCGATTTCGCACGGCGTGGACCGCACATGGATTCCGCCTTGCCAATAGACGCCTCGCTTCTTCGACAACCTTGTGGAGGTGGCGAAGAACAAGGACGAGACCCGGGGCTGACACGGGACACCACGGACCAGAGATAGCGACATCGCTTCGGTTGAAGAGGCCGCCGCAGCCGCAGCGACAGGAGAGTTCGCCACACGCCCGAGGAGGCAGAGGCTGCGGAAGCGCCCCGCCAAGCGGAGGAGGCGGAGATCCGCAGAATACGCAGCTTCCTCCCGACGAAGCTCGCTGGGTCCCTCGCTGAGGCACTCCGGGATCCCCGAATCGCGGGCCGAGGCCGCGCAAGGGGTGACGCTGCCGAGGGAACCGAGGCGCCGCAGAAACGGCGGCGCCGGAGGGAGCGGAGGCGCCAGAGGAAGAGGCCGCAGCGCAGGCGCTGGGTCCGCGAGCCAGCCGGCGAGGAGGAGGAGGAGGACGCCGAGGCCGCCGAGGACGCCGGCGGTCCACGGAGTTTCACGCCGACGACCTCTCCTCGCTGCCGGAGACCTCCCGCCGGGCAAGCCCTAGGCGTTTCCATCAAGCGCCCGCAAGGCGGCGACGGAGCGAGGGCGCAGGCCCCCCAAGAACAACCAGCTCGCTGGCAGCGCAAGCTTCCCGGGAAGCTGTTGCGCCGAGGACCGCCAAGCGCCGAGGGAGTTCGCCTCGCCTCCTCGCCGACGCCGCCTGTGTGGAGTATGACTTCTCCGCCTTGAGCGAAGACGACGAGGAGGAACAGGAGGCATCCCAGATCTTCATCTTCTCAAATTCTGCCTTGATTATCGCTGAAGCTAATCTTGTTTCTTGCTTTGATTTCAGGACCTTGGCGGAGCGGATGGCTAAAAGGCCAAGGTGCCCGTGGTCGGTCATGACGACCCGCCACCAAGGGCGATCGGGACGTGCCGGAGCCAAGCTTGCCGGACCCGAGCGTTGTTCCGAGGAGCAGCCCCCAGCGCAGCCCCCAGCGTAAGTCTGGGTTCTGCACTTTCGCTCGCCGGGCGTGTTTGAAGATTTTGGTCTTGTACTAATGCCTTGATGTTTTTGTCTTGACTTGTGCAGAGGTGGAGCCACAGCAGCAGGAGCGCCCGAGGTCGCCTCGAGGAGCCAAGGGCCCCGCCTGCCCCCGCCAAGGTCGAACTCCCCGGCAAGGGAGAGCGCTCTGCCAAGGGCGGGTACTCCGCCAAGGGCGAGTACCCCGCCAAGAGCGAGCAGCCCGGCGAGGGCGGCCACTCCGCCAAGGCAGAGCTCCCCGGCGAGGGAGCCTGGCCACGACGACGCCCGCCAAGGTAGGTTCTGCAACTTTGTCTTCTTGGCGCTGTCTCTTTTGGATATTTGCTTGAACTTCTTTTGCTTTTTTCTTCTTCTAGATCCTCCTCCCCGAGCAGATGGAGACGGAAGTCGCTATTGTTGAGGAGGAGGGCGGCAGGCGGCGGCGCGACGACGCCTGCCGCCGAGGACACGGCGGAGCCGCCAGCCAATGCGCCAGAGACCACTCCGGCCATGGACGCAGCTGCCGGGAGGGGGACGGTGACCGCACCATCGCCCGGAGGCGGCGGGAGCATCAAGTGCTGCGCCGTTGCCGACCCTCCGCCGGAGAAGAGCAGTCAAGCATTACTTGAAAGCCCCCAACGGCGCTCTTCATCCAGTGCCGTGGGGCTCTTCGTCGAAGCCCGGAGGGCGAGGCCTTTGATGGGGAGGTCCCGCCCGGGGCTTGAAGATCATCGAGGGCCCGGCGAGAGCGACGGGCCCGAGGAGGAGAAGCTGCCACCAGCCCCGGCCCTTTCCGGCCAGCAGCGGCTCGCTTCGGGAGGCCTCGCCGCCAAGGCCGCCGAGGAGATGGAGAAGCGTGCGGCGGAGCTCAGCGCCGCCAACCAGGCTGCTCTCCGCGAGGTGGCGGAGGAGCGCAAGCGACTCGCCGGGGAGTATCAAGAGTGGTTGCTGGAGAAGGCCGAGGCCGAAGAGCAGCAGCGGCTCGCCGGGGTGGAGCTTTCCCGACGAGAAGGAGAACTCGCCCAGCGGAAGGTCAACCTCGACTCCCACGAGGAAGACCTTGCCGCTCGGGAGCAGGCCCTTGGCGGGGAATTGAAGGAGGCGAAAACCGCCGCGGCTGCCGCGGAGACCGCCAAGGAGGAGCTTGCCGCCAAGGTCGCGCAGCTGGAGGAGTTGCTGAAGGCGAGCGTGGAGAAGGTCACCGCGCTCAACACGGAGCGTGAGAAGGACGCCCACACCAACTCGGAACTCCAGGTGCTTCTTTCCAAGAAAGGCGACGAGTTGAAGGCCGCCAAGGACTCCATCGTGGATCTTGAGCTGAAAGTTTCTGCGCTGAGGGACTCGCTTGACGCCGCCCGGGATCGGGAGACCAAGTTGAAGGAGGAGCTCCGCAAGGAGCGAACCTTGGTGGATAGCGCCAACAAAGCAGCCGAGCACTTCCGCCGTACCGTTGAGTTATGGACCGAGGACTTGGTGTCTTGTGCGTCCGACATTGACCAGAGCTGCTGGCGCCAAGCCGGAGCATCTCATCTACTCCCGGATCCAAATCTCCCCCAGCCCAAGCTCAGCCTCTTCTTCGTGGGGATCGCGCCGCCCTTGCAAATCTGCGGAAGAAGATCCTCACGAACTCGCCGAGGAGACTCGCCGCTGTGCACGAGAACCATGGAGCGTAGGCCGACGAAGATCGATACCGCAATCCCGCATAAACCTCACCAACGTTTTTCGCAGCTTGCCGCCGACGCGAACATGGAGGCTCAAGGAGCAGGTCGCCCACATCATTGCTAAAGTGAACAAGATCTCCAGGTGGAGGGCGCACCGCAGAGACTAGGCCTCCTTTATCTTTATCTCTTTTTGTTGCTGCATAGGGTGTTATGAACTCATTAGTCATCGCGACAAGTTATTCCTTGTAAGATATTATCTTTATTTTAATCGATAGATGCAGTGTTATCTCCCTTGTTCTGATCCTCAACTTTGTATGCTCCAACCCTACGCTTCTAGGGAACTTGCCAGCAAGGGGCCCTTGCCGCGAGCGCCGAGTGTCAACTCAAGCAGCCCGCCGCTAAGGTCTTTACCGCAAGCAACCTTGTGTGCTGCTAGTCGCAACGCACTTAGCTTGCTGAGCGGACTCGAAAACTAAACAAGGGCGCGACACTTGTCGCAGCTCACTTAAATCGCTGAGCGTGCTCGAAAACAAGATAAGGGTGCGGCTATCCACGGTAGGTTCCTCCGCCGCACAGTGTTTTCCATACAAAGTGTGGTTGTTCAAGGAAGGCAACTTAAAATTTAAAATTTTGAACTGCTCAAATTCTAATAACTTAGCTTTCGTGATCTCATGCGCTTCTCCGCAAGCTTCTCTTTCTTGAACAGCACTTGGTTCATCCTCCATTTCCTTCCCCCGCAAACTTGTGCGCGAGGAACGCTCTTCCGCTTAAGAGGCAAGGAAAGAGGAGAGGGAAACAAGTATATGGCCTTTCAAGCGCATATTGCTTTACCTCGATATGTGTGTCGCACAAGAGATGCCAAATAACACATGCAAATAGTAAAGAAAAGCATGGGAAAGGCAACTAGCGCAAAACACGTAAACTTTATCGATGCGCTGGGTCTCTACCGCTTTGTACAAAGGGTTACATGCAATAGCGCAAAGCTTGTACAAAAGGTGGTTGCCGGAGCGGATCACGGCAACCGCGCTTTATGGGTGAAACTTATGAAGATGCTCTATGTTCCAGAGTTGCTCACCGTAAGTTTTCTTCGTCTCGAGGCGACAACGCCGGCCTCGTGACTTGTCTCACCCGATAAGGGCCTTCCCACTTCAAGGCCAACTTGTTGGAATTCTTGGCGGACTGAACACGCCAAGAACAAGGTCGCTTTCCTCGACACTCCTGGCTTTGACCTTGCGGCTATGGTAGCGGCGCAAGGCTTGCTGGTATCGAGCAGCTCAGACAAAGAGCCCGAGACGCCCCTCCTCAAGGAGCAATGCATCATCTTGCCGCAAGTTGTTTTGCTCGAGCTCATCATAAGCGAGCACTCGAGGAGATCCGTGATATGAGTTCCGTGGGGAGAACGGCCTCGCTCCATAGACTAGAGCGAAGGTGTCCGTCCGTGGCTCGACGGTGTCGCTCGATTGACCAAAGAGCCGCCGTAGCTCCTTCTATCCAATTTCTTCCGCACTGCGCAGCCTCGCCGAAAGTTCTTGTCTTGAGTCCGCGCAGCACTTCAAAGATTGGCCCTTCCGCTGACCGCTGCTCCTCGGTGAGCAATGGGTTAAACAGCACCTTGGCGCCAAGGTCTTGGACGATCGCATGAAGGTGCGATTAGTGAATTGTGTACCGTTGTCGCGATAATCCCGTTAGGGATCCCAAACGCACACAATCGATCCAAGAACTTGACCGCTGATTGTGCTGTCACCTTTCTCGCTGGCTCCACTTCTGGCCACTTTGTGAACTTGTCGATTGCTACGTACAAGTACTCAAAGCCGCCGACAGCTTGGGGGAAGGGGCCGAGGATATCGAGCCCCTGCATCGAGAAGGGCCAGACAAAGGGATTGTTTGGAGAGCTTGAGCTGGCCGATGAATCTGCTTTGCATGGAACCGCACGCTTCACACTTGGTTACTAGTGCAGCAGCATCTTGAGGGCTTTTTGCCAAAGAACCCTTGCCGGAAAGCTTTCCGGCAAGCGCCTTTGCGCCAATGTGGTGGCCGATATGCCTCCGTGATATTTCGCCAACAGCTTCGGCCCATCTTCCCCGGAGATGCACTTCACCGACACCATTGAGCCTTCTTCAGCATAGCTCGTTATCCACAAACCGGTACATACTTGACCGTCTAGTTATCTTCTATTTCTTCCGGGTCGCCGGAAGTTCTCCGCTTTGCAAAAACGGACGATTCGCTGCGCCCATGCCGGAGCTTGGGGCTCAACGGCAAGGACTAAAGGCATGAGGGCCGCCAGGAACCTCAGCTTCACGGCAAGAACCTCTGCTCGCCGGAGCTGAAGGTCCTCGCAAGCTCGCCGGGCGAGGCTTGTCGGGAACACTTGTTTAACCGTACAGATCCGAGGATCTGCAGGAGCAAACTGTTCTCGCTGCTCGTCGCTGATCTTGGGGACCTTGGCGGCGGCCTCGGGGAGACCCGCCGCAAGTAGTCGCGGAGACCAACTTTCTTTTCTTGGACTGCCCAATTGATGGCGTGACGGATGGTTGAGTCAGCTTGAGCAAGAAGGTCCCCGGTTCCACAGTAACATCATCGGCACACTTTGAAAGGCCATCCGCGATTTCATTCTCGAGCTCTCGGACGGCTCCATCTCGCAAACCTTCAAAGCGCCTCAAGTTTCTCACTTCATCGACATAAGCTTCCATCAAAGGGCTCGATAGCTCTTGTTAACTTGCCGACCACCAACCGAGAATCTCCCCGCACAATCAACTTCCTCGATCCCAAGTTCGCCGCAATCCCGAGGCCGGGCGAGCAAACCTTCATATTCAGCAGTTGTTGTTTGTCGCTGTCTTTGGGAAGTGCATCTCGATAACATACTTGAGGTGCTCTCCGTGGGCGCGATGAGTACCACGCCGCACCGCGCTTTGCAGCGAGAAGGCACCATCAAAGTACATTACCCATTCACTTGTCGCTTCTTGTACGGGTGTACTTGTTTCTTGACTTCTTCATCGGGCGCTGGGGTCCACTCGCTATGAATTCTGCCAAAGCTCGGCTCAGATGGTTGAAGTACTTTCAAACTTGAGTCCAAAGCTCGACAGCTCCAAAGGCCCACTCAACGATCCTGCCTGCTGCTTCGGGTTGTGCAATATCCTCTTCAGCGAAAGCGAGTGACCACTGTTATCTCATGTGCTCGAAGTAATGGCGCAGCTTTCTCGAGGCCATGAGGAGGCCGAAAGCAACTTTGCACACCGTAGTATCTTGATCTAGCCCCGGAGAAGGGAACTTACAAAATACACCGGGCGCTGCACCATCTTCTTCCGCACCTCATCCTGCTCCTCGCAGAGTTGTCCTTGTCGGGCCGAGCTTGTCGGAGCAGCCCCCGCTTGTCGCCGGGCTCGCTTGCCGGTGGTGTAGCCTCCTCGTCGGATTCCTCTCCGCTATTAACGCAGCACTAACCACCTGGTTGGTTGCCGCTAGGTACAGCAAAGAACTTCTCCCGTGGTCTAGGTGCGACAAGTATTGGGGTGGAGGATGTACCGCTTTCAAATCTGCAGCGCTGCCTCCGCTTCGAGTCCACTTCATGGGACCTGCCTTCTTCAAGATTTTGAAGAAAGGTAGGGCGCGCTCGCAGACTTTGAAATGAACCTACTGAGGGCAGCCACACAACCTGCAAGCCTTCTGACATCCTTGACTCGCTTCGGGGCTTTGATCTGCTCGATGGCTTTAATCTTGTCGGGTTGGCTTCAATCCCCTCTCAGGATAAAAGAACCCGAGAAGTTTGCCGAGGGAACTCCAAAGACGCACTTCTCGGGTTCAACTTAAGTCAGATCTTCGCAGGTTCTGAAATGTCTCTTCCAAATCTTGAATCAGCGATCCTTGCTCTTGCTCTTCACCACGATATCATCCATGTAAGCCTCTACATTTCGTGGATCTGTGGCTCAAAAGCAGATACACTACCCTTGCAAATGTTGATCCTGCATTCTTCAGTCCAAATGGCATGCGATGAAGCAATAAGTGCCACATGGAGTGATAAATGCAGTCTTCTTCATCCTCTTGGCCATAAAGATCTGGTGATAACCTGAGTATGCATCAAGAAAGCGAGTAACTCACATCCGCAAAGGAGTCAACAATCTGTCAATGCGCCGCAAGGGAATGGATCCTTGGGACATGCTTTATTCACATCGGTGAAGTCTATACACAGCCTCCACTTCCCGCTGGCCTTGGCGCACGCACGACCGGGTTTGCTAACCACGCCGGATGGATCACACCTCTAACTAGGCCTGCTGCCTCTAGCTTCTTGATTTCTTCGCTGATGAATTCTTGGCGCCCACGGCTTGCTTCCTCACTTTTTGCTTGATGGGTCACAGATGAGGGCAAACAGCAAGCTTGTGCTCAATCACCTTCCTGGGAACACCGGGGATGTCAGATGGCTGCCATGCAAACACATCGACATTCGCCCGCAGGAAGGCAACGAGCGCGCTTTCCTATTTGCTGTCAAGAGTGGCACATATGGTGAAGGTACCACCAGGCCGCCCTCCTTGGCGGACACCTTCTTGGTTGCCGCGAGCGCCATTCCTTTTTACTTTGCCGGTGGAGCTCGACGGACGCCCTCGACGGCAGCGCAGCACCAAGAGGTGCGGTTGCCGAGTGGGCCCCAGAGCACTTGCCGGACTTGGTCTTCGCCTTCTTCCCCGGAGCTTCAGCGGCAAGCGATCCTTATCGGCCGCAGCTGCCGCATCCCGGTAGATCTTGTCGGCGCAGATAAGCGCATCCTTCTTGTCGCCGTGGACAGTGATGACGCTTATCGCCCCGCATCTTGAGTACGCTAGAAGCATAATGGGAAGCTGCCATGAACTTGGCGAGGGCAGATTTACCGAGTATTCCATTGTATGGCAACGGAATATCGGCGACGCCGAAAGTGATACGCTTAGTCCTGAAATTGAGCTCCCGCCAAAGGTCACCGCAGAGTGATCTTTCCTTGGGCTTGCTCCGCCCCGGTTGATTCCTTGAAAGAACCGGTCTCTTCGAGCTCGCCATCTGAAATTTGGAGTTTCTTGATCACAGCAGAGGAGATCAAGTTCAGCCCGCCCGCGGCCAACTAACATTTTGGTGACCTTGAGGTTGCGGATGGTGGGCGAGACCAGCATCGGTAAGCACCCGACCGCTGTGGTGCGGTCGTGGTGATCCTCAAGATCAAAATGATGGGCGTGCTGGACCATTTGAGGAGCTCGCGACTCCACGGGCGGCTCCGCTGCATTCACCTCACGCACCCACCGCTTTAGCCGACGGTGGAGGTGTGCAGGAGGCGCCACCGCCGATGCACAGTGACCTCCGTGGCCTTCTCGAACTCCTGCTCGCTATTATCCTCATCCTCCATGTCTTCGCTGCCGCCTTCTTCATCCTTGTCGCGCCCCGGGAGGTCGATCACCTCGCTGCTGCTTGGCCCTGCCACAAGGCCCTCCCCGCCATTGAACGGCCGCTTGCTCGGTTCTCCTCCACCACCTTGGGCCTTCTCCTTGTCGCGCCTCGTACTCAGCTTTTTGCTGCTCGACGAGATACTCGACGACTTGCGCTTGGAGAGATCGTGGCCCTTGGTGCGGTGGATTTTGCAAGATTGCTTGTCGGCCGCCCCGCTTGTCGGCTGCCGCCATGTGGGCAGGCTCTTGCCGAGCCGCCAGCCTGTGTTTGCTTGGCGGAGCCTCCTTGCTGGACTTCTCGACGGCAAGCACCTCTTTCTTGTTCTTCTTTGGTTGTTCTGCCGCCTCTTCTTTGTCGGGGCGTCGTCATTGCCGCTTCCTCCTGCGCCAAAGATCCTCCCCGGAGTCTCTCCTTCTTCCGCAGGCGCACTTATCAGCCGAGCATAGAGCTCACGACATCCCGAATCTTGGTCATCGCCATCTCTTCACGCATGCGCGGTTACGCGACGCTCGTGGAACGCGCCGATAACCGCGGCGGGGTGGACATCGAGGATGTTGTGCTGCACACGGTGAAGCGTTGGATATACTTGCGCAGGATTCTCCTTCCTTCGGGCCAAAATGTGGAGATCGCTCTCTGGTCAGGGGTTTGTGGCCGCCAAGAAGGCGCCAACAAACCGATGGCAAAGGTCTGCCCAAGAAGAAATGGAGCCTTCCGGCAAGTGCATAAGCCAAGAACGAACGCTCGCTTAAGCACGAAGCGGAAGTAGTTCGCCAGATCTTCGCCGCGCGCCGCAGCCTCGCACCGCGATGGTGTAGACACCGAGGAATTCCGAGGTGCGCCTTGCCGTCGCATTTCTCCGCACGCCAGCTTGAAATTTTCATGCTGGGCCATCGACGCGCCGCAGCTTGCGGGTGAACGCAGGGCAGCCTGCCGCGACGGCAAGTCGCTCGTTCACCGGGCGCTGCTGCCGACAGCGTTCCAGCTCTGTCTGATTGTCGCCGAAGCTTCGGTGGCGCCGATTGTGGTCCGAAGCGTCTTCTTGTCGCCGGCCGCAAGGACTGGCGTTGATCCTGCCGAGCCCGCGGATCCGACGATGCCGTGGAGCCGCTGCCGGCGTTGTTCCAGCGGGGCGTGTCTTTTGCTTCGCGGCGGGGAGTGCACGGTGGTTGCACCCCGGCGTTTTGTTGTTGCCGCCTTCGCTTCTCGCTTGCCGTGGCCGCGAGGTCGCCGGGCTGCCGTGAAGAGTCGTTGTTGGCGGCGATCAGCTCGATGGTAGCCTCCGCCTTGCCTTGTCCGCCGCCGAGGGAAGTCGAGGAGCGATTGCGCCTTTGCGAGCGCTTCGCCGGAGTGGAGGGAGCGGGGTGAGCGGCGAGGAGCGGATATGCTCGGACTCCTAACAGCGTTAGAAGGAGCAGGTCCTGCCGGCGCGCCGCTTTGCTCGTGTTTCGGACGGTGGTCCGGAGCATCCCGCGAGCCTCCGGTAGTGTCCTGCCCCAAAGAAAGCGGATACCACCTCCCGTGGTACGGCGCTGCTGGGTTGTCGTGTCCGAGATGGACGCGACGCGCCCACGGAGACCGAGGCGCGGTCATCCGTCTTGTTCTTGATCTCGTGGCGCCGCGAGTGTCTCGCCGGCGACCACCTTTCCGACGGCGTCTCCTCCGCCCACCGCTATCCGTGGCGGCGGATGAGACGCAGCTGGCTCGCAACCTCCGGCCTTCTTCTTCGGGCCATGGCGAAGTTGTTGATGAAGTTGCTGATGAAACCGGAGAGGTTGATGAAGAACGCGCCGCGTGAACGCCGGATCAGGTCCGCACAACCTCGACGCCTTACCGTGCGCCAAAGATGTCGGGAAACGCCCGCCATTTAACACCTATGGGGCCGGAGCCCTTGTCTCAGGCGGTACGAGGGCGGAGGGAGCACGAAGAGCAGATCGTGGCGAGCACGCGGGCAGTTTTACCAGTTCGGGCCGCGATGGACGCCAGAAACCCTACTCCTGCCTTGGTTTGTATTGAGCTCGGAGCTTGAAGATCTACATGACGCCTACACCGAGCGTGAGAGTTGTCAGGTTTCAACCCCTCCACGCTGTGCATGGGCCTCCTTTATAGTGCAAGGGTCACCGGCATGTGTCAACGTAGGGGAAAGGGTAAAATGTAAAAGAGGTGGTAGTTGGAATAGTGCGGGAACAATGGAGCTACAAAGGCGTGAACAAGTGGTCGCTACCTACTTTGACAATGGGGACAAGGGCATTTAATGCCCGCCGTCGACCCCAAAAGCTCCCGCCCTTGTGTCTCCGTCGCCACGGCGATGGATCCACCACTGTGAAGTGCCACCGTGTCCCCAGTTGCACACCATCCGCCACGCGTCCCCCCGAAAGGCCCTGTGGCGACGCTGGGCTGATGAGCTGGAGCGCCGGCACACACAGAATTCTCCCGGCAAGCACCTTGCCGGGTCTTGTCCTGCCGGACCCGGAGCTTGCCGGGCTCAGAATTTGTCGCTCCCGGGCCCTCGCCGACGCATATAGCGCCGAGGCATGTCTTCTATGATGTAATCTTCTAGTCTTCCCGGCGAGCTCCTCTTGCCGTGGCCTTGCGTGAGTGAAGTAACCTTGAGCCAGAACGGCCTTCCCGCAAACTCCGCTTGCCGGGTCTCGATCTTCTGTCTTGTATACTTTGTCTTTGAATGGTTTGACATGGAGCAGAAGGTCTTCATGAAAGCACGTGGTAAACCCCGCCGCTGAAGTCAGAACCGCCAGCACAAGTTGGGGTACTGAGGTACCCCTACCTTAGTACACCGATAGGAGGGGTGTGGCGTACCGCAAAACGGAGGAAACGGACTTGTGTTGGAGTGCTACGGTAGAAACGGGGGTCCTGTTCATCGGGAGGGATGTGGCGTACCGCAAAACGGGACTCCACGGGATACTGTTCATCTCCACCGCCGACCTCCTCCAGCCTCCACGGCCATGCTCATCCACCGTCGACCTCCTCTAGCCTCCACCTGCGATTGTTCATCCACGGGCTCCTGTTCATCCAGCCTCAACCGCGCGCTACTCCACCGGCTACTATTCAACCAGACCTCTCCACGGGCTCCTTTTCATCCAGCCCTCCATCGTCTACTGTTCATCTAGCCCTCCACCGTCTACTATTCATCCAGCCCCCCACGGGGTCGTCCTGTTCATCCAGCCCTCCACGGGGTCATGTTCATCTAGCCCCAACCGGCTCGATCGATCGGGGTCCTGTTCATCCAGAGGCAACACCACGGGGTCCTGTTCATCCACCCCCACCAGGAACTGTTCATCCAAACTCCCCAGCAACGCTCATTGTTCATCCAAACACCCAGCAACACTCACTGTTCATCCAGAGGCAGCATCGATCGGCTTCAGTTAGCAACAGTAGGAAGGAATCGCTCGATCGCTCGGGTTCAGTAATGCGTAGCCTGCACTGCAATCGCTCGGCTTCAGTTAGGTGACGCCTCACTCGGGTTTAGTTCGAGCCCAACGCCTCGCACGCATTCACGTACGGTATGAGAGAAACGCGCATCGCTCGGCCCCCGACCACCCACCATAAACCGGAAACTCCCCTATACTTTCGTCGCCCTCGCTTCTACCATGGTTTTTTCCGTCATGGACGGCCCAAAGAATGTCATGCAGCTGCGTCTCTGGCCCTCCCAGGATGAAAAGCCCATTTTCTATCATGTTTTTTTGTCATAGGAGTAGGAGCCCACCACATCTATGATGATACCGGGTTTTGTCACAATTATCGCCATAGAAGTGTCGTAAGTATGACAGAAAAGAAAATTGTTTGGCCCAAAATGTCACGAATGTGTCTTTTTTTGTAGTGAGATATCATCAACATATACAAAGTTCCTAATCACAGATGTCATCTCCTTGCAATTTACATTATTTGCCATTTGCCTCTCGTTTTCCTCTCCCCCACTTCATAAAAATCTGTCGTTTTATTCGCCCTCTTTTTCGTTTGCCGTTTTCTCGTGAGATCTGATTTTGAGTGCAATCTTGTTGTGTAGTCATGATGACTCAAGAGAACACCAAGTTGTGTGATTTCTCCAATACCAACAACAATGATTTTATTAGCACTCCGATTGCTCCTCCCGCCACTAGTACAGAGTCTTGTGATATTAATGTCGCTTTGTTGAATCTTGTTATGAAAGATCAATTTTCCAGTACTCCTAGTGAGGATGTCGCGTCCCATCTTAACACATTCATGGAAATATGCGATATGCAAAAGAGAAAAGATGTGGACAATGATATTGTGAAGATGTGGACAATGATGTGAACAATCTTGGGAAAGGATGAAATTAATGCTAAGGAATTATCCAACTCATGGGTTAAATCTTTGGATGATCATACAAAAAATTATGCGGGGTTGAATTTTGTTCTTGTAATCTTTTAGATTCCGCTGCGGGTGGTACTTTTATGGAAATTACTTTGGGTGAAGCTACCAAATTTCTTGATAATATCATGGCAAATGATTCACAATGGCATACTGAAAGAGCTCCAACTAGTAAAAAACTTAATTCGGTTGAAGAAATTTCTTCTTTGAGTGAAAAAGTTGATGCTCTTTTGAAATTGGTTGCTCATAAAAGTGCTCCTATTGATTTTAATGATGTGCCTTTGTCTACTTTGATTGAGAAAAATAGTGATGCCGTAGATGTGAATTTATCTCGCGGACAATTTCAATGACAATGCTTATAGAGGTAATTTTAATCCTAGGACCTTTCAGTAATTCCTCTAATAATTATGGTAATTCCTATGGTGAATCCTTCTTATAATAATAACAGGAAAACCTCTGATCTTGAGAATAATATTAAATAATTTATCAATACTCATAAGGTTTTCAATGCTACAATAGAAGAAAATTTGAATAAGATTGATGATATGTCTAGAAGCATTGATAGAATTTCTCATGATGTAGAAAATCTCAAGATGAAAATTTTGTGCCCAAGGTTGATGAATGCATTAAAGCTTTATTTGTTTCTATTGATGAAAGTAAGAAACGAACCGCTATGCTTAGAGCTAAAAGAGAATTTTAAGAAAAAGCGTTTTCTAGCAATTACTTTCATAAAAATGATGAAGATCTTAAAATGATTGGTGTTTCTTCTATTGATTCCTTGTTTAGTAATATTAAAATTGATGATAAAGGGACTGGAGAAGATTCAACTTTAGATAGAAGGCGTCCCGATAATTTGGAGAGTGCTTGTTAAGAAAATTGATAAAAATGGGTTTGGAGAGGTCGAAACTTCAACTAGTGATGTGCCCACTATTTTTGATTGCAAAGAATTTAATTATGATAATTTCTCTTTGATTAATTGTATTTCTTTGTTGCAATCCATGATAAATTCACCCCATACTTATGAACAAAATAAATCTTTCACTAAACATATTGTTGATGTTATGATGAAAGCTTTGGAAGAAAAGTTGGAATTAGAGATTTCAATTCCTAGAAAATTACATGATGAATGGGAACCTACTATCAAAGTCATGATTAAAAATTATGAGCGTTTTTCTTTATGTGACTTGGGTGCTAGTGTTTCCACAATTCTGAAATCTTTAGGTGATGTGCTTGGTCTTACCGATATTGAAGAGTGTTCTCTAAATTTGCACTTGGAGGATTCTACTATTAAAAAGCCTATGGGAAGAATTAATGATGTTCTTATTCTTGAAAATAGGAATTATGTGCCCATAGATTTTATTGTTCTTGATATTGATTGCAATCTGTCTTGTCTAATTATTCTTGGTAGACCGTTTTTACGTACTATCGATGTCGTGATTGATATGAAAGAGGGCCATATGAAATTTCAATTCCCACGAAGTAAGGGTATGGAACACTTCCCTAGAACAAGAATTAATCCACCTTATGTATCAATCATGAGGGCATCTTCTGGATCTACAAACAAAGACGACAATACTTAGATCTTTGCATTATGCCTAGCTAGGGGCGTAAAATGATAGCGCTTGTTGGGAGGAAAACCCAATGAATAAAATTTGTTTTGTCTTTTCTTTCTGTTTTTGAGTGTTTGCACAATTATGCCTCTGTTGTGATTGTGTTTTTTAGTTAGTGTTTGTGCCAAGCAAAGCCTTTGGGGTCATGTTGGGTGATAGTTGATTTGATCTTGTTGAAAAAAAGAAACTTTTATGCCCAGTAAAATAATTTTCATAAGTCACAGAAATGTGCTTTTGCTCTGAATTGTTTACACAACATTCATATACAAATTACCCGCATTGTCCTAATTTTTCACATTTTTTGGAGTTACAGAAGTATATGAAATTCCCTGAATACTACCGATTGTTCTGTTTTTGATAGATTATGTTTTCTTTGCATTATGTGCTTATTTCGATGAATCTATGATTTGTATTGGAGGGTATAATCTATAGTAAAGTTGGAATATAGTAGATATAATGCAAAAATAAAATATGAATTGGTTTGCAACAGTAGTTAGAGTAGTGATTTGCTTTTTTATACTAACGGATATCATGAAGGTTTTGTTGAGTTTTGTGTGATTGAAGTTTTCAAGTTTTGGGAGAGATCACGATGGATGAAGGAATAAGGGTAAGAAGAGATTAAGCTTGGGGATGCCCCATGGCATCCCAAGCTATTATCTAAAAGAGAAGCAAGAAACTAAGCTCGGGGATGCCCGAGTGGCATCCCCTCTTTCTTCTAACGACAGCCGGTATTTTACTTGGAGATATATTTTTATTCGTCACATATCATGAATTTTGCTTGGAGCGTCTTGTATGATACTAAAGTTTTTAAGGAATTCTCTCTTGCTCCACTTAAATTATTTTGAGAGAAGAAAAATTTATGCTCATGTTCTTCACTTGGATTTGTTTGAGCTATCAATAGCAACATATGAAATTAGTCCCAAAGTGATAGATATCCAAGGGGGATATAACAAAAACTTTCATGAAGTTCATTGGACAACATAAACTTGATTCTTTGTAATAGTTTTGCGATCTGTTGATAGTGATATGTGAGTCATGTTAATGAGTAGTTATGTTCTAGAAAGAATGTTGGTGTTAACGTTTGTGATTCCCTATTGAGGCGTCTCCAGTCACTAGTATGCGTCGGTGCTATACAAACGGTTTAAAACCCCTTTCCGCGATGGCATTTGGAACCGTCGCCTAGTGAGTGTGGGCAATTAGGGGGTCCTTCCCACACGACCCAGAAACCGTCGGGGATATGCCCTCCTAGCACACACACTCGGCAAAATGAGGTCGTGTGCAACCAGCGAGCGACCAAATACGGTTATATGTATAGTAGTGCTCAAAAAAATACAATTATACAGGCGAAATCATTTCCGGTCGTAAGTATATCCCACACAGTCAGTCCTCGCGAAACGTTTCCGTTCGTATATATATCCCACATAGTCACTGCAAGGTAAACATTTCCGTTCATAGGTACATCACACACAATTTTCCCCATTAAATTGTTTGTGATGGCGTTACCATCGCACACAATATTAAAAAAAAATATCGTTTGCGTTATTGAATGCATCACACACGGTGCGTAGAAGAAACTGTGTGGCAAAGGCTATCCATCACACATAGTTTTTATGCGGTAAACATTTCCGCAAGGTGGCCTAACGCAAACAGTTTTGAAGAGAATGCCATGTGTGATTGTTCAACGATCCAACACGGTTTATACCTAGAAAGAGTGTGCGTTGCCTTAGGTCATCGCCCACGGTATTTTCTCAATAACTGTTTGCAATAGCAAAAACCAATTAGCAGGATGATTCGCCATTAGCAGGCTAATTTCCCTATTATTAATAATACAGTTATTAATCTAATTGACATTCATATTAAACACATAATATATTTCATTCCCATATTAAGGAAGCATGATTTCATAATTGAAATACATCAAAGTACAACATGATATAGCTTCAGCACTCAGCTACCCCATTACACAACTGCACCAGCACCAAGTTTCACATGCAACATCTAGAACCTTTCGAAATTAGCATCATAGACGGTATATAGACAGATGCATCTCATCGGGAAAACTACTGAAGAAAGGCAAATATTGAGCCTTCATTGATGTTGAAGGTCTTTGCAACTTTAGGCCAGTGCCTGTGGATGATTGACCATCCATCCTTCGTCCTCTTCAAGAACACTTCAATATTGAACCTTGGGTTTTGCATGAATACCTTCCTTGCCTCCTCTCCATACAGGTGGTTTGAGAGGTAATCATTAGTGAACTGTTTTGGAAAGGCTTGAAAACAAGGATGTGCATAAATATCTTCTCTATATTGGAAATGGGGCAAAGGAATAAAAAAGACAAGGTATGATAGTTAGTATCATCTTGTAGTGAACCGATGTCTTCTTCATTGTGCAGACAACGATCTTTTTGTTATTTGTCGCCAATTTCTTTATCCTAACAATCTTTTGAGTTTCTTGACTTGATTGATATTCATGGACAACTCATTTCCCCATATGCAAAAAGGGTCGAACAGTGCATCAAAACCTCTAATAGCAGGACCTACATGTGCAAGAACAAATTGTTAAAAACCTAAGTATTAGAATGGTTCCTGCAATTGCACGGTAATGTGCTATTAGACAGCGGACCATGCACGTGCTAACCTCGATTGTAAACCTCAGTACATCCCATTATATTGTTTCCCTACAACACATATAAGGTAGTTAGTCATCAGGTTAAGTAAGGGTTCGCATGCTATCAGTAAAATATGTTGATGAAAAATAAGCACATTGCAGATTCATCAGATTAATTCAAGCCACATGGAAAACCCATTTATCCAAACCAAGCATCATTAAGAACTACGAAATATAGCAATTGTATATGTTTCCCATGTATTAAGTGCAGCCAAATTCGATTATTCCTCACATGCACAATAATAAAAAATTATACCCACGACAATTGGACATTGCATTGCAGATTTGAACGAAGTAGTTAACTAAACACCACAGCAAATGAACCAAACATTAACTGAGCACCACATTGCACAATATAACATACTCGTAATAGAAGATCAGACAGTTAGCCAAACCAAGCATGCTTAACAACTTGGAAATATAGCAATTGTATTTGTTTCTCATGTATTTAGTATAGCCAAATTCAATTTATTTCTCACATGGTATACAATAACAGAATGCACCCACAATAGTTGAACATCGCATTGCAGAATGGAACCAAACAGCTAACTAAACACCATAACAAATGAAAAAAACGTTAACTAAGCACCAAATTGCACAATGTATAACATACTAGAAGATCAAACAGTTAACCAAACCAAGCATGCTTGACAACTTGGAAATATAGCAATTGGATTTATTTCTCATGTATTTTGTAAAGAAAAAATCCATTTATTTCTCACATGGAAGACAATACAAAATTGTACCCTGAAGAATTGAACATCACATTTACATAATTGAACCAAACAGTTAACTGAACATGACAACTAATTAACCAAACAGTTAATAAGTGAGCACCACATTGCATGACATATAGAACATATACACTAGAGCAACAGATTGCATGGTAAAACTAGATAGCACAATTCACTAGAATTTGTTAAAGAAAGGCAGGAGGGGCACACGCAACGGGTAAACCGAGCATGCTTAACCGGCGTAGCTAGCAAATGGCAAGGTGCTCCTTCAAGATCTGGGGGTCGGCACGAATGGCAGCCATCGCGACCTCATCCGGGCATGCGACCGTGATTTGCTTCTCCGCTGCCAAATGCTCCTTGAGATCCTGGCTATACTGTGTGCATCTTGGCTTAGGGCGGCGCTTATTTGGTCAAGGGGTCGGTGATTTGGGTGGAAGGTGTCGCGCTCGCGCCGGCGGTCAGGGCATGTGCGATGTGGAAGGAGGAGGAGGATGGGGGTTAGGTGTGGATTACCTGCCTGGATAGGCGAGGCCGAGCAGCGTGAAGGAGGGTCACCGGCGAGGGGGGCGGCGCTGCAAGAAAGGAGTGAAGGTTTCAACTTGGAAAGGAAGGCGGAAACAGGGGGAATGTGGCTTTTGGTAAGAGGGAGGGGGCAGGGGGTAGATATTTCCGCGGAAGCCGAAAATTTGGAATCGCTTCAGTGAAAAAACTGGCGCGCAAAGTGTCATCAGACACGGTCCCTTATTCACAACTATGTACGATATGTGAACATCACAAATGATTCACATTGCTTAAACCGTGTGCGATGAGTTTCAATGTCAAATATTTTGGTTCCAATTTCCCTGGTTACAATGCTCATCCACGTCATCGCATAATTTGGGTACACAAAAGAGACTACAGCACACCCACACTTCTTAATCGAGCAAGTTCAGTAATTAAACAGAGCTAGCTGGCCTAAACATTACTCTAACAAATTAAAGATCGGCGCTCTTAATTAAACAACACAAATAGTACTACTACGGGTGGTGCTCGTCGATCTCCGCCGCCTCCTCCATGTCCAGCTCGCGCCCGACGGTCGAATAGGGAAGGGGCTCCATGGCATCCATCACACCATACTCGGCAAGCATCTTGCCATCCGTGTCCGCCATCTCTTTGGAAGAGGCCGCCACGAGTTGGGCGTGGGCGGCCGCCATCTGGGATTTGACGGGCTCCATCGTTGCAAGGTATGCCGCGTAGGAACGGATGAATACTCGAACGCTCTCGGCGCTT
Source organism: Aegilops speltoides (assembly GCA_021437245.1). NCBI lineage: Eukaryota > Viridiplantae > Streptophyta > Magnoliopsida > Poales > Poaceae > Aegilops > Aegilops speltoides. The sequence goes on from CM038144.1 coordinate 204,011,995, forward strand.
GCCAACTCTTCGACCGTGGATTCCCGACCGTTGTCGGAGAACCTTCTTTCGATTTGTGCGGTGACCGCCACAAGCTGGGTGTGGGCGGCCTCGATATGGTCCTGGGCGACCTCCGTTAGGGCTAAGGCCGCCGCTGCGGAACAGACAACTGTTGTGCCGCTCTCACCAGTTGCTATCCCCGAGGCAGATGTTGCTGCTGACGCCTGAGAAGCAATAGTGGCCATTTGGGCTACCTTGGCCGCTCGGTCGCAGATTCTGGTCGCCCTCACGAAGCTTGTTAGCACGCGCCTGGCAGCTGCGGCCGCGCTCTCGCCGGAGTGGGCCGCCGAAGTTGCCCTCAGGACATGAGTCCACGTCCCCATCTTTCACCAGCTACGATTGAATAGTGAAATGATATTAGGGGAGCGAGCTAGTGTGCTTGACTCACCGGCTGTGGACTGTAGCTGGTGAACCATCTCGCATAAGCCATAGGCGTACTATACACCGATGGGGCTCCAAGATATTTTGTACTGCATCTCACACGGTTGGTGATAATAAATTGTGCGGGATCTACTTGATTTTTCATCTTGATTTGAATTACATAATGGGGTCACTGCTGCAAAGGATGGTCTTTGAATTGCTAGAACTTCTATCTGTAGTGAACATGCAACTATAGGTGTGCCGTCAAAAATTTGGAATTATTCAGGGTTTGTTTGGACATTTTTATACGGTAACTTGGATTTCTAGGCATTTTAGGTGCACAATTCAAAATTACACCACATGCACGTGCTCCGGTGCACCAAAATAGGTTGTAAAATGATATATGTGTCCATGGGTTGATGCTTACATACCTTTCAAGAAATGGGGATGGATTTCAAACACCACGGCACCTTGGCTCTCCGGAAAACGTTGAGGTGCTTGCTTTTGTAATTCTAGTAAATACAAAACTCGTCTGAAATTCATGAACCTTGGCATGCTATCGTCGAACGGCATCAAGATGCTGGGGTAAAGACATATTGTCCCATTTGGGCTAGGTTATGGTATGAGCTTCTCGCAAACCAGAGCTTCTCTCACAACAAGCATGATGGTTTCGATAGGGAACGTGCCACCTTGGAGGACGAAACGATATTTGTTGCATCTTCTTACTTTCAAAAAATGTCTCGTGTCAACTAGAACAACATGAGTGTTTGCAATTTTTTGGGATATTTCGGGGTTCACATGGACATTTTTATACATTAACTGAGTTTTCTATGCATTCATGTGCATAATTCGAATTTCAACTACATGCACATGCTCCAGTGCATATAAACGGGTTGAAAAATCAAATGTGTGTCCTTGGTTGCAACCTTAGGTCCCATGCAAGAAATGGGAATGAAGGTCAAACACCTTTGCCACCATCGCTCGGCTGTTAACATTGAGATACATGGTTTTAAAATTCTAGTAAATCGAAAAATATTCTGAAATTCATGAAACTTGACATGCTATCATGGAACGGCAGCAGCATGAGGTGGTAAACATATTGTCCCATTTGGGGTAGGTTGGGGTATAAGCTTCTCACACCAGAGCTTCTCGCAACAAGCCTCATGATTACGTTAGGAAACGTTACACCTTTCTGGATGAAACGATATCCGTTGCCTCTTCTTGATTTCAATTTTTGCTCTAGTGTCAACATATAGAACAACAGGAGTGTTGTGTTAAATTTTGAAATTTTTCGGGGTTCATTAGGACATTTTTATGCATTAATTGACCATTCAATGCATTTATGTGCATACTTGAAATTCGAACTACATGCACATGCTCTAATGCATATAAATTGGTTGAAAATTCAAATATGTCTCCTTGGTTGCATGCTTAGGTCCCATGCCAGAAATGGGAATGAATGTCAAACACCTGATGTCTACTACACAACCTTCTTCTTGTAGACGTTGTTGGGCCTGCAAGTGCACAGGTTTGCAGGACAGTAGCAAATTTCCCTCAAGTGGATGACCTAAGGTTTATCAATCCGTGGGAGGCGTAGGATGAAGATGGTCTCTCTCAAACAACCCTGCAACCAAATAACATAGAGTCTCTTGTGTCCACAACACACCCAATAGAATGGAAATTGTATAGGTGCACTAGTTCGGCGAAGAGATGGTGATACAAGTGCAATATGGATTGTAGATAAAGGTATTTGTAATCTGAAAATATAAAAACAGCAAGGTAACTAATGATAAAAGTGAGCACAAACGGTATTGCAATGGTAGGAAACAAGGCCTAGGGTTCATACTTTCACTGGTGCAAGTTCTCTCAACAATAATAACATAAATAGATCATATAACAATCCCTCAACATGCAACAAAGAGTCAATCCAAACCCACTAATAGCGGAGAACAAACAAAGAGATTATGGTAGGGTACGAAACCACCTCAAAGTTATTCTTTCGGATCAATCTATTCAAGACTTCGTACTAGAATAACATCTTAATACACAAATCAACCAAAAACCTAATGTCACCTAGATACTCCATTGTCACCTCAAGTATCCGTGGGCATGATTATAGGATATGCATCAGACAATCTCAGATTCATCTATTCAACCAACACAAAGTACTTCAAAGAGTTCCCCAAAGTTTCTACCGGAGAGTCAAGACGAGAACATGTGCCGACCCCTATGCATAGGTTCATGGGCGGAACCCGCAAGTTGATCACCAAAACATACATCAAGTGGCACGTGATATCCCATTGTCACCACAGATAAGCACGGCAAGACATACATCAAGTGTTCTCAAATCCTTAAAGACTCAATCCGACAAGATAACTTCAAAGGGAAAACTCAATTCATCACAAGAGAGTAGAGGGGGGAGAAACATCATAAGATCCATCTATAATAGCAAAGCTCGTGATACATCAAGATCGTGCCATAGAGAGAACACGAGAGAGAGAGAGAGAGAGAGAGAGAGAGAGAGAGAGAGAGATCAAACACATAGCAACTGGTACATACCCTCAGCCCCGAGGGTGAACTACTCCCTCCTCGTCATGGGGAGCGTTGGGATGATGAAGATGGCCACCGGTGAGGGATTCCCTCTCCGGCAGGGTGCCGGAACGGGCTCCCGAGAAGTTTTTGGTGGCTACAAAGGCTTGCGGCGGCGGAACTTCTGATCTATCTTCGTATTCGATGTTTTTAGGGTACGTGGACTTATATAGGCGAAAGAAGTCGGTCGGGGGAGCCTCGAGGGGCCCAGGAGACAGGGGCGTGCCCTCCTATCACCTGGCTTCCTCGAACCTTCCCTGGCTTGAACTCCAAGTCTCCCGGATCATATCCTTTCCAAAAATCACGCTCCCGAAGGTTTCATTCCGTTTGGACTCCGTTTGATATTCCTTTTCTTCAAATATCAAACAGTAATAAAACAGCAATATGGGCTGGGCCTCCGGTTAATAGGTTAGTCCCAAAAGTAATATAAAAGTGTATAATAAATCCCGTAATCATTCAAAATAGATAATAAAATAGCATGAATGCTTCATAAATTATAGATATGTTGGAGACGTATCAACACCCTACCACCGTCACTCGGCCACAAACATTGAGATTCCTGATTTTTAAATTCTAGTAAAACCCAAAACTTGTTTGTAATTCATGAAACATGGCATGCTATCATGGAGCGGCATCACCATGCCGCCGTAAAAATTTTGTCCCATTTGGGGTAGGTTTGGGTATAAGCTTCTCACAAACCAGAGCTTCTCACAACAAGCCGGATGGTTTCGGTAGGGAACATTTCACCTTTCTAGACGAAATGATAGCCATTGCCTCTTCTTTATTTAATTTTTTTATCTAGTGTCAAATTAGACTAACATGAGTTTGTGTTAAATTTTGGAATTTTTGGGGTTCGTTAGCACATTTCTTATGCATTACTTGAGTTTTCAATGCATTTATGTGCATAATTCAAATTTGAACTACATGCACATGCTCTAATGCATATAAATTGGTTAAAAATTAAAATATGTGTCCTTGGTTGCATGCTTAGGTCCCATGCAAGAAATGGGAATGAATATCAAACACCCCTGCCACCGCCACTCGGCCGCAAACATTGAGATACATTGTTTTTAAATTCTAGTAAATCCAAAACTCGTCTGAAATTCATGAAACCTGGCATGCTATCATGGAATGGCACCCAACATGCCATGGTAATTTTTTTGTCCCATTTGGGGCAGGTTTGGGTATAAGCTTCTCACAAACCAGAGCTTCTCACAACAAGCTTTATGGTTTTGGTAGGGAACGTGCCACCTTTGGGGATGAAACGATACCCATTGCCTGTTATTGCTTTCAAAAAATTTCTAGTGTCAACATAGAACAACAGAAGTGGCGTGTTAAATTTTGGAATTTTTTGGTTTTTGTTTGGACATTTTTATATATTAACTAGGTTTTCTAGGCATTTTATGTGCATAATTCAAATTTGAACTACATGCACAAGCTCCAGTGCATATAAATTGGTTGAAAAATCAAATATGTGTCCTTGGGTGCATGCTTAGGTCCCATGCAAGAAATGGGAATGAATTTCAAACACCAGCACTATTGACTGCCGGCAAAACGTTGAGATACTTTGTTTTTAAATTCTAGTATATCCAAAACTCGTTTGAAATTCATGAAACTTGGCATGCTATCATGGAATGGCACCCGACATGCTGTGGTAATTTTCTGTCCATTTTTATAGAAGGTGCACTCGAATAATAGTCAACAAAGGCATTTTGAAACAACTAGCTACCACTCTAACATCGCAAACGTTTTAGATAGAAAACCCGTATGTACACTGACAACTTTCCCAATAAGCCCAGGGAAAATGTGCCGAGCAGGATTTGTGCAGCTCTTCATTGCAAACGTTTTAGATGGAACACCTGTATGAAAAGTGAGAGCTATGGTCTTCCGCAGTAAGCCAAGGGAAAATACGCTGCGCAGGAATTGTGCATCTCTTCAATGCAAACAGTTCAGATTGAATAAGGTATGCAAAGCGAGACTTCGGTGCTAAGCCAAGAGAAAATTTGACAAGCAGGATTTCTACCTCCCCTCAATGCAAATGGTTTTTTCGGATGACCCGTGTGCAACCACATACAGATGATTTGGTAAGATTTGCATCTGTCATATTGGGTATATTGCCATTTCTAAACTGGAAAGATTGACAATTGTTGATCTAGTAACATTGCCATTTGTCAATCCTTGTAACACTGAGATTTGTCAAAATATGCAGCTAAAAATCACTATCACTATCTAATTTTTGCAACTAAAATTCAGTAATTAAGCATAGATTTCATTCATAGATTAAGCAGTCATGCTTAATTTATAAAAACAGTTCAACTTTACGGCAGAACTAACCAAACTTTTCCCCAATTGTTGCCAACCACGTACTGAAATAGCTAGTTCAACTATATATACTAGCTAATTTTTGAAGGAAATATGCCCTAGAAGCAATAATAAAGTTATTATTTATTTCCTTATTTCAAGATAAATGTTTATTATTCATGCTAGAATTGTATTAACCGGAAACATAATACATGTGTGAATACATAGACAAACATAGTGTCACTAGTATGCCTCTACTTGACTAGCTCGTTTATCGGAGATGGTTATGTTTCCTAGCCATGGACAAAAGAGTTGTCATTTGATAAACGGGATCACATCATTAGGAGAATGATGTGATTGACTTGACCCATTCCGTTAGCTTAGCACTTGATCGTTTAGTATGTTGCTATTGCTTTCTTCATGACTTATACATGTCCCTATAACTATGAGATTATGCAACTCCGCTTACGGAGGAACACTTTGGTACTACCAAACGTCCACAACGTAATCGGGTGATTATAAAGGAGTACTACAGGTGTCTCCGAAGGTACATGTTGAGTTGGCGATTTCGAGATTAGGTTTTGTCACTCCGATTGTCGGAGAGGTATCTCTGGCCCTCTCGGTAATGCACATCATTATAAGCCTTGCAAGCAATGTGACCAATGAGTTGGTTACGGATGATGCATTACTGATCGAGTAAAGAGACTTGCCGGTGACGAGATTGAACTAGGTATTGGATACCGACGATCGAATCTCGGGCAAGTAACATACCGATGACAAAGGGAACAACGTATGTTGTTATGCGGTTTGACCGATAAAGATCTTCGTAGAATATGTAGGAGCCAATATGGGCATCCAGGTCCCGCTATTGGTTATTGACCGAGAATAGTTCTAGGTCATGTCTACATAGTTCTCGAACCCGTAGGGTCCGCACGCTTGACGTTTCAATGACAGTTATATTATGAATTTATGAGTTTTGATGTACTGAAGGAGTTCGGAGTCCCGGATGAGATCGGGGACATGACGAGGAGTCTCGAAATGGTCGAGACGTAAAGATCGATATATTGGACGACTATATTCGGAGTTCGGAAAGGTTCCGAGTGATTCGGTATTTTTCGAGTACCGGAGAGTTACGGGAATTCGCCGGGAGAAGTATTGGGCCTTATTGGGCCTGCGGGAAAGAGAGGGGCTGCACAGGGCAGGCCGCGCTGCCCCAAGGCCTAGTCCGAATTGGACTAGGGGGAGGGACCGCACCTCCTCCTTCCTTCCCTTCTCTCTTCCCCTTCCTTGTCTCCTACTCCTAATACATGGAAGGACTCCTAGTTGGACTAGGAAAGAAGGAATCCTACTCCTGGTGGGAGTAGGACTCCCTTGGCGCGCCCTCTTCCTAGGGCCGGCCTCCTCCTCCCTTGCTCCTTTATATACGGGGGTAGGGGGCACCCCATGGACACACAAGTTGATCTACGGATTGTTCCTTAGCCGTGTGCGGTGCCCCCTTCCACCATATTCCACCTCGGTCATATCGTTGCAGAGTTTAGGCGAAGCCCTGCGCCGGTAGAACATCAACATCGTCACCACGCCATCGTGCTGACGGAACTCATCCCCGACGCTTTGCTGGATCGGAGCCCGGGGATCGTCATCGAGCTGAATGTGTGCTGAACTCGGAGGTGCCGTACATTCGGTACTTGGATCGGTCGGATCGTGAAGACGTACGACTACATCAACCGCGCTGTCATAACGCTTCCGCTTACGGTCTACGAGGCTACGTGGACATACACTCTCCCCTCTTGTTGCTATGCCATCACCATGATCTTGCGTGTGCGTAGGAATTTTTTTGAAATTACTACGTTCCCCAACAGTGGCATCCGAGCCTAGGTTTTTATGGTTTGATGTTATATGCACGAGTAGAACACAAGTGAGTTGTGGACGATATAAGTCATCTGCCTACCAAAGATGTCATACTTTGGTTCCACGGTATTGTTGGATGAAGCGGCCCGGACCAACATTACGCCAGACGCTTCGCGAGACTGGTTCTACCGCCGTGCTTTGCACACAGGTGGCTGGCGGGTGTCAGTTTCTCCAACTTTAGTTGAACTAAGTATGGCTACGCCCGGTCCTTGCGAAGGTTAAAACGGAGTCTATTTGACAAAATATTGTTGTGGTTTTGATGCGTAGGTGAGAACGGTTCTTGCTAAGCCCGTAGCAGCCACGTAAAATTTCCAACAACAAAGTAGAGGACGTCTAACTTGTTTTTGCAGGGCATGTTGTGATGTGATATGGTCAAGACGTGATGCTATATTTTATTGTATGAGATGATCATGTTTTGTTGAAGTTATCGGCGACTGGCAGAAGCTCTATGGTTGTCTCTTTGTTGCATAAGATGCAAGTGCCAAATAATTGCTTTACCTTTATCGCTATGCGATAGCAATAGTTGCAAGAGCAATAGTTGGTGAGACGACCATGTGACGACACATTGATATAGATCAAGATGATGAAGATCATGGTGTCGTGCTGGTGACGATAGAGATCATGACAGTACTTTGGAGATGGAGATCAAAGGCGCAAGATGATCATGGCCATATCATGTCACATATTTTGATTGCATATGATGTTTATCTGTTATACATCTTATTATGTTTTTTTGACGGTTGCATTTTAAGATGATCTCTCACTAATTATCAAGAAGTGTTCTCCCTGAGTACGCACCGTTGCGAAAGTTCTTCGTGCTGAGACACCACGTGATGATCGGGTGTGATAGGCTCTACGTTCAAATACAACGGGTGCAAAACAGTTGCACACGCGGAATACTCAGGTTAAACTTGACGAGCCTAGCATATACAGATATGGCCTCGGAACATGGAGACCGAAAGGTCGAGCGTGAATCATATAGTAGATATGATCAACATAGTGATGTTCACCATTGAAACTACTCCATCTCACGTGATGATCGGACATGGTTTAGTTGATTTGGATCACGTGATCACTTAGAGTATTAGAGGGATGTCTATCTAAGTGGGAGTTCTTAAGTAATATGATTAATTGAACTTTAATTTATCATGAACTTAGTCCTAGTAGTATTTTGCAAATTATGTTGTAGATAAATAGCTCGCATTGTTGCTTTCATATGTTTATTTTGATATGTTCCTAGAGAAAACTGTGTTGAAAGATGTTAGTAGCAATGATGCGGATTAGATCCGTGACATGAGGTTTATCCTCATTGCTGCACAGAAAAATTATGTCCCTTATGCACCGCTAGGTGACAGACCTATTGCAGGAGCAGATGCAGACGTTATGAACGTTTAGCTAAGCTCAATATGATGACTACTTGATAGTTTAGTGCACCATGCTTAATGGCTTAGAATCGGGACTTCAAAGACGTTTTTGAATGTCATGGACCATATAAGATGTTCCAGGAGTTGAAGTTAATATTTCAAGCAAATACCCGAGTTGAGAGATATGAAGTCTCCAACAAGTTCTATAGCTAAAAGATGGAGGAGAATCGCTCAACTAGTGAGCATGTGCTCATATTGTCTGGGTACTTCAATCGCCTGAATCAAGTGGGAGTTAATCTTCCAGATAAGATAGTGATTGACAGAATTCTCTAGTCACCATCACTAAGTTACTAGAACTTCGTGATGAACTATAATATGCAAGGGATGACGAAAGTTATTCCTGAGCTCTTCGCGATGTTGAGATCGGTGAAGGTAGAAATCAAGAAAAGAGCATCAAGTGTTGATGGTTAACAAGATCACTAGTTTCAAGAAAAGGGCAAAGGGAAAAGAAGGGGAACTTCAAAAAGAACGGCAAGCAAGTTGCTGCTCAAGTGAAGACACCCAAGTCTGGTCCTAAGCCTGAGACTAAGTGCTTCTACTGCAAAGAGACTGGTCAGTGGAAGAGGTACTACCCCAAGTGATTGGCGGATAAGAAGGATGGCAAAGTGAACATAAGTATATTTGATATACATGTTATTGATGTGTACTTTACTAGTGTTTATAGCAACCCTCAAGATTTGATACTAGTTCAGTTGCTAAGATTAGTAACTCAAACGGAGTTGCGAATCAAATGTAAACTAATTAAGGTTGAAGTGACGATGTGTGTTGAAAGTAGTTTCAAGATTGATATGATCATCATCGCACACTCCCTATACTTTCGGGATTAGTGTTGAACCTAAATAAATGTTATTTGGTGTTTGCGCTGAGCATGGATATGATTTGATCGTGTTTATTGCAATACGGTTATTCATTTAAGTAAGAGAATAAACTGTTGTTCTGTTTACATGAATAAAACCTTATATGGTTACACACCCAATGAAAATGGTTCATTGGATCTCGATCGTAGTGATACACATATTCATAATATTGAAACCAAAAGATGCAAAGTTAATAATGATAGTGCAACTTATTTGTGGCACTGCCATTTTAGGTCCTATTGGTGTAAAGCGCATGAAGAAACTCCATGCTGATGGGATTTTGGAATCACTTGATTATGAATCACTTGATGCTTGCGTAACCATGCCTCATGGGCAAGATGACTAAGACTCCGTTCTCCGAACAATGGAGTGAGCAACGACTTATTGGAAATAATACATACCGATGTATGCAATCCAATGAGTGTTAAGGCTCATGGCGGTATCGTTATTTTCTGACCTTCACAGATGATTTGAGCAGATATGGGTATATCTACTTGATGAAACATAAGTCTAAAATAGTTGAAAGGTTCAAAGAATTTCAGAGTGAAGTGGAAAAATCATCGTGACAAGAAAATAAGGTTTCTACGATCTGATCGCGGAGACAAATATTTGAGTTATGAGTTTGGTCTTCAATTAAAACAATGTGGAATAGTTTCACAAATTTATGCCACCTGGAACACTACAACGTTATGGTGTGTCCGAACGTCATAACTGTACTTTATTGGATATAGTACAATCTATGATGTTTCTTACTGATTTACCACTATCATTTTGGGGTTATGCATTAGAGACAGCTGCATTCACTTTAAATAGGGCACCATCAAAATCCGTTGAGACGACGCCTTATGAACTGTGGTTTGGCGAGAAACCAAAAGTTGTCGTTTCTTAAAGTTTGGGGCTGCGATGCTTATGTTAAAAAGTTTCAACCTGATAAGCTCGAACCCAAATCGGAGAAGTGCGTCTTCATAGAATACCCAAAGGAAATTGTTGGGTAATCCTTCTGTCACAGATCCGAAGGCAAAACATTCGTTGCTAAAAATGGATCCTTTCTAGAGAAGGAGCTTCTCTCGAAAGAAGTGAGTGGGAGGAAAGTAGAGCTTGATAAGGTAATGTGTACCTTCTCCCGAATTGGAAAGTAGTTCATCACAGAAATCAGTTCCAGTGATTCCTACACCAATTAGTGAGGAAGCTAATGATATTGATCATGAAACTTCAGATCAAGTTACTACAGAACCTCATAGGTCTTCCAGAGTAAGATCCGCACTAGAGTGGTGTAGTAATCATGTTCTGGAAGTCATGTTACTAGACCATGATGAACCTACGAACTATGAGGAAGCAATGATGAGCCCAGATTCCGCGAAATGGCTCGAGGCCATAAAATCGAGATATGATCCATGTATGAGAACAAAGTATGGACTTTGATTGACTTGCTCGATGATCGCAAGCCATGTTAAATGAATGGATCTTCAAGAGGAAGACGGACAACGATAGTAGTATTACTATCTACCAAGCTCGACTTGTTGCGAAAGGTTTTCAACAAGTTCAAGGTGTTGAATACGATGAGATTTTCTCACTCAGACGATCCTTAAGTCTGTCTCAATCATGTTAGCAATTGCCACATTTTATGAAATCTGGCAAATGGATGTCAAAACTGCATTCCTTAATGGATTTATTAAAGAAGAGTTGTATATGATGCAACTAGAAGGTTTTGACAATCCTAAAGGTGCTAATAAAATGTGCAAGCTCCAGCGATCCATCTATGGACTGGTGCAAGCATTTCGGAGTTGGAATATACGCTTTGATAAGTTGATCAAAGCATATAGTTTTATATGGACTTACGATGAAGCCTGTATTTACAATAAAGTGAGTGGGAGCACTACAGCCTTTCGGATTAGTATATGTGGGTGACATATTGTTGATCAGAAATGATGTAGAATTTTTCTGCAAAGCATAAAGGAGTGTTTTAAAGGAGTTCTTTAAAAAGAAAAGACCTCAGTAAAGCTACTTACATATTGAGCATTAAGATCTATTGAGATAGATCAAGACGCTTGATAAGATTTTCAATGAGTACATACCTTGACAAGATTTTGAAGTAGTTCAAAATGGAACAGTCAAAGAAAGAGTTCTTGCCTGTGTTGCAAAGGTATGAAATTGAGTAAGACTCAAATCCCGACCACAAAGCAGTAAAATAGAAAGAGAATGAAAAGTCATTCCCTATGCCTCACCATAGGTTCTATAAAGTATGCTATACTATGTACCGCACCTATTGTATACCTTGCTATGAATTTGGCAAGGAGTACAATAGTGATCTAGGAGTAGATCACTAGACATTGGTCAAGAATATCCTTAGTAAGGACTAAGGAGATGTTTCTCGATTATGGAGGTGATAAAGAGTTTGTTGTAAAAGTTACATCGATTGCAAACTTTTACGCTGATCCGATGACTCTAATTCTCAACCTGGATACATATTGAAAGTGGGAGCAATTAGCTAGAGTAGCTCCGCAGAGCATTGTGGACATAAAATATTTGCAAAATACATACGGCTCTGAATGTGACAGACCCGTTAACTAAGCTTCTCTCACGAGCAAAACATGATCACCCCTTAGTACTCTTTGGGTGTTAATCACATAGAGATGTGAACTAGATTATTGACTCTAGCAAACCCTTTGGATGTTGGTCACATGATGATGTGAGCTATGGGTGTTAATCATATACAGATATGAATATTGGTGTTAAATCACATGGCGATGTGAACTAGATTATTGACTCTAGTGCAAGTGGGAGACTGAAGGAAATATGCCCTAGAGGCAATAATAAAGTTATTATTTATTTCCTTATTTCATGATAAATGTTTATTATTCATGCTAGAATTGTATTAACCGGAAACATAATACATCTGTGAATACATAGACAAACATAGTGTCACTACTATGCCTCTACTTGACTAGCTCGTTTATCAGAGATGGTTATGTTTCCTAGCCATGGACAAAAGAGTTGTCATTTGATAAACGGGATCACATCATTAGGAGAATGATGTGATTGACTTGACCCATTCCGTTAGCTTAGCACTTGATCGTTTAGTATGTTGCTATTGCTTTCTTCATGACTTATAAATGTTCCTATAACTATGAGATTATGCAACTCCCGTTTATTGGAGGAACACTTTGGGTACTACCAAACGTCACAACGTAACTGGGTGATTATAAAGGAGTACTACAGGTGTCTCCGAAGGTACATGTTGAGTTGGCGTATTTTGAGATTAGGTTTTGTCACTCCGATTGTCGGAGAGGTATCAATGGGCCCTCTCGGTAATGCACATCATTATAAGCCTTGCAAGCAATGTGACCAATGAGTTGGTTATGGGATGATGCATTACAGAACGAGTAAAGAGACTTTCCGGTGACGAGATTGAACTAGGTATTGGATACTGACGATCAAATCTCGGGCAAGTAACATACCGATGACAAAGGGAACAACGTATGTTGTTATGCGGTTTGACCGATAAAGATCTTCGTAGAATATGTAGGAGCCAATATGGGCATCCAGGTGCCGCTATTGGTTATTGACCGAGAATAGTTCTAGGTCATGTCTACATAGTTCTCGAACCCGTAGGGTCCGCACGCTTAAGGTTTCGATGACAGTTATATTATGAATTTATGAGTTTTGATGTACCTAAGGAGTTCGGAGTCCCGGAATAGATCGGGGACATGACGAGGAGTCTCGAAATGGTCGAGACGTAAAGATCGATATATTGGACGACTATATTCGGAGTTCGGAAAGGTTCCGAGTGATTCGGTATTTTTCGAGTACCGAGAGTAACGGAATTCGCCGGGAGAAGTATTGGGCCTTATTGGGCCCTCGCGGAAAGAGAGGGGGCTGCCTGGGCAGGCCGCGCCCCACCCAAGGTCTAGTCCGAATTGATTAGGGAGGGCCGCACCCTCCTTACTTCCTTCTCTCTTCCCTTCCTTGTCTCCTACTCCTAATACATGGAAGGACTCCTAGTTGGACTAGGAAAGAAGGAATCCTACTCTGGTGGGAGTAGGACTCCTTAGCGCCCTCTTCCTAGGGCCGGCCTCCTCCTCCCTTGCTCCTTTATATACGGGGGTAGGGGGCACCCCATTGACACACAAGTTGATCTACGGATCGTTCCTTAGCCGTGTGCGGTGCCCCCTTCCACCATATTCCACCTCGGTCATATCGTCACAGAGTTTAGGCGAAGCCCTGCGCCGGTAGAACATCAACATCGTCACCACGCCGTCGTGCTGACGGAACTCATCCCCGACGCTTTGCTGGATCGGAGCCCGGGGATCATCATCGAGCTGAACGTGTGCTGAACTCGGAGGTGCCGTACGTTCGGTACTTGGATCGGTCGGATCGTGAAGACGTACGACTACATCAACCGCGTTGTCATAACGCTTCCACTTATGGTCTACAAGGGTACGTGGACATACACTCTCCCCTCTCGTTGCTATGCCATCACCATGATCTTGCGTGTGCGTAGGAATTTTTTTGAAATTACTACGTTTCCCAACAATTTTAAGTACGTTGTACAGTTTCACCACATCTATAGTCAGACGAACTGAACAAAACAGCCCCTAAATACTACTACGGAGGGGCTTTGTACTACTTCCGGCAGCCTCTCCTCTATCGAGCGAGCTCAATAAGAGGAAGAGGAGGAGGAGGCTACCGACGAACTGGACAACTGCAATACGGTGCCTACCGCTATTGCACCTTCAGCGACGCTCACCTCAAACACCCTCTACCGCTCTAGACGACCCCTCTCGAAGTGGTGGTTCTCCTCATAGATCTCCTGACTCCTCACCTCTGCGTCTGCGTGTCTCGCGGCTACGGCGGCGGTAAGGCTCTTTGCGTGCTCGACAAGGCGCTCCTCCTCCTTCCGCAGGAACTGAATGTAGCACGCAAGGTCGCTACCGCACGTGCGGGCCTCCACCTCTGCCTCCCTCCTGCAGGCGGCAGTGGCGGAGCGGGTGATGATCCCGGCGGTCGACGGTGGGCTAGCGGCCACGTCGGATGATGATGGGGTGCTAGACACGACTACCACCTCCCGCCTTTGGGCCGCGGTGGCAGAGCGGGTGATGGTCGTGGTGGCCAGAAGTGGGGTGATGGCCACAGCGGCGGAGCAGGTGATGGTCACGGCGGTGAAGCGAGTGATGGCCCTGTCTTTCGACGCATGTGTGGCGGCAACGGCGGCCGGCAACAGCTGCCCACGGGCACCAGCGGCCGAGCGTGTGGTGTGTGTCCCGCGCACACCCAACTGGGACGCCGCGTGCATTATACTACGTCGGGGACTGCGCCGCCGCCGCGGTGTAGCCTCCCAGCTGGAGCGGTGCTCTGATGGCCGTGGAGTGGCTGAGCGATGATGACGGTCCAGTGCCATTGCCGATTTTGGGAGAAGCAGATGAGATAAGCTACAGGGAGGGAGGGGAAAATGTGACGCAGGACTCGCCGGCCATGAGGGTTTATATAGTAGGCTGATAAGCATTGGGATTTTGGGGGATTTCACCGAATCGGGCGGGAAGCTTGCGTGGGAGCCTGCGCGGTTGCGCAGGAACGGGCTCAGCACCGTTTGGCCAAAAGAACGCCCCCGTGCGCTGCTCAAGCTTGCGCTCGAACGTCTGCGGCAGCGGGGTGACAAGACGTGCGAGAGAAGGATGAAAGGGCACGTACACATGATGAGATGAACATGGACCACACTAGGGAACCCGTTGGTGATGAATTCATCAATCGCAAACGGTTGTACACTAGCAAGCGTTTGCTCACAACATACACGGCTTATTCCATCACAAACAGGTCGGGTGGATCAATTGTATGCCACGTATAAACATTGTCAAAAATTAATGCGGTAGACCATCTTTAACATATGTTAAAAAATAAAATAAAAATAAAAAACAAGGACCTCGAGGTCAAATTAGCTGAGGGAATGGGGCGGTCATTTGGATGACCGAAATGACCCATCCTATCAGCTAATTTAACATCAACACAACTTCCCATCCAGTCACCCATCCCATGGCTGTTCTAGCCTGAGCACACTTAACTTGAGAGTTCTCCTAGATGACCTGGTGGAACAACTAGTCCTTGCTGATGTAGGATGCCTCTTCGCATCCTTATGGCGTATCCGGATGACCACCTGTCCCCCAATGTCCAATACATGGTGTGTAGACAGAGCATATCACATACGTCTTATTAGAAGAAATCGTCTGTGTTATTATTGGACTTTGCACATGTTTCTGATTATAGACCTGTTTGTCGCATATCACACACATCTTGTTATATTGAACCGTTTATGTTTGCTTATCTCAACATAAATAGTTCATCCGAGTGAACCACATGTTGTATATCGCACACACCTAGTTCTGGCTAACCGTTTCTTCTGTGTTGCCTAATCAAAAATAGTTCATCTTAGTGAACCGTATGTTGTGTATCGCACACGCCTTCATCTAGCTGCCCGTTTCGTTTGTTACTCCTCATTGCAAACAGTTAATTGAACTGAACCGTATGCCCTGCACCGCACACGCAACTAAAATCTGAACTGTGTTTGATGCATCTGTCATCGCAAACGTTTTGTCCATTTTTTACGGTTCTCTGACACCACCGTTTGCGATTATTGCATCGCACACAATTTCTCGAAGGGTCTCTGGTCATAGTGTCGCGTTACCATCATCCTGCACTAGTGAATCTATCTATAATTTTTGATTGTTCCATGCTATTATATTATCTGTTTTGATGTTTTATATGCATTAATATGTTATTTGATATTATTTTTGGGACTAACCTATTAACCTAGAGCCCAGTTTCTGTTTCCCCCTTGTTTTTAAGCTTGCAGAGAAGGAATACCAAACGGAGTCCAAACGGAATAAAACCTTTGTAATGATTTTTCTTGACCCAGAAGACACCCCGGAGACTTGAAGTTCAAGTCGGAAGAGCCATGAGGCGGCCACAAGGAGGGAGGTCACGCCCAGGGGGTAGGGCGTGCCCCTCTACCATGTGGCCCCACGTAACCCCACCAACCTACTTCTTCGTCCTATATATTTACATATATCCCCAAACCACCAAAACCATCCACGAAAACACTTTTCCACCGTCGCAACCTTCTTTACCCGCGAGATCCCATCTAGTAGCCCTTTCTGGCATCCTATCGGAGGGGGATACGATCATGGTGGGCGTCTACATCAACTCTATTGCCCTTCCGATGAAGCGTGAGTAGTTTACCTCAGACCTACGGGTCCATAGCTAGTATCTAGATGGCTTGTTCTCTCTCTTTGATTCTCAATACCATGTTCTTCTCTATGTTCTTGGAGATATATCCGATGTAATCTTCTTTTGCTGTGTGTTTGTTGAGATCTGATGAATTGTGGATTTATGATCAGCTTATCTATGAAATATTATTTGAATCTTCTCTGAATTCATATATGCATGATTTGATATCTTTGTAATTCTCTTCAAACTATCGATTTAGTTTGGCCAACTAGATTGGTTTTTCTTGCAATGGGAGAAGTGTTTAGCTTTGGGTTCAATCTTGCGGTGTCCTTTCCTAGTGACAGTAGGGTCAGCAAGGCACGTATTGTATTATGGCCATCAAGGATAAAAAGATGGGGTTTACATCATATTGCTTGAGCTTATTCCTCTACATCATGTAATCTTACTTAATGCGTTACTCTGTTCTTCATAAACTTAATACTCTAGATGCAGGCAGCAGTCGGTTGATGTGTGGAGTACTAGTAGTAGATGCAAGATCGTTTTGGTCTACTTAACTCCAACGTGACGCCTATATTTCATAATCATTGCCTTAGATATTGTCATAACTTTGCGCTTTCCTATCAATTGCTCGACAGTAATTTGTTCACCCACCATATTATTTGCTATCTTGAAAGAAGCCACTAGTGAAACCTATGGCCCCCAGTTCTATTTTCCATCATATAAGTTTCCGATGTACTATTTTGCAATCTCTTACTTTCCGATCTATAAACCAAAAATACCAAAAATATTTATATTATCTTTTGTTTAGTTTCATCCATCTCTATTAGATCTCACTTTTGCAAGTGACCGTGAAGGGATTGCCAACCCCTTTATCACGTTGGGTGCAATTGTTTGATTGTTTGTGCAGGTATTGGTGATTTGTGCGTTGTCTCCTACTAGATTGATACCTTGGTTCTCTAATTAAGGGAAATACTTATATCTACTTTGCTGCATCACCATTTCCTCTTCAAGGGAAAAACCAACGCAAGCTCAAGAAGTAGCAGGAAGAATTTTTGGCGCCGTTGCCAGGGAGATCTACGCCAAGTCAAGACATACCAAGTACCCATCATAAAACTCTCATCTCTTGGATTACATTACTCGCCATTTGTGTCTTGTTTTCCTCTCCACTACTTCTAAAACAGTTTCCAAAAAGATTTGCCTTTTTATTCACCTTCCTTCCGTATGTATTCTTGCTCGTTTGCTATATTTGCTTGTGTTTCCATGTGCCTTCTATTTGCTTACATCTTTTCTTGCTAAAAATCTTTTAGTATGGATCCACTTAAAGTTTTCTACTTGGATCATCTTTGATCCATTTGTGCTCGTGCTAAAACCCCAACAAGTTTAGTAGAGGGAAAATCTTTAGATGAGCATGCTCATTTTGTGCGTCACCATTTGTGTGAAAAAGGGAGACTCTTATGGAATCAAATAAATTGTTTGCTTTGTTATGCTTGGAATCTTTGTGAACTTTATGATTTTACTTGTTGCTCTAAGAACCCAAAGAAACACCTTCCCTACCTATGTGAGTTTAATGATAGTGAAAACTTATCCTCTTATGAAAAGGGTGTTTAAAGTTAATATGATATCGAACAAATTGAAGAAGAAACACCTTGAACTTGTCGAAAACCTTTTGCGACAAGTCGAGCTTTGGTTAGCCCCCACCATGTCGCACCCCCACCCCGGCGGTCTCCACCACCTCCGGCGATCTCCTACACTAGCCAGCAAATTCTAGTTTCTCTCCAATAGACCTCTCCAGCGTTCTGTGATCTACACCCTTATACCCATCTTTCATGGGTTCCACCGATGGATCCACCCTTGGCTCGGACTTCTCAAAGGGTTTGGTTTTTGCGGATAAGCTTTTCCAATCTACGGGTTTCTCGGTGCACCCCATGGATGACACGGGCTTCTTTACCATGGTGGTCTCTTTTGGACGTCATGGCTTTCGTTTGGATGAGGATCCTGTGGCAGTAGTGCTTGAGGCGGCCATTGGTGGATCGGCCATTGAGTACATGGTTTTCTTGATTGAGGATAAGGTTTTTGGCTTTCAAGTGTCTTGCAAGGCCGTGGCAATGATCATTCTCAGTCTTCGATCATTCTCTGATCATTTCAAATGTTATCTTCATCTTTGGGGGAATGGTGGCCCGAATTGGGGCTGCGTGTTCAAGCTTTGGAAATTGGAATGTGATGTTGAATGGGTCATTGTTAGTCCTTCTAAACGTTGTGCTGCCCTTGGTTTACTGGCTATGCACAATTAGCCATCTAAGTCCTCGGTAAGATCTTCTCATTCTAATGCCAAGAAGCTATCTGTTTCAATATTTCAAAACTACCCTGCTTGTCATGGTTACCGCTATCCGGCTACACAAAATTGCATTCAAACTGCCGAAGATGCGGGTTATACCCTTCCGGTGCATGATAGGGTGGTCATTCATCCCTCACCGCCGGCTGAACTCCGGTGGATGTAGACGAGGCCTTCGATATCTTTTGGTACCGTTCAGGATCTGCTTTCGTCGGCGGTTAGGTCTCCGCCTATCTCGGGCGGGAATCTTGGTTCTTTGCATGTGGACGTGTGAGCCTATGTTGGGCCGTCAATCGCACGTGCCACGGTCCAAGACGTGTCGTTGATTTCTGCTAGGCCTTCGGATATTCCTTCATCTCAGCAAGCTAGGGAAGGTTTTGATAATATGGTTTCGGATATGGTCAAGGAAATTTTAACGTGTCAAAGGTGCTTGAGAAGGGCCATTATGCTGCTGCATGCACGTCCAAGCTTAGGTGTAATTCTTGTCTGCAGGTAGGCCACGTAAAAAAGATACCAATAAGTTTGCTCGGATCCTAGGTTTGGTTTGGCAACCAAAACCCGATAATGTTGCAACTTCCAAGGATCGCTCAGCTCCTATCAAGAATATCTCTCTAACAAAGCTTTTACCAAACTTGGACCTCCCTTGCACTTCCCCGTTTACTCCATCGACCAATTCCATCAGCCCCGGTCCCAAGACACCTTCGACTGTGCCGCCTGAAACCCCTCCTCGGCCGGAGTTCTCGCCATCTGTGGTGAGACCATAGTGCTCTGCTTCAATGGCCAACTTCCACCTCGACCCCATGTTGTATGTTTCGGCGGGCCATCACATTGTCGATGGAGGTGATGCTCGTGTGCCACGGGCCTTTATGACGCCACATACCCCAATTGTGCGCTGCCACCAGGATTTCAAGCTTGCTGAGGTAATGCCAATCCCCCCTCCTGATCAGATCGGTGCTGCTAGAGAAGAAGTGGTCCAATGGCTTCAAGCCCATGGGGTTTTTGTGAGGTCGGCTCAACCTTGGATTCAGTCTGTTGCTCTCTTTGAGCTTCGAGATGCAGCTGTCAGATACTCGCTTCTGCAGTTGCCACCCCAACCCCTCGGCAACGATCGTTTTGTTAGATTCATGAAGCATGATGAGGGTGAACCTTTCCGGGGTGCTCAAGGTTTCCATCAGGGTTTTCTTATGTTCTTGGGGATCCCGCTCGACCTCCGTAGCACTGAGTATATCAGAGCAGCTGTCAATACTTTTGGGAAATTCCATCATTGGAACAGTGAGGACCCTTACCTGGTTCGAACTCTTGTGTTCACCTCCTTTCCAGAGGATATACTAGTGCCTAGGGATGTGGTTTTTATGGATTTTGCTGCTTGGGGAGGGGCTAGGGTGTCTTGTACAACACCTTTTATATCCTTGTTGCTATTTTTGCTGAGAAAATGCCCCGGATGAAGATTGGATGCCCATCAATGGCAATCCTCACCCAGTTCCGGGCGTGTCCTTCTTAGAGATGCCACCGTTTATTTTGCCTCCATACCCTGCTCTGGGTGGAATGATGTGCCACCCCCTCTGCCTGAACCTGCTCATAATGATGTGGCAGATGTAAATTGGCGTGCCCTTCCTAGAGATGCCACCGTTTATTTTATGAATTGCTTGCAAGACATGTTCCCTCATTTATTCTCTTTTGTGAAAAACAAGGATGCTACTGTTCACACTATTCTCCAAACTGAATACTTAGAGGACCTATTCCATCTACCACTGACTGTGAAAGCTTTCGAGGAATTTGAGGCTATGGAGGACATATGCATTGCTTTAAGGGCCTCTGATACTTTAGATTACACTGACACCTGGAGTTACATTTGGGGAAATGAGCAATTCTCAGTTGCTAAGGCATATAAAGTAATGATGGGAGTTAAAGTTGTGCCACGGCAGTTCAATTGGATCTGGAACAGCTCTTGTCAGCCAAAACACAAGGTGTTTTTTTGGAGACTACTTCATAACAGGCTCAATACTAGAAATCTTCTGAGAAGGAAATCTTTTCAGCTGGGCAACTATAATTGTGCTATCAACAATTGTCCATAGGAAGAAACTCTTCAGCACCTTTTCTGGACTTTCCCTTTTGCAGCTCAATGCTGGGACCTGGTTTGCCCTTCAAGGCAGGCAAATGTTTCAATCATGGAAGCTTTTCTTGATCTCAAACAGAAACTTCATGTGCCTTTCTTCATGGAGATAATCATCCTTGCTTCTTGGGCTATCTGGATCTCCAGGAACAATCTGATTTTCCAAGAAACTCAGCCTAGCATTCAAAGGTGGAAAGCCATCTTCCTGGAGGAGCTCAATCTTCTTAGATTTAGAATTAAGAAGAGTTATGTTGGAGCCTACTGTTATTGGCTGGATAATCTTGTGTTGTAATCCTAGTTCTTAGTTGCTAGTTTTCTTTCTGTTTTTTTCCTTGGCTTATCTCAAGCCTTATGTAATGTGGAACCTTTTTGTCTTTCTTACCTTAAAATAATAAAAAAATGCAGTGGGGTTTTACCCTATTGTGTATAGTCAAAAAAACTGGGGTAATTGGAATGAGCGGGAGGAACAACCTGTTGTCCAGGATAAGGAGTCCATGGTGATTGACCTCTCTGCTCAGCCCAGTTCTGACCATCAATAAGTAAACCATGTTCCTGTCATTATCACTGATGAGTTCCAATCTGGAGGTCAAGATGACCCTATGGTGGTTGAGCAAGCCTTGGTGGATGCTAACAATTGGGCAATAGTGGTTTATCAGCCTCCTGTGATTGAGGTTGAAGATGTGGACTTACCTGTTGTTGCTGTTCTTTTTGGGCCGCCACTGCCCCCTAAGATGATTTGGAGATGCTCATTTGAAAATCTTCTAAATGCCCCTACTGTTTTTGAAGTTCCAAAGCCCCTGCTCCCCAAGCCCATGTCACATGTTATTCTTTCAAAGAGGATCTGGGACTTTGCCTTCAGGCAGGATGATCTCCCACTGCTGACATGGAAGGAGTAGGACACTGCCAGACCTGTTGTGCGTGCCCTGTTCATTGATGATGTTGCTGGGGATGCACCTGTTGCTATACCCTCTCCTTCTGTGCGCTCTAAGGCAAGGAGGTCACACAAGACTTTGGTGCCAACCCCTCTTTGTTGAATTGAAACCTCTCTTCGAAGATGCACCAAAAGCTTGGCCCAGCGTGATCGGTCCCACTTTCCATGAGCTTGCCATGCAACCCAAGAAGAAGAAGCCCAAGGCCAAGCCACTCTCTGCTGAGATGCCTGATGATCCAGCACATGCAATTCGGAAGGAACTGGAAATTGATGCTTCATTGATTTCTCTGGATGCACTTATGGTGGATCCTACTAATTCTGGAAATGATGCCACTAATGATTAGTGTGCTCATGTTGTGCTGGGTTTTGCAAGCCCCTAAATGTGCTCCATGCTCGTGTTTTTTATGTTCTGGTAAACTGCATAGTAATAATGTTTGTTGGGACTTGGCTGTGATCTTTGGACATATGGCGTTGTGTGTCATAGGGTCTCCGAAAATTTTAATGATCTTTATTTATGAGTAATGCATGTAGAAACTGGAATGCTCTATGCTGCAATGTAAGGGGTTTAAATTCTGAGAATAGAAAAGGAGTAGTTAGGCAAAAAACAGATGAAAGATTGTGCCATTGCTTGCTTTCAAGAAACGAAATGCACTTCTTTTGATTCTAGAGCAATCAAAAGTTTCTGTCCTAAGAGATTTGACAGTTTTGCTTTCTCACCTTCTGTCACTATAGGAATCAGGAACTTTGCTGTCCACCACGGCTGACGGCAAAGGCGCACATGGCGGACGGCAAAGACCATTGTTGTCAGCCAACGGACGGCAACACGTCCGACTGAACAGGCTACGGCAAAGGCCTCTTTGCCGTCTGCTACTGGATGGCAAAGATGAAAAGGTCTTTGTCGTCCGCCAGCCGACGGCAAAGAGCTTTGATGCAACATGTGCCACCTTAGGTCCGTTAAGTGGTTAACAGCGTGCTTTGCCGTCAACCAGTAGATGGGAAAGACCATTGCATATTGCCATCTGCCAAGTGACGGCATAGCATGCCACATGGCAGCGCCTGGGGGGCTGGCCTATTTGGCAGCTTTGTCGTCAGCTGGCGGACGGCAAAGATGCAGCGTTCTTTGCTGTCCGCTTGCAGACGGCAAAACTACTAATTAGCCAGCCTACTGCCCCAGGTTGCATAGGTGGCTGACACGTGGCATGTTTGTCGTCCGCTAGCTGTTGGCAAAGCTCTTTACCATCTGCCAGTT
This sequence comes from Aegilops speltoides, assembly GCA_021437245.1. NCBI lineage: Eukaryota > Viridiplantae > Streptophyta > Magnoliopsida > Poales > Poaceae > Aegilops > Aegilops speltoides. Next base: position 204,035,316 of record CM038144.1, read on the forward strand.
GACGGCAAAGAGTCTATATAGCCCCTATTTTTTCTGTAGTGTGTGGGTGCATCTGGTAGAATACTTGTGGTTTGGAACTCTTCTGTCTTTGCTGGGACCCTCTTGGAAATTCAGCAATTTGCTGTGGTTATTGAGTTTGTCTCAAGGCAAAACAATGAGAAATGGACTCTTGTGGTTGTCTATGGTCCTTGCCAGGGGGAAGCCAGGGATACTTTTGTTAATTGGTTGTATCACTTGAATATTCCTGTGGAGGAAAATTGGCTATTGTTAGGGGATTTTAATTTTTTGAGATCCTTAGATAATAGAAATTTACCTGGTGGTGATTTGAATCACATGTTCATCTTCAGTGAGATAATTGGGCACTTGGGTCTCTTGGAGTTACCTAGCAAGGGCAGATCTTATACTTGGTCAAACATGCAGGATAACCCTCTTCTTGAGCAGCTGGATTGGTTATTCATTTCTATGGATTGGATATCTGACTACCCTATGACTGAAGAGCCCCCTCTTGCAAAAACTGCATCTGACCATGTTCCTTGTGTGGTTACCATTAAAACTTCTATTCCCAAATCTAACATCTTTAGGTTTGAGAATTATTGGCTGGAGTTGGATGGCTTTATGGATTGTGTTGAGACCTCTTGGCAAAAACACACCTGGAAGGGCCACATCACTGCTAGGATTGCTGACAAATTCAAGTCCTTGAGACTGTGCCTTAAAAGGTGGCAGAAGAACATTTCCAAACGTAAAACCGTGATCTGTAAATGCAATTATGTTATTCTGCTTTTGGATTAGCTTGAGGAATTTAGGCCACTCTACAGGCATGAGTCAAACTTTAGAAGAGTGGTTAAGGCCCATGTGGAAAAGTTTCTCCACCTCCAATTGATTTATTGGAAGAAAAGATGTACTATTAGGTACATTAAAGTTGGGGGTGAAAACACTAATTTTTCTTACCATAGCTACTGAGAGGCACAGAAAAAATTCCATTGTCAGTTTAAAATTGCCTGATAGGACTGTGGTGACTGAGCATTCTCAAATGGAAGGAATTATTTGGAACTGCTTCAAAAACAGAATGGAAGCTTCAAGGGGTGTTGTGATGGGTTTTGACCTTTCCTTCCTCATCACTCCTGCGGAGGGCCTAGATATTCTAACTAGGCCTTTTGAGAAGGAGGAAACGGACAATGTTGTGAAGCACATGCCTGTGGATAAGGCACCTGGCCCTGATGGCTTTAATGCTTTGTTTTTAAGAGGTGTTGGCACTTAATTTCCAAGGATTTATATGAGATGGGAGATGGTTCTGCTAAACCGGAAAATATTAATGATTCATATATCACTCTGGTGCCCAAAAAACTATCACCTAAAGAGATGGGAGACTTTAGACCTATTTCTTTAACTGGAATGGGTCTGAAATTTCTCTTCAAGATGGCAGCTAATAGGTTCCAAGAGGTGATCATGCAGTTTGTGCATAACAACCAGTGTGGTTTTATTAAGAGCATAACAATTCAAGATTGCATTGGCTGGACTTTTGAATATTTGCACTAGTGTCATCAATCCAAGAGGCCAATTGTAATCCTTAAGCTTGATTTTTAGAAGGCTTTTGATTGTCTGGATCATGAGGCTATCATCCAAATTTTGAGGTATAAATGTTTTAATGAGAAGTGGATCCTTTGGATGAAGCAGCTTTTATCCACTGACACAACCTCTGTTTTTCTTAATGGTGTGCCAGGAAGGAAATTCATTTGCAAAAAGGGAGTTAGATAGGGGGATCCTGTCTCCCCTCTCCTATTTGTCTTAGCTGCTGGCCTGCTCCAGACTGTCATTAATGACATTTTCAGAAGAGGCATCCTTCATCTTCCTATTCCATGCCATGATCAGGATTACCCTATCATTCAGTATGCTACTGATACACTCAACATTCTGCCTTCCAATAGGGACCAACTTGTTGCCCTGAACGACATGCTTAGGGTTTTTTACTTGCCCACTGGTCTTGATATGAACTATCACAAATCTTTTATTATACCAATCAATGTGGACTCTGCTCAGATGATTGATTTAGCTGCTGCTTTTAGATGTCAAATTGGGAAAATGCATTTTACTTATCTGGGGCTGCCTGTGGGAACTACAAGGCCAAAGATGGTTGATTTCATGCCTTTGGTGGACTGCATGGAGAGAAGAATGACTGCTAGCTCCTCCTTCTTAAACCAGGGAGAAAGACTGCAGTTTTTAAACTCTACCCTGTTGTCAATGCCCATCTTTTTCCATTGTAGTTTGGCTGTTCATGCAGGAATCTTAAAGCAGTTGGAAAGAATTCAGAGGCAATGCCTCTGGAGTAAACATAGAGATGAGCCTGCTCCATCCCTTGCTGCTTGGGAACTTACTTGCAGACCTAAAAAACACGGGAGGCCTTGGCATTCTTAACCTTGGTGTGCAAAATGTGGCTATACTCCTCAAGCATGCAAAGAACTTCCTTGGGTTTCCTTAATCTAGGATACTTATTATCATGATATAGTGCCCCATGGAAGCTCTGTTTGTGGTTCCTTTTGGTGGAAAGATATTTGCAAGGTTTTGTAGAGCGTTAGAGATTGCTCTTGGGTTCAGATAAATGAGGGTGACACTACTCTTATGTGGTCTGACAACTGACAGCTTGGCCAAGAAGCTTCTTCTCTTCAAACCAGGTTTCCCAGGCTATTCTCTTATGCCAAGGACCCTTGGATCACTGTCAAAGTGTTTTTTGATTACCAAGACTTGTTCCAGCACTTCCATCTCCCTCTGTCTACCCAAGCTCTTGATGACCTAGTCCATCTGCAGACTATGATGGAGAGCCAACATAGAAACCCTGGGTCCAAGGATATTTAGTTTTGGCAAGGCACTTCAAAAGGGTACAAACTAGAGATGTTCTACTCACATGCTTTTGCATTTGAGTTGTAGCGACCAGACCTCATACAGTCTAATCTCTGTGCATTAGTGTCATCCTTGGATCGGTAATGCTGACACACACAGTACTCGAAGGATTTATAACAGAGTAGCAATCACACACTTATTACATCGAATGTCTCAAAAGAGAACTTATTACAATAAATATGGCTTAAGGCCATCTAATAACGATAACAGCGTAAGTCTTGGAAGATAAGTGAGTCCATCAACTCCAACAGTATCGCTGACTATAAGATCACGACCTAAGGCACCTTACTCGTCGTCTGAAAAGTCTGCAACATAAACGTTGCAGCCCGAAACGGGTCAGCACATGGAATATGCTGGCAATGTAACACATAGAGAGTAATGAACAGAATAATGCTATCACTACATGCATATATGGCTGGTGGAAAGCTCTATGGTTATAGTTTTGCATAAAACCAATTTTTTCCTACAACAAAGGAATAAATTTTATTTAACTATCATGGTGGTTGTTAAACATTGAGAAGGTTCCTCCAACTCAATCCCAATTAAGCATCATCATTAACCCAACAAAATTTAATTAAGTAACATGATGAGATTCACATGATAATCCAAGTACTAGATACTCAAAACGTCCATAACTGGGGACACGGCTAACCATGATTAGTTTATACACTCTGCAGAGGTTCGCGCACTTTTCCCCACAAGACTCAATCTCCTCCGTTTGATTTATCGCACTACATGGTGTTTGAGAAATGGATGACCGAGACACAGTCTTTCAGAAGCATTAACTCTTTACTCTGTGTAGACAGTACCAACCTACATCCCCTACATCTTCTAGCCTACCACTGAAAGAGGTCACACAACATACTCAACTATGTTAGAGCCCGTAGTAGCTTGCGGCTGCACACGGAAGTTTCTAGCATGAATAATCTCATGATCCCTTTGAGCCTGGGTGGCGGTCCATAGGAGAATCACACGGTACCCCGGGATTTCCAAAAATACAGGCAACACTGGGTTCCCCAGGTGCCTCAATCCACCCAGATGTGAATTTAAGTTGCCACCTTAAGTAAACCATTAATTAAACAATCTCACATCTGTCATGGAAAACACTCACCCAATCCACGTCTACTAGCATAGCATAGCAATATAAGCAAATGTAGAAGTAACGCCCAAAGGTTTGATAATAAAACAGGTAATAGGTACTACCTCATCTACTTCCCAAAATCCACATATTAATCAGATCCTAATCACGTAATTGTTTGAGGATTGATCTAATGCAATAAAACTGGGTAGTAAAGAGGTATGATCAAAGTGTTACTTGCCTTGCTGATGATTCGTGAAACCTAGAGACTCGAAGTAGCAAGCGGCGCACTCCGGGTACTCTATCGCAAACAAAAAATCATACAATAAGCACTCATCTAATGCACAGGTAAAACTCAAATAAGAGATCTAACCAGAAAGTTCAACTTAAGAACTCCGGTTTGCAAAAGGAAACCAATCAAATGAAGCAACGAAAGTCAAACGGTGAAAGAAACAAGCTTCATTTACTAATCTGGACCTAAGTCAAATTTTACAGTAGCAAAAACTTGTTTGAGTAGGTTAAAAGGAAAGAGGGTTTCGAGACGAAAATCTAGGCGCTTGAATTGCCTGATTCTGATAAACGAGCGAAAAATTATACTAAAACGAAAATCGGATTAGAAATCGTGATCAGAAATAATCGCGGAAAATCCGAGAAAAAGAAAAACAGATGAACAGGCTAACAAACGAACATTCGCTGTCTGCGGCTAAACGACGAATACCGTTCGTTAAAACAAACGTACGGACGAACATCCGCAAAATAGACTAAACCGAAAAAATAAACCGAACCGGATCTAATAAAAAAACGGATCTAGGTTTCGAAAAAAACCGATCGATTTTCTCGCGAAAAACGAGGCAGCGGCGGCGGGCTTCGGCGGGGTCGGCGGCGGCGGTCGGCAGCGAGGTGGGCGGTGGTGGCGGCGGCGGGCGGGCGGCTCGGCGGGGTTTGGTCGGCGGGTGGCGGCAGAATGATGAAGAAGTGGCGGCGCGGCGGCGCGACTTAGGGTTAGGGTTTATGGGCGCGGGCGGCTGGGGTGGGCTGGGGCGGTGGCCTCCCGGCTAATAAAGATCGGCCGGGCCAGGAGTCCTAGTGGGAGACGGCCCGGTAGGTCGGTTCGTTTTTTTTTAATAATTTTGCACAGAAAAACAAATAAAAGAAATACTAAACGGACTCCAAAAATCCCAAAATAAATTTTCCCCGTCCTCTAAAAATAATTCGGACAAGATGAACATTTATTTGGGGCCTAAATGCAATTTTGAAAAACACGCATTTTTCCAAATTCAAATAAAATAGCGACAAAACTCCAAAATAAAATCTTATTTGATTTTAATATTAAGTCCTCAATATTTCTTTATTTTGGGAAAGTCATTTTATTCCCTCTATTGTATTTCTATAATTGAAATAATTGAAGATAACATAATTAATATCAAATGATCCTATTTTCAAAATTTGAGAAAACTCAAATATGAAAATAACAAAATCCCCAACTCTCTCCGTGGGTCCTTGAGTTGCGTAGAATTTCTAGGATCAAACCAAAAATGAAATAAAATATTATATGCAATGATGATCTAATGTATAACATTCCAAATTGAAAATTTGGGATGTTACAAACCTACCCCCCTTAAGATGAATCTCGCCCTCAAGATTCGGGTTGGCTAGAAAATAGGTGAGGGTGGTCCTTCAGTAGATCTTCCTCTCGCTCCCAGGTGGCTTCATTTTCGATATGGTGGCTCCGCTGAACTTTGCAAAACTTGATAACCTTGCTGCGCATGACTCGGCTGGCATACTCGAGAATGCAGACTCGTTTCTCCTCATAGGTCAAATCACTATCCAACTGAATCGCTTCCAGTGGCACTGTATACCTCACGGTATATCAGCCATCTCTGCATGGCACTTCTTTAACTGGGAAACGTGATACACATCGTGAACTCCTAACAATCCTTCGGGCAATTCCAACTTGTAAGAAACTTCTCCCATATGCTCCAAAACTTTGTATGGTCCTACAAAACGTGGCGCTAGCTTCCCCTTAACTCCAAAACGCTTAACTCCTCGAAGTGGGGATACACGAAGATAAACTCTGTCTCTGACTTCGTCAATTGTCTCCTTGCGTTTAGAATCTGCATTGCTCTTCTGCTTGAATTGGGCTACCTTGAGCCTATCGCGAATCAACTTCACCTTCTGTTTAGACTCCTTAATCAAATCTGGGCCAAACAACTGGCGGTCTCCAACTTCATCCCACAACAATGGTGTCCTGCACCTCCTTCTGTACAGAGCTTCGAAAGGGGCCATCTTCAAATTGGATTGATAATTGTTGTTGTAAGAGAACTCCGCATATGGCAAATTGTCGTCCCAACTAGATCCATAATCTAGCGCACAAGCTCTCAGCATGTCCTCCAGAATCTGATTGACTCTCTTGGTATGTCCATCTGTCTGCGGATGAAAGGTTGTACTGAAATCTAGCCTGGTACCCAAAGTTTCGTGTAACTGATTCCAGAACTTTGAGGTAAACTGGGTTCCTTTGTCTGATACAATGCTCCTCGGAACTCCATGCATACATACGATCCTGGTCATGTATATCTTTGCCAACTTAGCACTTGTATAAGTGGTCTTCACTGGGATGAAATGAGCTACCTTCGTCAAACGATCGACTACAACCCATATTGAGTCATAGCCTGAACGAGTCCTGGGCAATCACGTGATAAAATCCATGCCTAGCTTATCCCACTTCCATTCGGGTATTGGCAATTGTTGTAGCAACCCTGCTGGCTTCTGATGCTTTGCCTTCACTCTCTGACATACATCAAAAACTACTACATACTCCGCAATATCCTTCTTCATTCCGGTCCACCAGAAAGTGTCCTTCAAATCCAGGTACATCTTAGTATTTCCTGGGTGAATCGAATACGATGAATCATGGGCGTCCTGCAGAATCAACTTCCTGATCTCCGGATCATTAGGCACATAAACGCGGTCCTCAAACCATAAGGTATCATGCTCATCCTCACGAAATCCTTTAGCCTTTCCTTTGCTCATCTTCTCCTTTATCTCGGCAATCTCCTTGTCTGTCTTCTGAGCTTCTCTGATCTTATCCATCAAAGTAGACTGAATCTCCAATGCTGCTACATAGCCTTTCGGAGCTATCTCCAAACATAGCTCGTGAAGATCCTCGACTAACTCCTTCGGTAACTCTCCGGTCATGAGTGTGTTGACATGGCTCTTGCGGCTCAACGCATCGGCTACTACGTTAGCCTTTCCGGGGTGATAATGCAATCTCATGTCATAATCCTTAATGAGCTCCAACCATCTCCTTTGCCTGAGATTCAACTCCTTCTGTGTGAAGATGTACTTCAAACTCTTGTGATCCGTGTACACCTCACAATGGTTTCTGATGAGAAAATGTCTCCATGTCTTCAATGCATGCACTACGGCTGCTAACTCCAAGTCATGTGTAGCATAATTTAACTCATGGGGCTTAAGCTGTCGTGAGGTATACGAAACAACTCTTCCCTCCTGCATAAGCACTGCTCCAAGTCCTTGACGAGAAGCGTCGCAATATACTTCATAATCCTTGCGCTGATCTGGCAAAATCAACAACAGTGATGTAACCAAACGTTTCTTCAACTCCTGGAAACTGGCCTCACATTCCTTAGTCCATTTGAACTTGGTGTCCTTCTTCAACAACTCCGTCATGGGCTTTGCAATCTTCGAGAAATTCTCAATGAACCTCTGGTAGTATCCTACGAGTCCAAGGAAACTCCGGATCTCTAAAACTGACGTTGGGGCTTCCCAATTTGTCACAGTGACAGCTTTGGTGGGGTCTACTGCTATTCCTTCTCCGGATATAACATGTCCGAGGAATCCAACTTCCTTCAACCAAAACTCACATTTGCTGAACTTGGCGTATAACTGATGTTCTCTGAGCTTCCCGAGTACCAAACGCAAATGTTCCTTATGCTCCTCTTCATTCTTTGAGTAGACGAGAATATCATCAATGAACACCACAACGAACTTATCCAGAAAGTCCATAAACACCTTATTCATCATGTTCATGAAATAGGCAGGTGCGTTAGTCAGACCAAATGACATGACGGTATACTCATACAGCCCGTACCTGGTGGTAAAAGCCTTCTTAGGTATATCCTGCTCTCGAATCTTCAATTGGTGGTATCCTGATAGCAGACCGATCTTGGAGAATACCTTAGCTCCTTGCAACTGGTCGAACAAGTCATTGATCATCGGCAACGGGTACTTGTTTTTTATTGTCACTTCATTCAATCCTCGATAATCAACAACCATCCTTAGTGATCCATCCTCCTTCTCCACTAGAAGCACTGGCGATCCCCAAGGTGACGAACATGGGAGAATATAGCCTTTATCCAGTAACTCCTTAATCTGCTTCTTAATTTCCTCCAAATCTTTTGCGGGCATCCGGTACGGTCTCTTAGTGTGACGCCCCCGATTCAATCGTACACTAATCATGCATGCAAACGTGTACGATCAAGATCAGGGACTCACGGGAAGATATCACAACACAACTCTAAAAACATAAATAAGTCATACAAGCATCATAATACAAGCCAGGGGCCTCGAGGGCTCGAATACAAGTGCTCGATCATAGACGAGTCAGAGGAAGCAACAATATCTGAGTACAGACATAAGTTAAACAAGTTTGCCTTAAGAAGGCTAGCACAAAATGGGATACAAATCGAAAGAGGCGCAGCCTCCGCTCGGGATCCTCCTAAACTACTCTCGGTCGTCATCACGGGCTGCACGTAGTAGTAGGCACCTCCAGTAGTAGTAGTCGCCATCGACGGTGGCGTCGCTCCCTGGGCCCAAAGATCTGGTTGCGACAACCGAAAAGAAAGGAAAGGGGGAAAGGGGGAAAGGAGGGAGAAAGCAACCGTGAGTACTCATCCAAAGTACTCGCAAGCAAGGATCTACACTACATATGCATGGGTATATGAGTAAAGGGCCATATCGGTGGACCGAACTGCGAATGCCGTAATAAGAGGGGATAGCTAATCCTGTCAAGACTACGCTCCTGGCAGCCTCCGTCTTGCAGCGTGTAGAAGAGAGTAGATTAAAGTCCTCCAAGTAGCATCTCCAAGTAGCATCTCCAGTAGCATCGCATAGCATAACCCTACCCGGCGATCCTCCCCTCGTGGCCCTGTGGAAAAGCGATCACCGGGTTGTTCGTGGAACTTGGAAGGGTGTGTTTTATTAAGTATCCGGTTCTAGTTGTCATAAGGTCAAGGTACAACTCCGGTCGCCCTTTACCGAGGGACACGGCTATTCAATAGATTAACTTCACTGCAGGGTGCACCACATAACCCAACACGCCGATCCCATTTGGCCGGACACACTTTTCTCGGGTCATGCCCGCCTCGGAAGATCAACACGCCGCAGCCCCACCTAGGCACAACAGAGAGGTCAACACGCCGGTCTAAATCCTATGCGCGCAGGGGTCTGGGTCCATCGCCCATTGCACACCACACGCTTGCGTCTGTGATCGGTGAGCAGACCTAGCAACTGTTGGGGAACGTAGTAATTTCAAAATTTTTCCTACGCACACACAAGATCATGGTGATGAATAGCAACGAGAGGGGAGAGTGTCGTCTACATACCCTTGTAGACCCGGCGAAGCGATCACAACGTAGAGGAAGTAGTCGACGTTCTCCTCGCGATCCGACCGATCCCGGCGCCGTTACTCGACGCCCCGAGTTCTTGACACACGACAGCTCGATGACGCCCCTCATACTCCGATCCAGCCGAGTGTCGAGGAGAGTTCCACAAGACGACGGCGTGGGACGATCTTGATGTTTCACGGCGCAGGCCGCTTAAGCTTCGCGACGGTATAACCGAGGTGGAATATGGTGGAGGGGGCACCAGACACGGCTAAGGAACGATCTCACGATCAACTTGTGTGTTCCAAAGTGCCCCCTGCCCCAGATATAAAGGAGCAAGGGGGAGGGGCCGGCGGCCAAGGGAGGCGCTACAGGAGTCCTACTCCTCTCGAGTAGGATTCCCCCAATCCTAGTTGGACTAGGATTCCTGAGGGGAAAGAGAGAGAGGGCGGCCCCTTCTCCTAGTCCTAGTAGGACTAGGGAAGGGGGAGGCGCGCCCCACCTAGGGCTGGCCCTTCTCCTTTCCACTAAGGCCCATCGAGGCCCATTTACCTCCGGGGTTCCGGTAACCTCCCCGTACTCCCAGAAATTCCGCCGCCTCTAACCATTCCAACTCCAAACATAGGCTTCCAATATATCAATCTTTATGTCTCGACCATTCCGAGACTCCTCGTCATGTCCGTGATCACATCCGGACTCAACTCCTTCGGTACATCAAAATACATAAACTCATAACAACCGCCATCGAAACCTTAAGCGCACGGACCCTACGGTTCGAGAACAATGTAGACATGACCTAGAACTATTCACGGTCAATAACCAACAGCGGGACCTGGATGCCCATATTGGTTCCTACATATTCTACGAAGATCTTTGTCGGTCGACCGCATAACAACATACGTTGTTCCCTTTGTCATCGGTATGTTACTTGCCCGAGATTCGATCGTCGGTATCCAATACCTAGTTCAATCTCGCACGCAAGTCTCTTTACTCGTTCCGTAATACATCATCTCACAACTAACTCATTAGTTGTAGTGCTTGCAAGGCTTAAGTGATGTGCATTACCGAGAGGGCCCAGAGATACCTCTCCGACAATCGGAGTGACAAAACCTAATCTCAAATACGCCAACCCAACATTTGCCTTTGGAGACACCTGTAGTACTCCTTTATAATCACCCGATTACGCCAGACGCTTGGTAGCACCCAAAGTGTTCCTCCGTAAACGGAGTTGCATAATCTCATAGTTACAGGAACATGTATATGTCATGGATAAAAGCAGTAGCAACATACTAAACGATCGTGTGCTAAGCTAATGGAATGGGTCATGTCAATCGATCATTCTACTAATGATGTGACCTTGTTAATCAAATAACAACTCCTTGTTCATGGTTAGGAAACATAACCATCTTTGATTAACAAGCTAGTCAAGTAGAGGCATACTAGTGACACTGCTTGTCTATATATTCACACATGTATTATGTTTCCTGTTAATACAATTCTAGCATGAATAATAAACATTTATCATGATATGAGGAAATATATAATAACTTTATTATTGCCTCTAGGGCATATTTCCTTCAGCCTCCCACTTGCACTAGAGTCAATAATCTAGATCACATCACCATGTGATTAACATCGATAGTTCACATCATCATGTGATTAACACCCATAGTTCACATCGCCATGTGACCAACACCCAAAGGGTTTACTAGATTCAGTAATCTAGTTCACATCGCTATGTGATTAACACCCAAAGAGTACTAAGGTGTGATCATGTTTTGCTTGTGAGAGAGTCTTAGTCAACGGGTCTTTCAGATTCAGATCCGTTATGTATTTTGCAATTTTTCTATGTCTACAATGCTCGCACAAAGCTACTCTAGCTAATTGCTCCCACTTTCAATATGTATCTAGATCGAGACTTAGAGTCATCCGATCGTGTCAAAACTTGCATCGACGTAACCCTTTACGACGAACCTTTTGTCACTTCCATAATCGAGAAACATATCCTTATTCCACTAAGGATAATTTTGACCGTTGTCCATGATCTACTCCTAGATTACTATTGTACTCCTTGCCAAACTCAAGGTGGGGTATACAATAGATCTGGTACACAACATGGCATACTTTATAGAACCTATGGCCAAGGCATAGGGAATGACTTTCATTCTCTTTCTATCTTCTGCGCCGTGGTCGGGTTTTGAGTCTTACTCAATTGCACACCTTGTAACACGTGCAAGAACTCTTTCTTTGACTGCTCCATTTTGAACTACTTCAAATTCTTGTCAAGGTATGTACTCATTGAAAAACTTATCAAGCATCTTGATCTATCTCTCGATGCTCAATATGTAAGCAGCTTCACCGAGGTCTTTCTTTGAAAAACTCCTTTCAAACACTTCTTTATGCTTTGCGTAATAATTCTACATTATTTCCGATCTACAATATGTCATTCACATATACTTATCGTAAATGTCAGTAGTGCTCCCACTCACTTTTTAGTAAATACAGCTTCACCGTAAGTCTCAGATAAAACTATATGCTTTGATCAACTCATCAAAGCGTATATTCCAACTCCGAGATGCTTGCACCAGTCCATAGATGGATCGCTGAGCTTGCACACTTTGTTAGCTCCTTTGGATCGATAAAACCTTCGGTTGCATCATATACAACTCTTCCTCCTAAAACACATTCAGAATGCAGTTTTACATCCATTTGCCAAATTTCATAAATTGTGGCAATTGCTAACATGATTCGGACAGACTTAAGCATCGCTACGCTTGAGAAAAACTCATTGTAGTCAACACCTTGAACTTGTCAAAACCTTTTTGCATAAGTCGAGCTTTGTAGATAGTAACACTACTATCGGCGTCCGCCTTCCTCTTGAAGATCCATTTATTTTCTATGGCTTGCCGATCATCGGCAACGCCACCAAAGTCCACACTTTGTTCTCATACATGGATCTCATCTCAGATTTCATGGCCTCAAGCCATTTCGCGAATCTGGCTCATCATCGCTTCCTCATAGTTCGTAGGTTCATCATGGTCTAGTTACATGACTTCCGAACAGGATTACCGCACCACTTTGGTGCAGATCTCACTCTGGTTTATCTACGAGATTCGGTAGTAACTTGATCCGGTTACATGATCATCATCATTAGCTTCCTCACTAATTGGTGTAGTAGTCACAGAACAGATTTCGTGATGAACTACTTTCCAATAAGGGAACAGTACAATTACCTCATCAAGTTCTACTTTCCTCCCACTCACTTCTTTCGAGAGAAACTCCTTCTCTAGAAAGGATCCATTTTCAACAACGAATGTCTTGCCTCCGGATCTGTGATAGAAGGTGTACCCAACAATCTCCTTTGGGTATTCTATGAAGACGATTCGATTTGGGTTTGAGCTTATCAGATGAAACTTTTTCACATAAGCATCGCAGCCCCAAACTTTAAGAAACGACAACTTTGGTTTCTTGCTAAACCACAGTTCATATAGTGTCGCCTCAACGGATTTAGATGGTGCCCTATTTAACGTGAATGCAGCTGTCTTTAATGCATGATCCCAAAACGATATTGGTAAATCGGTAAGAAACATCATAGATTGTACTATATCCAATAAAGTATGGTTATGACGCTCGGACACACCATTATGATGTGGTGTTCCGTGGCATGAATTTGTGAAACTATTCCACATTGTTTGAATTGAAGACCAAACTCAGAACTCAAATATTTGTCTCCGCGATCGATCGTAGAAACCTTATTTTCTTGTCACGATGATTTTTCCACTTCACTCTGAAATTCTTTGAACCTTTCAACTATTTCAGACTTATGTTTCATCAAGTAGATATACCCATATCTGCTCAAATCATCTGTGAAGGTCGAAAATAACGATACTTGCCACGAGCATCAACACTCATTGGATCGCATACATCGGTATGTATTATTTCCAATAAGTCAAGAGCTTGTTCCATTGTTCCGAGAATGGAGTTTTAGTCATCTTGCCCATGAGGCACGGTTCGCAAGTGCCAAGTGATTCATAATCAAGTGACTCCAAAAGTCCATCAAGATGGAGTTTCTTCATGCGCTTTACACCGATATGACCTAAACGGCAAAGCCACAAATAAGTTGCACTATCATTATTAACTTTGCATCTTTTGGTTTCAATATTATGAATATGTGTATCACTACGATCGAGATCCCATGAACCATTTTCATTGGGTGTGTAACCATATAAGGTTTTATTCATGTAAATGAATAACAGTTTATTCTCTTACTTAAATGAATAACCGTATTGCAATAAACATGATCAAATCATATTCATGCTCAACGCAAACACCAAATAACATTTATTTAGGTTCAACACTAATCCCGAAAGTATAGGGAGTGTGCGATGATGATTATATCAATCTTGAAACTACTTTCAACACACATCGTCACTTCACTCTTAACTAGTTTCGCTTATTCGCAACTCCTGCTTTGAGTTACTACTCTTAGCAACCTAACCAGTACCAAATACCGAGGGGTTGCTATAAACACTAGTAAAGCACACATAAAACACCAGATATCAAATATACCCTTTTTCACTTCGCCATCCTTCTTATCCACCAAATATTTAGGGCAGTTCGCTTCCAAAGGACCATTTCCTTTGCGATTAAGCACTCGGTTTCGTGCTTTGGTTCAGCTTTGGGTTTCTTCGTGGGAGTGACAACTTGCTTGTCAATCTACTTGAAGTTCCCTTTCTTTCCCTTTGCCCTTTTCTTGAAACTAGTGATCTTGTCAACCATCAACACTTGATGCTCTTTCTTGATTTCTACCTTCGCCGATTTCAACATCACGAAGAGCTCGGGAATCATTTTTGTCATCCCTTGCATACTATAGTTCGTCACGAAGTTCTACTAACTTGGTGATGGTGACTAGAGAATTCATCAATCACTATCTTATCTGGAAGATTAACTCCCACTTGATTCAAGCAATTGAAGTACCTGCATAATCTGAGCACATGCTCACTAGTTGAGCGATTCTCCTCCATCTTTTAGCTATAGAACTTGTTGGAGACTTCATATCTCTCAACTCGGTATTTGCTTGAAATATTAACTTCAATTCTCGAACATCTCATATGGTCCATGATGTTCAAAACATCTTTGAAGTCCCGATTCTAAGCCATAAAGCATGGTGCACAAAACTATCAAGTAGTCATCATATTGAGCTAGCCAAACGCTCATAACGCCGCATACCGCTCCTGCAATAGGTCTGCTACCTAGCGGTGCTTTAAGGACATAATTCTTCCGGCAGAATGAGGATAAACCTCCGATCACGGATCGAATCCGCATCATTGCTACTAACATTTTTCAACATAATTTTCTCTAGGAACATATCAAAACAAACATATGAAAGCAACAACGCGAGCTATTGATCTACAACATAATTTGCAAAATACTACCAGGACTAAGTTCATGATAAATTTAAGTTCAATTAATCATATTACTTAAGAACTCCCACTTAGACAGACATCTCTCTAGTCATCTAAGTGATCACGTGACCCAAATCAACTAAACCATAACCGATCATCACGTGAGATGGAGTAGTTTTCAATGGTGAACATCTTATGTTGATCATATCTACTATATGATTCACGCCGACCTTTCGGTCTCCGTGTTCCGAGGCCATATCTGCATATGCTAGGCTCGTCAAGTATAACTCGAGTATTCTGCGTGTGCAAAACTGGCTTGCACCCGTTGTAGATGGACGAGAGCTTATCACACCCGATCATCACGTGGTGTCCGGGCACGATTTAACTTTGGCAACGGTGCATACTCGGGAGAACACTTCTTGATAATTTAGTGAGAGATCATCTTATAATGCTACCGTCAATCAAAGCAAGATAAGATGCATAAAAGATAAACATCACATGCAAATCAATATAAGTGATATGATATGGCCATCATCATCTTGTGCTTGTGATCTCCATCTCCAAGCACCGTCGTGATCACCATCGCCACCGGTAGCGACACCTTGATCTCCATCGTAGCATCGTTGTCGCCTCGCCAATCTTATGCTTCTACGACTATCGCTACCGCTTAGTGATAAAGTAAAGCATTACAGGCGATTGCATTTCATACAATAAAGCGACAACCATATGGCTCCCGCCATTGCCGATAACTTCGTTACAAAACATGATCATCTCATACAATAAAATATAGCATCACGCCTTGACCATATCACATCACAACATGCCCTGCAAAAACAAGTTAGACGTCCTCTACTTTGTTGTTGCAAATTTTACGTGGCTGCTACGGGCTTAAGCAAGAACCAGTCTCACCTCACGCATCAAAACCACAACGATACTTCACAAATAGACTCCGCTTTAACCTTCTCAAGGACCGCGCGAGCCACACTCGGTTCAACTAAAGTGAGAGAGACAGACACCCACCAATCACCTTTAAGCAACGAGTGCTCGTGGCGGTGAAACCAGTCTCGCGTAAGCGCACGCGTAATGTCGGTCAGGGCCGCTTCATCTCACAATACCGCTGAACCAAAGTATGACATGCTGGTAGGTAGTATGACTTGTATCGCCCACAACTCACTTGTGTTCTACTCGTGCAAAACATCAAACCATAAAACCTGGCTCGATACCACCGTTGGGGAACGAGTAATTTCAAAATTTTTCCTCGCACACACAAGATCATGGTGATGAATAGCAACGAGAGGGGAGAGTGTCGTCTACATACCCTTGTAGACCCGGCGGAAGCGATCACAACGTAGAGGAAGTAGTCGACGCTTCTCCTCGCGATCCGACCGATCCCGCCGCCACATCCGACGCCCGAGTTCTTGACACACGTACAGCTCGATGACGCCCCTCATACTCCGATCCAGCCGAGTGTCGAGGGAGAGTTCCACAAGACGACGGCGTGGGACGATCTTGATGTTTCACGGCGCAGGGGTTCGCTAAGCTTCATGACAGTATAACCGAGGTGGAATATGGTGGAGGGGGCACCGACACGGCTAAGGAACGATCTCACGATCAACTTGTGTGTTCCAGGTGCCCCCCGCCTCGTATATAAAGGAGCAAGGGGAGGGGGCCGCGGCCAAGGGAGGCGCTACTGAGTCCTACTCCTCCGGGAGTAGGATTCCCCCAATCCTAGTTGGACTAGGATTCCTGAGGGGAAAGAGAGAGAGGGGGCGGCCCTTCTCCTAGTCCTAGTAGGACTAGGGAAGGGGGAGGCGCGCCACCTAGGGCTGGCCCTTCTCCTTTCCACTAAGGCCCATCGAGGCCCATTTACCTCCCGGGGTTCCAGAACCTCCCTGTACTCAGAAATTCCGCCGCCGGAACCATTCCAACTCCAAACATAGGCTTCCAATATATCAATCTTTATGTCTCGACCATTCCGAGACTCCTCGTCATGTCCGTGATCACATCCGGGACTCAACTCCTTCGGTACATCAAAATACATAAACTCATAACAACCGCCATCGAAACCTTGCGTGCAAGGACCCTACGGTTCGAGAACAATGTAGACATGACCTAGAACTATTCACGGTCAATAACCAACAGCGGACCTGGATGCCCATATTGGTTCCTACATATTCTACGAAGATCTTTGTCGGTCGATCAAGATAACAACATACGTTGTTCCTTTGTCATCGGTATGTTACTTGCCCGAGATTCGATCGTCGGTATCCAATACCTAGTTCAATCTCGCACGGCAAGTCTCTTTACTCGCTCCGTAATACATCATCTCACAACTAACTCATTAGTTGTAGTGCTTGCAAGGCTTAAGTGATGTGCATTACCGAGAGGGCCAGAGATACCTCTCCGACAATCGGAGTGACAAAACCTAATCTCAAATACGCCAACCCAACATTTGCCTTTGGAGACACCTGTAGTACTCCTTTATAATCACCCGATTACGCTGTGACGCTTGGTAGCACCCAAAGTGTTCCTCCGTAAACGGAGTTGCATAATCTCATAGTTACAGAACATGTATATGTCATGGATAAAAGCAAGAGCAACATACTAAACGATCGTGTGCTAAGCTAATGGAATGGGTCATGTCAATCGATCATTCTACTAATGATGTGACCTTGTTAATCAAATAACAACTCCTTGTTCATGGTTAGGAAACATAACCATCTTTGATTAACAAGCTAGTCAAGTAGAGGCATACTAGTGACACTGCTTGTCTATATATTCACACATGTATTATGTTTCCGGTTAATACAATTCTAGCATGAATAATAAACATTTATCATGATATGAGGAAATATATAATAACTTTATTATTGCCTCTAGGGCATATTTCCTTCAGCAACCTCCATTACAAAGGAAGTTGTGTTAACGCAGTCCAACCCGGCGCGCGCCGCTCCATCGCTAACGTCAAGAAGGCTTCGGCTGATACCACGACGCCGGGATACCCATAACTACTCCCGCAGAGATGGTTAGTGCGATAGACCAAATGGTCGACTCAGATCAAATACCCAGATCTCGTTAAGCGTGTTAAGTATCCGCTAACGCCGAACAGGCCAGCCCACTGCCTCCTAGGTGGTCTCAACCTGCCTGTCGCTCCACCACAAAGTAATGTGATCGGGGGCCGTCGGGAACCCAGGCCCACCTCTACCGGGATGGAGCCACCTGTCCTTTCAGCCCCCTCATCAGAATCACTTGCGGGTACTCATCGAGCTGACCCGACTTTAGTCACCATCTGTACAGTATGTATGTATGTATGTATGTATGTATAGTATATACCCGTGATCACCTCCCGAGTGATCACGGCCCAATAGTATAGCAAGGCAGACTGACAAGAATGTAGGGCCAATGATGATAAACTAGCATCCTATACTAAGCATTTAGGATCATGGGTAAGGTATCAATGATTGTAGCAACAATGACAAAGCTATGCAATGTAATAGGAGTAATCAAACAAGAATATGCTACACTACTCTAATGCAAGCAAGACAGAGGAGAATAGGCAATATCCGTGATCAAGGGGGGGCTTGCCTGGTTACTCCGCAAGAGAGAGGGGTCGTCAACTCCGTAGTCGAACGGGCACCAAAGAATGCATCGATCTCGTAGTTCACCAAGAGAAAGGGGGGAGAAACAATAAATATAATGCAAACAAAGCATCACAAAACATAATGAGGCAATACGCGGTGCTAGGTATGCCCTAACGCGGTAGGAGGTGATACCGACGAAGGGGGGGAAACATCCGGGAAAGTATCCCCGGTGTTTTGCGTTTTTGGACAGATCAACCGGAGGGGAAAAGTTGCGCGTTTGCTATACTAGGGATGTGTGGTGGACGAACGGGCTGCGTATCCGGATTCGTCTCGTCGTTTTGAGCAACTTTCATGTAGAAAGTATTTTCATCTGAGCTACGGTTTATTTTATATTAATTTTAAAAGATTTAAATCATTTTTAGGATTTATTTAACTATTTAATTCTAACATTATCCAGAATAGTGTTTGCTGACGTCATCATGATGTCAGCATGACGTCAGCAGTCAACAGATGCGTTGACTGGTCAAACTGACGTGTGGGTCCAGTGGGACCCACCTGTCATACACTATTAGGTTAATTAGGGTTTAGGTTAAACTAATTACTGTTTAAATAAACTAACAGGTTAATTAGATTAATTAAATATGATTAATTTAACTTAATTAATTTAGTTAATTAATTAATTAATTAAATTTATTTTTATTACTATTATTATTATTATTATTTTAAACGTTCTGGGGCGGTGGGGCCCGCTTGTCATAGGCCCATGGCCTTAACGGGCGCATGAGCTAGCGGTTGCGGGGCGGGCAGCGGGCGTTGCTGGGCGACGGGCGCCAGCCCGCCCGACAGGGGGCTAGACCGACGAGCGGGATGCACGGGGCAGCAGGGTCTTCGGCGGCGGTCGTGGCCGTTGACGGCGAAAGTGCAGGCGTGGCGAGGCGGGAGTGGCGAGGGCTCATGGCGCTGCCTTGGCGCAAAGAGGGCGCCAAGTGCGGCGGCTAGGCGCGAGCCAGGTGCCTGCGAGGCAAGAGCAGGAGGGAGAGGGCACGACCCTTGGCGCGTGCGGAGGCACGCCGGTCAGGACGAGGCCGCGGTGAGCAGGGGCGCGAGTGCGGGCGCCGGTGAGCGAGGCCATGGCCAAAGCGGCCAGAGCAGGGGAGGAGGAGGAGATGCCGGAGCCTCACCATGGGGTCGTGGGGTCTAGGCAGCAGTGCTCGGGGAGGAAGACGGGGACGCGACGCCGGCGAGGAGGAGATCCCGCGAGGAAGAGGAAGGCGACGGTGGCCGCGGCGTCGTGAGCGTCGGGATTGATGGGCGATGCGGGAGAGGAGGCGTCGACGAGGTGGTCCTCGGGTGCGGCGTCCTGCAAAGCCAGGGCGACGATGATGCTTGAGGGGGGTTCCATCGGTGGAGGGGTCGACGACGAGGGCGGCGAGGTGGGGCGGTCGACGGCGACAAGCGCGGGGGAAGGGCGCCGGCGCCCGATCCAGATCGGGATCGGGAGGAGACGAGGGAGAGAGGGAAACGTGGGGGGAGGAGTGGGTAGTGGGCTAGGGTTCGGTGTCCCCAGGGATTAGTAGGTGAGGTGGGGGCCGGCCTGGGCCAGTGGCTGACCGGCGGGCCGTCTGGCCCGATTGGCCGGGGGTTTTCTTTTATTTTGTTTTCTGGTTTTCTTTTCTTTTTATTCTCTTTTCTGTTTTAATTCATTTTAAAATATTCAGGCACTTTCTAAAAATATGTTTTCTTTATTATAATTACCCTTGTAATATTCGGCAACCACCGAACATTTTTGTTTCAACTTTGAAAACGTTTGTTGTTTGACATATTTAGAATTTAAATTTCGAAATGGTTTCGAATCATTGCGAGGTTAGCAACAGTAACCGAGGTGACGTGGAATGATTAGCGTGGGATTACTGTAGCATGACTATCCGGGCGTCACAATTCTCCTCCACTACAAGAAATCTCGTCCCGAGATTTAAGCGGTGTAGTAAGGGGGGAGATGCTAGTAGCGAAAAAAACTAACGAGTCTTCTCGGTCTTGGCTGCCCTTTCGAAGAGGTTGATCCATTACGTTGATGTCTTTATTCCTCTGCTTTAGGTCATCATGATGAAGTCGGCATCCTTTCTTCAGAAACTCCATCATCCTACGAACGCGACCAAGGGGAAAAACTCCGAAAGAACGCATATCCACAAAGTTGGGCATCTGACGGTGAACTCAATGGGAAATACACAAGGTACCCCATGAGTTGTATTTCAGTGAATTCGTTGAGTGCAATATACGATGGTACCAAAGTTTCAAATGGGTAGGCAATCATTCGATGACTAGACAGAAGCTGGAATAGGGGTTTGAACAACGAGAATAACATGGTGTTTGACTCTAGGATGAATAATGGTATAGCAATTAGCTCGTGAATCACATACAAAGCCAGGTGCAAAGGATGCATTAGAATCCGAGTTGCAAAGAAGAGTCAGGTTTCGATCCAGTGGACCTGTGGGTTATGGGACCACCATGCGGGTTGAAAGTAGGAAGGGTGGTGACATCTTGCACAGCCGTGACAGGGAGGCATGTCAGTGAATAGCTTGTCAGCTATGCCGGCAACAACATCGGTACCAAGGGCGAGGGACGAAGAGAACCATTTTCCTGCTCGTTGAACGAGGCGGACCAATAGGCAAAGTTCTCGTCCATCGGTGGTTAGCAGAATGCTATCAACAAATGCAACAGGGTCTTGCTGACAGAATTGTACACCGGGGTGTTTACCCAAGCAGGAGAATATTACTGCTTAGATCATATAGAACACCAGAAAAGTTATACAAAACTATGGAAAGGAAAAGGTGATCTTCAGATTAAACATAACAATGAAAAGGAAAATGTGTTTAATCACATTTTTCAAGGGTATGTCCTTCCCAAAGACAAGCAGAGCATGATATCCATGACAGGATATAACATGGAAAACCCTTTTAGAAAAGGGGAGAGAAATATCATGACATTACCCATACAACGGTGTTAGGATAAATGATAAAGAAAATTTAGCATTGTGCTTCAAATGCTCTTGTTGAAAATCGGAGTACCACAAACATGCTTCGAGATAGCATGACATGGTCACTGGGTAAAGATCAGACTTTGGGTACCCAAAGGACCATCAGGGACAACTTGTAGAATAAAGCTTACAATTTCCTCACGGAAGAATGACTAACCTTGCCAAAAAGGAAACTATAACCATAGTTCCTCCGCCAAAAAGCTAGGCACGATATCACCTTACCGGTCATATAAAGACCAATGTTATTACTCTTGAAAATATGTCCCAACCATCATATCTGACCAAGATTCAGATCTAATTGGTGTCAAGATACCTCAGACTCAGGATGCCTGAGAAGAAAGGTGCAACACAAATTGTCGAGATGACATTGTAAGATTCTCGGGAAATAACGTATGGAAGCAAGGCTTCGAAACAAGAGTTCATCAAGAAACCAAAGAGAGGATGAGGAGGTGGCTGATGGACTCAAATGACAATTCAACTAGATATCCCAAAGATGGATCTCCACAATTATGTGGATAAGGAGATAGCATTTGTCAGATCAAATGATGTAATGAAGTATGCTCGAGTAAAACATACACCATTAAACATTGGTTGAAAGGTGCGCCCGAAATATGGGTTGGGTTGCACGACCAATGTCAGAATGGTGATTCAATTATCGAAAGACTTAGAATGAAACTATCGCCCATTCACTCCAAAGCAATAGGGTTGCTAGAAGTGCAGAATCCAAACAGCACCGCTCACTTGTTGGTCCCCCGGTTGGAATCAACACGAGGACCCAAGAAGAATGGTGATGTTGAAAAGTTTCACCATACCAAGAATTCTTAAGAGGTGGTGAAATTCTCACCACATTCTTCACATAAAAGGTGGTAATATTTCAAGGCAAAGAAGAACAATGCTAGGCAGCAAGGAACTCAAGGTACAACACAAAACACGAACAAGTTTGTGTTGGAGGGAAGGCAATAAAGTGGCCGATGATAATACAAACCATCGAGTTGCAAGGATGGTATTTCCCATCAAGAATTCAATAGATATTTTGGAAGAGCTCAGAATGTTGCTGATCACGACACCTTTGTCGAGAGATTTCCTGAAGGTGTAATCGATCGGTGATGACATCAAGTCAAAGGAATGATCAAGCGAAAGGTTATTAGAGCCACGGGTACGTCACAAACTCCAAACCAAGTTTGCTGTTCAAGGCGAAATGACATGATGAGGAAAATCGACGTAAGCTTTAGCTCATCGTCAAAAATTGTGCTCCCAGAAGAAGGACCAGGTAGCACAGTTAAAATCAACACGAATAGGTATAGCAGAGCAGGCTAGGAATGACATGATCGGGTACAAACTCGTACTTAAAGAAGATTACTGAAGAGTTGTTGAACCGTAGTGCGGACTCGGTTCAGTTATCGGTGTCTTTGAGTGTTTAATAACTCAGAGCCCGTGAAAAATTGGAATCCGTGAGAATGTAGTACTTGATGAAGAACTCATAAGAGGTTATGCAGTTCCATGATAATCTTGAGATACCAGGGGGTAATACTCGACGACAGATCAAAGTAGAGGTTGGACTGGGGTATTGCTCTGCAAAAGACAAGTGCTTAAACTTGCACGAGAAATGGTATTTAAAGGAGAACATGGTCGGAACCACGATCATAAAGGATCGAACCACGGATACAAGATGAACTTATAACAAGGGGGTAATTACTTTTACGAGCCGCTTCCATGATAAGTTATACATCAGGTCCATGGGCATGAACACAAAGTTCAAGGTCGACTCCCACTTCTTTAATGCACAACCTTTCATTCACTCCTCGTCTTCAACGAAGTTGTGGTGTTGAAATTTTATCCGACATAACACCGTGAGAGTATGACCCGTAGTAGTTTCCGGTTCACACAGATAGAGAAGGCATATGTCCAACCCATCGGGCCTCTTAGGAACATATACCACAAACTTCTAGTAAACATCACCAGCTCGAAAGCAGAGCATGGTTGGCCAAATCAAGGAATAGGATTTACCAAAGGCATTATGTATCAGGGAAAGGATTCATAAGGCGATTAAATATGAAGGACATTATCAAATAATAATCCAACAAAGGATCTGACGATCCATAGCGAAGCAGATGTGAGCATCGACACACAACTAGTTGAAGAAAGAATGCAAAGGCATCAGATCATATAACATCTGAATGATTCAATGCTTAGGTATCAAAGGAATTATGATTTCCAAATCGAAGGATCGAGCAAAGCTCGATCAAGGGTGGACAAGTTCAACAGAACTAAGGGTACAATTGACGACAATTTAATTGGCGAGAACCAGCTCATGATTAAAAGGACGTCTGAGCCGGAAGGATGAATTCTGGGATCTGCTTGAGGATTCCAAGCATTCGCAACAAATCGAATCAATGGACTCAAAATGACAATGACAATGGATGTCAACAAGATTACTAAACTTATGGTTTTAACCATAATGCAAGCAATCAAGAATTTCAAGAGCAATAGGATGCTCAAGATTTACGGAAGATCGAATAGTATTTCAAAGAATTTTATGAAACATCTGAACAACTGGGGATGAGCGGATACTCGGAAAGTGCGAGAAATTTTTCTTAGGGGTATTCAGGTGGCAAAGAACTGCAAGGCAGTAGGCAAAAAATATTCTCAGGGTATCTTGTAATAAAAAGATCGACTTGGAATAAAAGTAAGCACGACAGGTGTAAGTATTTATCCATATGGATATTTCGGTGGAAGGGAATTGCAAAAGCAACGGGCACAAGGTCTCGAGAGAAAATCGGAGAGTATCTTCGAAATCTTCTGGTGCAGCCGGCGATCATCTCGACTGAAGGGGCCCTCCGGGAGAAAGTATTATCAAGAACCTAGAGTCCGAGTTAATAAAATCGTTAACCCGAATAGAAGAGATGTCAGAGTCCCAGAGTATAGGTCGAGAAATAAAAGATCCTACTACTACCCAATGGCGACATGTGCCCGTAAGACACACAGCCATGTTAGTAAAAGTTTTTGCAACGTCTAGACTCGACTTCGGCCAAGGAGTGTGGAAGGGGGATTCCTACAGGCAGTCGGCTCTGATACCAACTTGTCACGCCTCGATTCAATCAGACACTAATCATGCACGCAAACGTGTACGATCAAGATCGAGGACTCACGGAAGATATCACAACACAACTCTAAAAACATAAATAAGTCATACAAGCATCATAATACAAGCCGGGGCCTCGAGGGCTCGAATACAAGTGCTCGATCATAGACGAAGTCGAGGAAGCAACAATATCTGAGTACGGACATAAGTTAAACAAGTTTGCCTTAAGAAGGCTAGCACAAACCGGGATCAGACGAAGAGGCGCAGGCCTCCCGCCTGGGATCCTCCTAAACTACTCTTGGTCGCCGCCGGGCTGCACGTAGTAGTAGGCACCTCCAGTAGTAGTCGCCATCGACGGTGGCGCCTGCCTGGTTCCAAAGATCTGGTTGCGACAACCGTAAAGAAAGGAAAGGTGGGGAAAGGAGGGAGAAAGCAACCGTGAGTACTCATCCAAAGTACTCGGAAGCAAGGATCTACACTACATATGCATGGGTATATGAGTAAAGGGCCATATCGGTGGACTGAACTGCAGAATGCCGTAATAAGAGGGGATAGCTAATCTCGTCAAGACTACGCTCGCAGCCTCCGCCTTGCAGCGGTAGAAGAGAGTAGATTAAAGTCCTCCAAGTAGCATCTCCAAGTAGCATCTCCAAGAGCATCGCATAGCATAACCCTACCCGGCGATCCTCCCCTCGTCGCCCTGTGGAAAAGTGATCACCGGGTTGTCTGTGGAACTTGGAAGGGTGTGTTTTATTAAGTATCTGGTTCTAGTTGTCATAAGGTCAAGGTACAACTCCGGTCGCCCTTTACCGAGGGACACGGCTATTCAATAGATTAACTTCCTGCAGGGTGCACCGCATAACCCAACACGCCGATCCCATTTGGCGAACACACTTTTCGGGTCATGCCCGCCTCGAAGATCAACACGCCGCAGCCCCACCTAGGCACAACAGAGAGGTCAACACGCCGGCCTAAATTCTATGCGCGCGCAGGGTCCGGGCCCATCGCCCATTGCACACCGCACGCTATGCGTCGCGCCGGTGAGCGCACCTAGCAACCTCCATTACAAAGCGAAGTTGCGTTAACGCAGTCCAACCCGGCGCAGCGCG
This sequence comes from Aegilops speltoides, assembly GCA_021437245.1. Taxonomy (NCBI): domain Eukaryota; kingdom Viridiplantae; phylum Streptophyta; class Magnoliopsida; order Poales; family Poaceae; genus Aegilops; species Aegilops speltoides. Next base: position 204,061,121 of record CM038144.1, read on the forward strand.
CCCGTCGCCGACGCCAAGAAGGCTTCGCCGATACCACGACGCCGGATACCCATAACTACTCCCGCGTAGATGGTTAGTGCGTATAGACCAAATGGTCGACTCGGATCAAATACCCGATCTCGTTAAGCGTGTTAAGTATCCGCGAACGCCGAACAGGCCAGCGCACTGCCTCCTAGGTGGTCTCAACCTGCCTGCCGCCCGCGCACAAAGTAACGGTCGGGGCCGTTGGGAACCCAGCCCACCTCTACCGGATGGAGCCACCGTCCTTTCAGCCCCTCATCGAATCACTTATGGGTACACATCGAGTTGACCCGACTTTAGTCACCATCCAGCAAGATGTATGTATGTATAGTATATACCGTGATCACCTCCCGAGTGATCACGGCCCAATAGTATAGCAAGGCGATCGACAAGAATGTAGGGCCAATGATGATAAACTAGCATCCTATACTAAGCATTTAGGATCATGGGTAAGGTATCAATGATTGTAGCAACAATGACAAAGCTATGCAATGTAATAGGAGTAATCAAACAAGAATATGCTACACTACTCTAATGCAAGCATCTGAGAGGAGAATAGGCGATATCTGGTGATCAAGGGGGCTTGCTCGGTTACTCGGCAAGAGAGAGGGTTCGTCAACTCCGTAGTCGAACGGGCACCAAAGCAATGCATCGCCTCGTAGTCTACCAAGAGAAAGGGGAGAAACAATAAATATAATGCAAACAAAGCATCACAAAACATAATGAGGCAATACGCGGTGCTAGGTATGCCCTAACGCGGTAGGAGGTGATACCAACGAAGGGGGGGAAACATCCGGGAAAGTATCCCTGTGTTTTGCGCTTTCGACGATCAACCGGAGGGGAAAAGTTCTTGCGTTTGCTATGCTAGGGATGTGTGGCGACGAACAGCAGGCGCGTCCGGATTCGTCTCGTCGTTCTGAGCAACTTTCATGTAGAAAGTACTTTCATCTGAGCTACGGTTTATTTTATATTAATTTTAAAAGATTTAAATCATTTTTAGGATTTATTTAACTATTTAATTCCAACATTATCCAGAATAGTGTTTGCCGACGCTATCATGATGTCAAGATGACGTCGGCGATCAGCAGATCGCTGATCGGTGAATCGACGTGTGGGTCCAGTGGGACCCACCTGTCATACACTATTAGGTTAATTAGGGTTTAGGTTAAACTAATTATTGTTTAAATAAACTAACAGGTTAATTAGATTAATTAAATATGATTAATTTAACTTAATTAATTTAGTTAATTAATTAATTAATTAAATTTATTTTTTTACTATTATTATTATTATTATTACTTTAAACGTTTTGGGGCGCTGGGGCCCGCTTGTCATAGGCCCATGGCCTTAACGGGCGCATGAGCTAGCGGTTGCGGGCGGCAATGGGCGTTCTTTGCAACGCGCGCCACCCGCCGACAGGTTCGCCGACCAGCCACGGGAGGGCGCCGGCAGCAAAGGTCATGGCCGATGGTGGGGCTAGACCGACGAGCGGGATGCACGGGCAGCAGGTCTTGGCGGCGGCCGTGGCTGCTGACGGCGAAAAGGGTGGCGAGGAGGCGGGAGTGGCATGGTCTGCGGGCGCGCCTTCGCGCAGCAGGCACCAAGTCGCGCGGCTAGGCGCGAGCGCAGCGAGGGACTCACGCAGTGCTCGCGAGGCAAGGGCAGGAGGGAGAGAGGCGCGACCGCTGGCGCGTCTTGCACGCCCGGTCGAGACGAGGCCGCGGTGAGCGGGGCGCGAAAAGGGCGCCGTGAGCGAGGCCATGGCCAAGTGGCTAGAGCAGGGGAGGAGGAGGAGATGCCGGAGCCTCACCATGGGGTCGTGGGGTCTAGGCAGCAGTGCTCGGGGAGGAAGACGGGGACGCGACGCCGGCGAGGAGGAGATCTCGCGAGGAAGAGGAAGGCGACGGTGGCCGCGGCGTCGTGAGCGTCGGGGTCGATGGGCGATGCGGGAGAGGAGGCTTCGACGAGATGGTCCTCGGGTGCGGTGTCCTGCGAAGCCAAGGCGACGACGATGCTTGAGGGGGGTTCTGTCGGTGGAGGGGTCGACGACGAGGGCGGCGAGGTGGGGCGGTCGACGGCGACAAGCGCGGGGGAAGGGCGCCGACGCCCGATCCAGATTGGGACCGGGAGGAGACGAGGGAGAGAGGGAAACGTGGGGGGGGGAAGGAGTGGGTAGTGGCCTAGGGTTCGGTGTCCCTAGGGATTAGTAGGTGAGGTGGGGGCCGGCCTGGGCCAGTGGCTGACCGGCGGGCCGTCTGGCCCGATTGGCCGGGGGTTTTCTTTTATTTTGTTTTCTGGTTTTCTTTTCTTTTTATTCTCTTTTCTATTTTAATTCATTTTAAAATATTCAGGCACTTTCTAAAAATATGTTTTATTTATTATAATTACCCTTGTAATATTCGGCAACCACCGAACATTTTTTTTCAACTTTGAAAACGTTTGTTGTTTGACATATTTAGAATTTAAATTTCGAAACGGTTTCGAATCATTGCGAGGTTAGCAACAGTAACCGAGGTGACGTGGAATGATTAGCGTGGGATTACTGTAGCATGTTTATCCGGGCGTCACACTTAGATATCGGCCTTGTGCCTGGCAAAAGGTCAAGCAAAAACTCAATGTCTCTATCTGGTGGCATGCCTGGCAACTCTTCTGGAAATACATCAGGAAAATCCTTCACCACTGGTACTTCCTCCTGTACAACTCCTGATAAGGAATTCACTTGAGTCCTCTTCGGCCCATGCCGGGATACATACTTGATCCTTCTTCCTTCTGGGGTAGTAAGAAAAATTGACTTACTGGCGCATTCAATGTTCCCTCCATACTTCGATAACAAATCCATGCCTAATATCAGATCCAGTCCTTGCGACTCCAATACTATTAGGTCCGAGGGAAACATGTAGTTACCAATCCTTATTGGTAACCGATCACACCATAGACTAGCCATATATTCTGCTCCTGGCGAGGTTACTAACTTGGGTGACCTAAGGGCTCGGGTTAGCAGTTTATAATTATCAACAAATCCCCTTGATATGTGTGAATGTGATGCGCCAGTATCAAAAAGAACGATTGCAGTAAATGACTTAACCAAAAACTTACCTATTACTGCATCTTGCTGGGCTTCAACCTCCTCCACGCTAACGTGGTTCACCTGTCCCTTGTTGAAAGGGTTAGGCTTCTTCCCAAAGCTTCCATTTCCATTTCCATTCTTTGCTTCAGGACATTCAGTGGCATAATGTCCAGTCTTCTGGCATTTGTAGCAGGTAATGTGGCTTAGATCCCTCTTGGCTGGTGTTGATGGGTTGGCACGATTCTGCCCGTTGCTTCCTCCATTCCCATTACCATTCTTGGGGCCACTATGGTTGTGCAAACTCCCTCCTCCATGGGTATGCTAAAAAGGTCCTCCCGAGTTCGGGGTAAAACGAGGCTTCTGCTGAGCTCCAGAATTGTACTTCCCTTGTCCATACTTCCTCTTGCGGCTGTCAATCTGCTGCTGCTTCCCTTCAATCATGAGAGCTCGGTCTACCAACTCCTGGTAGTTGTTGAAGGTTGCTACCATCAACTGCATGCTCGGCTCATCATTCAGTCCTTCCAGAAACTTCTCCTGTTTAGCTGCATCCGTAGCAACAGCATCTAGGGCATAACGTGCTAGGTTACTAAAGTCATCCACATACTGGCCAACAGTACGTCCTCCTTGGCGCAAGTTGCGAAACTCATGCTTCTTCATGGCCATAGCTCCTACTGAAACATGGGCAGTACGGAAAGCCTGCTGAAACTAATCCCATGTGACAGTGTCAATAGGATAAGTGGCTGTGAAATTCTCCCACCATGATGCTACGGGTCCATCAAGGTAATGTGAGGCAAAACGCACCTTCTCTGCATCTGTGCATCCTGCAGTGGTCAACTCCCTTCCCACCTTGCGGAGCCAATCATTTGCAACTATCGGCTCGGTGCTACTAGAGAACACCGGCAGATTCAGCCTCAAGAAACGGGCTAAGTGATCAACATGTGGTGGTGGTGGTGGGTTGTTGTTGTTGTTGTTGTTCCCCTGATTCTGATTCTGGACTAGCATCTGCATCAATGCATTCTGCTGCTGGATCAACTGAGTGAGCTCCGATGGGAAAGCAAATCCATTGTCACGTCTCGGAGGCATCTGAGGGTTTAGCAAAGATGAGAATATAGAATAGAGTGAGGTCTAGAGAGAAAAACACTACGCATATGCTCATGAGACAAATGCATACAATATCACTTCAATCAAATCAAACAAGGGCATACAACGGTCTGACTATCGTTACAAAAGTGCTCGGACTATACTATATACATGGGGGAATACTACTACTGTTATGGTGGTCGATGATCGGTCGAAGACTCCATGATATCTGCTCCAGCTTCATCAACAAAGTCATCATCGCTATCGTCTGGGTCCGAGTCAGTGTCGTCGATGATGATGTAATTCTCCGGGCAAGTGCAATCATTGTCTTCTCCTCCAGTCGCGGGGAATCCCATAATCACTTTTAGCTTCTTCAGATCATCATTCTTCTCCACAAGTATCGTCATTTCTTCCTCATAACCATCGCGTGTAGACTTAAGTTCTTCCTCCCGCTCTGTGATCTTGATCATAGCCTTCTTCAGATCTATCATGCCTGCGCACATCTGGTTCTCCTCGCGACGAATGTGCTGGTTTAACTCCTGGATGAAGGTTGCAATTGATCTATCCTTCCTGGTGCTGATCATCTCCCATTGCTAATCTCGGCGCCCACAAATCTGGTAAATAGTATCCTTGAGATCCTTGTGGTAAACTTCTCCAATGCATCCCATTGTAATGTGGGCTACCATGCTCTTTCCTAGACTCCAGGTTGGTGCATCAAAGGAAAACTCTGTGGGCTCAGTAACGGGCATGAACTTCCTTCCTGGAACTTGAACTTGAATCATCCAACCCTCCTCTTCTGGTAAAGTGGCGATGTAGGTCCCGGTGAAGCTTGGTACTCCGATGTTCAGGTATCTAGTGACTTCCTTCAAGTGGCGTACAAAAGGTGTATCTTCATCCGGTTGCGTGAACTTGTTCCTTGCATTCGCCATCCTAAAAGAGTAGAAAAGATGAGGAGTTAGAAATGAGAAGAGAGAGTAGTGATATAGGGCTTTAGCTTAGTGGTCGTGTCCTATAGTCAGCGTGTGCTCTGATACCATCTTGTCGCGACCAGACCTCAAACAGTCTGATCTCTGTGCGTCAGTGTCATCCCTGGATCAGTAATGCTAACACGCACAGTACTCGAAGGATTTATAACAGAGTAGCAATCACACACTTGTTACATCGAATGTCTCAAAAGAGAACTTACTACAATAAATATGGCTTAAGACCATCTAATAACGATAACAGCGGAAGGATTGGAAGATAAGCGAGTACATCAACTCCAACGGCATCACTGAGTATAAGATCACGACCTAAGGCACCTTACTCATCATCTGAAAAGTCTGCAACATAAACGTTGCAGCCCGAAAACGGGTCAGCACATGGAATATGCTGGCAATGTAACACATAGAGAGTAATGAACAGAATAATGCTATCACTACATGCATATACTGCTGGTCGAAAGCTCTATGGTTGCAGTTTTGCATAAAGCCAAGTTTTCCTTACAACAAAGGAATAAATTTTATTTAACTATCATGGTGGTTGTTAAACATTGAGAAGGTTCCTCCAACTCAATCCCAATTAAGCATCATCATTAACCCAACAAAATTTAATTAAGTAACATGATGAGATTCACATGATAATCCAAGTACTAGATAATCAAAACGTCCATAACCGGGGACATGGCTAACCATGATTAGTTTATACACTCTGCAGAGGTTTGCGCACCTTTCCCCGCAAGACTTGATCTCCTCCATTTGATTTCTCACACTACATGGTGTTTGAGAAACGGATGATCGAGACACAGTCTTTCAGAAGCATTAACTCTTTACTCTGGGTAGACAGTACCAACCTACATCCCCTACGTCTGCTAGCCTACCACTGAAAGAGGTCACACAACATACTAAACTATGCTAGAGCCCATAGTAGCTTGCGGCTGCACAGAGAAGTTTCTAGCGTGAATAATCTCATGATTCCTTTGAGCCTGGGTGGCGGTCCATAGGAGAATCACATGGTACCCCGAGATTTCCAAAAATACAGGTAACACTGGGTTCCCCAAGTGCCTCAATCCACCCAGATGTGAATTTAAGTTGCCACCTTAAGTAAACCATTAATTAAACAATCTCAAATCTGTCATGGAAAACACTCACCCAATCCACGTCTACTAGCATAGCATAGCAATATAAGCAAACTGGGTAGTAAAGAGGTATGATAAAAGTGTTACTTACCTTGCTGATGATCCGTGAAACCTAGAGACTCGAAGTAGCGAGCGGCGCACTCCGGTTACTCTATCGCAAATAAACAAGCATACAGTAAGCAGTCATCTAATGCACGGGTAAAACTCAAATAAGATATCTAACCAGAAAGTTCAACTTAAGAACTCCAGTTTGCAAAAAGAATCAAATCAAACGAAGCAACAAAAGTCAAACGGCGAAAGAAACAAGCTTCGTTTACTAATCTGGACCTAAGTCAAATTTTACGGTAGCGAAAACTTGTTTGAGTTGGTTAAACGGAAAAAGGGGTTCGAGATGAAACTCTAGGCACTTGAATCGCCTGATTTCGATAAACGAGCGAAGAGTTATACTAGAACAAAAATCGGATCAGAAATCGCGATCAGAAATAATCACGGAAAATCCAAGAAAAAGAAAAACGGACGAACAGGCTAGCGAACGAACTTTCGCTGTCTGCGGCTAAACGACGAAAACCATTCGTTAAAACGAACGTAAGGACAAACATCCGCAAAATAGACTAAACTGAAAAAATTAAACCGAACCGGGTCTAATAAAAAACGGATCTAGGTTTAAAAAAACGATCGGTTTTCTCGCGAAAACCGAGGCGGCGGCGGCTACCTCCGGTGGCGTCGGGCTCCGGCGAGGCGGCTCGGGCCGGCGGTGGCAGCGGCGCTTGATAGCAGCGGCAATGAATGGGCGGCATGGGCGGTGGCGGCGGTGGCGGCGGCTTAGGGTTAATGTTTGGAGGCGCGGGCGGCTGGGGTGGGCTGGGGCGGCGGCCTCCCGGCTTATAAAGGCCGGCCGGGCCAGGAGTCCTAGTCGGACACGGCCCGGTAGGTCGGTTCGTTTTTTCTAAAAAAAATCGTGCGGAAAAACAAATAAAAGAAATACTAAACGGACTCCAAAAATCCCGAAATAAATTTTCCCCGTCCTCTAAAAATAAGCCGGACAAGATGAACATTTATTTGGGGCCTAAATGCAAATTTGAAAAACGCGCATTTTCCTAATTCAAATAAAATAGCGACAAAACTCCGAAATAAAATCTTATTTGATTTAATATTAAATCCTCAATATTTCTTTATTTTGGGAAAGTCATTTTATTCCCTCTCTTGTATTTTTATAATTGAAATAATTGAAGATAAAATAATTAAAATCAAATGATCCTATTTTCAAAATTTGAGAAAACTCAAATATGAAAATAACGAAATCCTCAACTCTCTCCGTGGGTCCTGGAGTTGCGTAGAATTTCTATGATCAAACCAAAAATGAAATAAAATATGATATGCAATGATGATCTAATGTATAACACTCCAAAAATGAAAATTTGGGATGTTACATGAGTCCTTTAACTCTTTGACCTCTTGGATTTGGAAGTCCTCTTGTACCATGAAAATCAAGGTGTTTGCCTGGATGCTCATCATGGACAGATTGAACACCAAGGACATGGTGGAGAGGAGGCAATGGCATTTCAATGATGGAGTCAATTGTGTTCCTTGCCCTTTGCAGACTAGGGAAACCAGATACCACTTGTTTTTCAACTGCATTTTTAGTATCAGAGTTTGGAATTATTTGCAAGTTGATTTGGTCTTCTGGTGATTCCATGGCTGATTTTGTCTTGCATGCTAAGAGAAGCTTTGGGAAACCCCTATTCACTGAAGTGGTGTTTATTGCCTGTTGGAATATTTGGATCATCGGAAATGCAAAAGTGTTCAGGCATGAGAGAGCTAGGTTTAATAAGTGGAGATGTGCTTTCATTCATGATATAGGCCTTATGCAATACAGAGTGAAAGCGCCTACAAGGATGACGTCCTGAGATGGGTTTCTTTTCTGCCTCCTTGAGGCCCTTTTTGTATCCTTTTGTTTCTTTTCTTTAGTTTAGCTCGATTACCCCTTGTAATCCTCAACTTGTAACTGTTACCTGTCTTTAATAAAGCTTTTGATATGCTGTGGGGGTTTTGCCTTACAGTTCCCAGTCAAAAAAATTGAAGAATTTGTTGCTTTCAAGGGTGCTTATGAAGTTGCTTATTTGATTGAAAAGTATGATATTACTCGCTACAAATCTGAAAATTTTGACATACTTAAATATTGCTATGAAAACTATGTTCATAATGCCCATGTCAAAGAATTTTTTGAGAGAATGACTGTTGCTTTGGAAGAAAATAATGATATGCATGAATCTATAGATGATTATGATTCCATTGATTTGATTGAAATACCCCTTGATGAACATGATGCTTGCTATTCTTTTGGCCATGATGCCAATATTAATTATGCTTATGGAGATGAATTTGCTATAGTCCCTTTTGTTAAACTTGAGATTGTTGCTATTGCACCCATACTTGATAATTTCTTGGATCGAAAGGATGATTGCAATGATGTTATTATAAATTCTATTAATGTGAACTGTGCTAATGATATGCAAAACCCTAAGCTTGGGGAAGCTAATTTTGCTATGTCCACTAACTGTTGCAATGATCATGATTAGGGTGATTCTTCTTATGATCTTGAAAATTTATTTAAGCCTCGTGATGAATAAGAGATTGATAATAGTGTTTGCAATAATATTTAAAGTGGGTTTGGAAGAGTGTCAACTTTAGACCCCACATATCTGGAGAATGTACAATCTTAAGAAACTTTTGATAAAAGTGGGTTTGGAGAGGTCATGACTTTAGTTAATGTTAATCCCACTACTTTCAAAGAGTGTCGACTTCACATGCATGTGGATCGTGTTGAGAATATGTTATGTGATAGCTATATTGTTGAATTTGCTTATGATCCTACATGTAATTATTATGAGAGAGGAAAATATGGTTGTAGAAATTTTCATGTTACTAAATTACCTCTCTTCATGTTGAGATTGCTATCGTCTCTTTCTTCTTCCTTGCATATGCTAGTTTTGCTTGCCTTGATAAGTTGTTTGCTTATAATATGCCTATGCATAGGAAGTATGTTAGACTTAGATGTGTTTGTCACGTGTTTTATGATGCTCTCTTCGCGCTTCAATTTTTGTCTTTCATGTGAGCATCATTGAAATTATCAATGCCTAGGTAAGGGCGTTAAACAATAACGCTTGTTGGGAGGCAACCCAATTTTATTTTTTGTTTTTGCTTTTTGCTCCTGTTTTGCTTTAAATAATTCATCTAGACTCTGGTTATATGTGGTTTTGTGTTTTAGTTAGTGTTTGTGCCAAGTAAGACCTTGGGGATGACTTACAGTGATAGTTGTTTTGATTTTGCTTAAAAATAGAAACTTTTGCTCCTAGGAAAATAATTTTCATAATTCACAAAAGCGTGCTTTTGATCTGATTCTTTTTGCACAAGATTGGTAACAAGTTTCCCATGTTATCCTAATGTTTCATAATTTTTGGAGTTACAGAAGTATTCGAGAGTTACAGATTTCTACAGACTGTTCTGTTTTTGACAGATTCTGTTTTCTATGTGTTGTTTGCTTAATTTGATGAATCTATGGGTAGTATCGGGGGTATGAACCACAGAAAAGTTGGAATACAGTATATAGTACACCAATATAAATAAAGAATGAGTTCACAACAGTACCAAAAATGGTGATTTATTTTCTTATACTAACGGAGCTTATGAGATTTTCTATGAGTTTTGTGTTGTGAAGTCAAGTTTTGGGTAAGGACTTGATGCACTATGGAATAAGGAGTGGCAAGAGACCAAGCTTGGGGATGACCAAGGCACCCCAAGGTAATATTCAAGAAAAACCAAGAGCCTATGCTTGAGGATGCCCAGGAAGGCATATATTTTTATTCACCACATGATATGTGTTTTCCTTGTATTATATGAGTCTTTGATTTTTAGTTTGCCACAATCATCCTTGCTGGATACACCTTTTGAGAGGGACACACATGAATCATGATTTATTAGAATAATCTATGTACTGTATATCTTTTGAGCTAGGCAATATTGCTCTAGTGCTTCACTTATATCTTTTTAGAGCACGACGGTGGTTTTATTTTATAGAAATTGTTGAACACTAATGCTTAACTTATACTAGTTTGAGAGTCATTTTAAATAGCATGGTAATTTTCTTTGTTTATAAATTTAGTCCTAATATGATAGGCATCCAAGAGGGATATAATAAAAACTTTCATATAAAGTTCATTGAATACTATGAGAAGTTTGATTCCTTATGATTGTTTTGAGATATAAATATGGTGATATTAGAGTCATGCTAGTGAGTAATGGTGAATTGGAGAAATACTTGTGTTGAGGTTTGATATTCCCATAGCATGCACGTATGTTGAATCTTATGTAACGAAGTTGGAGCATGATGTATTTATTAATTGTCTTCCTTATGAGTGGCGGTCGGGGACGGGCGATGGTCTTTTCCTACCAATCTATCCCCCTAGGAGCATGTGTGTAGTACTTTTTTCGATGACTAATAGATTTTTGCAATAAGTATGTGAGTACTTTATGAATAATGTCGAGTCCATGGATTATACGAACTCTCACCCTTCCACCATTGCGATCCCCTCTAGTACCGCGCAACTTTCGCCGGCACCATACACCCACCATATACCTTATTTAAAACAGCCAACATACCTACCTATTATGGCATTTCCATAGCCATTCCGAGATATATTGCCATGCAACTTTCCACCATTCTGTTTATTATGACACACTTCATCATTGTCATATTGCTTTGCATGATCATGTAGTTGACATCGTATTTGTGGCAAGGCCACCTTTCATAAATCTTTCATACATGTCACTCTTGAGTCATTGCACATCCCGGTACACCGCCGGAGGCATTCATATAGAGTCATATTTTGTTCTAAGTATCGGGTTATAATTCTTGAGTTGTAAGTAAATAGAAGTGTGATGATCATCATTTCTAGAGCATTGTCCCATGTGAGGAAATAAAAAAAGAAAATGAAAGATTGGCCAAAGAATCCAAACAAAAAAATGAGAGAAAAAGATAGAAGGGGCAATGTTACTATCCTTTTTCCACACTTGTGCTTCAAAGTAGCACCATGATTGTGATGCCCCCAATTCAATCGTACACTAATCATGCATGCAAACGTGTACGATCAAGATCATGGACTCATGGGAAGATATCACAACACAACTCTAAAAGTAAATAAGTCATCCAAGCATCATATTACAAGCTAGGGGCCTCGAGGGCTCGAATACAAGTGCTCAAACATAAGCGAGTCAGCGGAAGAAACAATATCTGAGTACAGACATAAGTTAAACAAGGTGCCATAAGATGGCTAGCACAAACTAGGATAGAGATTGAAAGAGGCGCAAGCCTCTTACCTGGGATCCTCCTAAACTACTCCTGGTCGTCGGCGGCCTGAACGTAGTAGTAGGCACCCTCGGTGTAGTAGGGGTCGTCGTTGATAGTGGCGTATGGATCCTGGGCTCTAACATCTGGTTGCGACATCCTAGAAGAAGAGGAAAGGGGGAAAAGAGGGAGCAAAGCAACCATGAGTACTCATCCAAAGTACTCGCAAGCAAGGATCTACACTACATATGCATTGGTATCCGTATAAAGGGGTAATATCGGTCGACTGAACTGCAGAATGCCAGAATAAGAGGGGGATAGCTAGTCATATCAAAGACTACACTTCTGGCAGCCTCTATCTTGAAGCATGTAGAAGAGAGTAGATGGTAAGTTCACCAAGTATCATCGCTTAGTATAATCCTACCCGGCGATCTGAAAGCACAAGTGCTCCTAAGTGATGTTGGTAATAAATGACAACATATCTCTTGTTGGACTAATACTTCTACCTAGTGTACTTTAGATAAGTTCAACATTGGAGTGGCATGGACATGGACAAGAGGATGTGGAACCCCTTCAATATGCTAAGGACAAATATTGGCAAAAGCTCAAGACTCTACATTTTCCATTTTAGTGATCCAAGATCACATTGAGTCCATAGGAAAGCCAATACTATTAAAAGGGGATGAGGTGTTTCTTAATGGCTTGCTTGCTCAACGTGCTTACTGATATGCTCCAAAACCCTCAGCCACTTTCTCACATCCACATATGTCCTAAACCTAAATGTCAAACTTGGCCCCATCAATTTTGTCTATCCAGCGCCACCGAGTATCATCATTCCAGCCACTGCCAAACCCTAGTCACTTCGGTCTCACCGATGGGATCTCAGTCTCACCGAGATGGGCTTGCAAATTCTCTATGATCTATTGCAACATTTTCGGTCTAACCGAGTTTTTTTAGTCAGTCCCACTGAGTTTATGTCACGCCCAATATGCGATACTATCCTAAAGAGACTCGAAGGTCCCACCAAGGATAGAACCGCATATTGATACGCTTTTGCAAGGTGGATATCATTACATCAACATTACATAATAGATGGGGATACATACAAAAGGCATACAATGCCACACGAATACAACACATCTTACAAAAGAGCACCATCCGACTACGGATTAAACACAAATAGAAACTCAAACGACATCCATCCTGCTAGCCCAGGCTGCCGACCTGGAACCTATCCCCTGATCGAAGAAGAAGCAGAAGAAGAACTCCAAAGTAAGCAAACATCGCTCTCGCGTCATGATCATCGTATAACCTGTACCAAGAATCGTTGTTGTAGTAAACTAATGCCATGAGGACTCAGCAATCCCATTACCATGGGTATCAAGACTAGCAAAGCTTAAAGGGAAAGGAAGGGGTAAAGTGGTGAGGTTGCAGCAGCGACTAAGCATATATGGTGGCTAACATACGCAAATGAGAGCGGGAAGAGAAGCAAAGGAACGGTCGTGAAGCTAGCAATGATCAAGAGGTGATCCTGAACTCCTACTTACGTCAATCATAACCCAAAACCGTGTTCACTTCCCGGACTCCGCCGAAAAGAGAGCATCACGGCTACACACACGGTTGATGCATTTTAAGTCGAATCTGGTGTGAAGTTATCTACAACCGGACGTTAACAAATTCCCATATGCCACATAACCGCGGGCACGACTCTCGAAAGTTTATACCCTGCAGGGGTGTCCCAACTTAGCCCATGATAAGCTCTCGCGATCAATGAAGGATATACCTTCTCCCAGGAAGACCCGATCAGTCTCCGAATCCCGGTTTACAAGACATTTCGACAATGGTAAAACAAGACCAGCAAAGCCGCCCGATGTGGCGACAAATCCCGATAGGAGATGCACCTATCTCGTTCTCAGGGCACACCGGATAGGTCAGCCTACGAGTAAAACCAACCCTCGAGTTGCCCCGAGGTGGCCCCGCAGTCTGCCCGTTTCGGACCAACACTCGAAGGAGCACTCGCCCGGGGGGGCTAAAATAAAGATGACCCTCGGGCTCCGGAAACCCAAGGGAAAAAGGGTAGGTGAGGCAAATGGTAAAACCAAGGTTGGGCCTTGCTGGAGGAGTTTTATTCAAAGCGAATTATCAAGGGGGTCCCATAAATCACCCGACCGCGTAAGGAACGCAAAATCCGGGAACATAACACCGGTATGACGGAAACTAGGGCGGCAAGAGTGGAACAAAACACCAGGCATAAGGCCGAGCCTTCCACCCTTTACTAAATATATAGATGCATTAATTAAATAAGAGATATTGTGATATCCCCACATAATCTTGTCCATCATGGGGCAATCTTCAACTTCACCTGCAACTAACAATGCTATAAGAGGGGCTGAGCAAAGCGGTAACATAGCCAAGCAACGGTTTGCTAGGAAGGGTGACAAAGGTTAGAGGCTGACATGGCAAAATTGGGAGGCTTGAGGAGCAAATGATAGGTAGCGCAGCAAAGCAATAGAACGAAGCAACTAGCATAGCAATGTTAGTTATGAGATCCAGGGTAGCGGTCATCTTGCCTGAAATCCCGCAAGGAAGAAGAACGAGTCCATGAAGAAGATGAAGCCACGAAGACGAACCAAGCGTAGACGAACGAATCCTCACGTTCGCAACGAAACGGGAACTATCGAGAAGAAGCACACAAAATAGTAAACACACCACACATGAACAAGACATGATGCACAACAAGCATGATGCATGACAAAGCTACATGAAGCTACTAATGGCAAGAGATGATGCAAACAAGAGCAACACATCAAAGCAAATTTATATGAGGCCGGAAACAACATATAACAATTCCGGTAAGTCCTCATATGCAAATTTCGAAATTGGTCCAGATCTGAACAAACCTTATGTTCAAGTTGTTAAACAGCAAGTTAAGATGCACCATGATCTACACGATATTCTAGTCAAGTTACATATAAAGTTCATTTAATTCGGAGCTACGGCCTAGAAGATATGGGCAAAACAAGTTAAACATGGCATTGATGCAAAATGCATACAAACATCAAGCAAACACCTCAAAACAAGGATGCAACATGATAATATGAAACTACATGCAAAATCAAGTAAGTTTCATATAGAGCACACTCAAAACGGAGTAACGGTTCAACACATACACTCTATACAAGTTATAACAACAATCTATCCAAAACAGCAACTAGGCATCTTGCTAGCATCAAAACAACATTCTACAGTACCACAATATGAAAGCAAAAGGTATGGACATGATGTACAGGTAAAGCATTACAAAACATGAACATTGAGCTATCTCCAGAAATCACTAGAACATGCTCAAAAGGACATGGCAAGATTGCAATAATAACAGTTACAGATTTAGCAGAAATAACATCAGTTGCAATGTTTAGAGCTATCAAACAACATGCTACAGTAACTTATAATGGCAAACAAAGGCAGGTCATGAATCTACTAATTGCATATAACAAGAGTCCCTTACTGACCATGAGGCAAAAGGGCACAGAAAATATGATGGCACCCATGTAAACATGACAAATGATATGACAGATTCAGACTTGGCAGGAACAACGATAACTAGGCATGTTGGTGAGCTTGAACCACTCACCACACAGCAATACATGTCATGGAAAGGCAACCAACAGTAAGAAGACGTGATTATGAAGCTAAACATGGCAAGAGAAGTTCATAGGGTGCATGGATCACTAGCAAAACACATGGCAAAACTGAACTTAAAGTTAATCAAGCTGACAGCAACATTATTTAGCAAGTTGAGAGCAAGATTACAACAGGTTACATCAGGCTATAAATTCAACCAGTGGCATGCATGGATAGAGCATGACATGTATAACAAAACATCTTTAGTAAACATCTCCAGATTATGCATAGAATGACTTGTAGCAGCAGGTTTACATAGCATCATGATATAGCAGAATCTGTCTAGCAAAACAGCAACAGCAAGTACCCTAATTAACAAGCTTGATGCACTCAGTAAAAGACTCACAAAAATACATGGATTGCACCACTGTAAAGATGGCATGATGTAGCACAAAACACATGTAGAGCTCATGCTCATAGGATGCACACACAAGATGCAACGAAAAAGACAAAACAGCAAGTTATAACAGTTTCGGCAGGTTAACATCATATAGCACTCTTGCAACGATGATTTGGGCATCAAGATGGACTCAAACAAGCATGTCATAATGGAACAAAATGAAGAGCATCTCACAACGAACAATTTGATATATTACACGGATGAAACATAGAAGTATGCAGCAAGTTATGATGCGATGAACAGGGGACCAAAATGCAAATATTCGGGGATTTAGACGAAATCTCACCCTCCGGATCAGATCTAGGTTTTGCACGGATGTCGATGCAGGGCCGGAGAAGATCGCAGGAGAAGCTGCCGGAGAGGAAGGAGATGGACGGAGTGAAGGGAGGCGGCGGCCGGGGTCGGGGTCGCCGGATCCGGCCCTCCCGTGGCCGGACCTGGCCGGAGACGGCGAAGAGGAGGCGAGGCGGAGGGGTTTCGGCGGCGCCGGCTCGGCGGCGGAGGCGATGGCGGCGGCGAGGCGGCCGGGCGGAGGAGGCTGGGCGGCGGCGCGGATCGGGCCGGAGGCGCTCCGCGGCGACGGCGACGGCGCGGCGGCGGATGGGCGACGGCGGCGCGGCGCGACCTGGCGACGGCGGCACGCGCCGGTGGTCGCGGATCGCGGCTCGGGCAAAGCGGGCGAGGCGCCGGGCGTGGCCTGGGATCTGCGGCTGGGAGGGCTGCCTCGGCCCCGGCTGGCTGGCGGCGGCGCTGGAGGCCGGGGCGCCACGTGGCAGCTGGAGACTGGCTGCGGGCGGAGGCGCGGGCTTCGTCCGCTCCGGGACGGACATGTCTGGCGGACGAGAGGAGCGGGGCTAGGGTTTCGGGAGGATTTGATCCGTGAATTTCGGGGGAGGGGCTATTTATAGATTCTGGGAGCTAGGAGAGTCCAAATGAGGAGTGGTTTTCGCCCACACGATCGTGATCAAACAACCGAGAGCATGGAGGGGAGTTTGCTGGGTTAGTGGGCTGATTTGGAGGGTTGCTGCGCTGCAAGAGAAAAGGGGGTTTTACGGTTACCCGGTTAACCGTTGGAGTATCAAACGGAATCCAAATGGCACGAAACTTGACAGGCGGTCTACCGGTGGTGTACCAAGGCCGATTGGCAAATCACGGTCCATTCCGAGAATGTTTACACCCGCTCACAACAAGAGACAAGAGGGGAACGCCGGAGGACATAGGAGTGTCGGATTGCAAAACGGACAACGGGGAAATGCTCGGATGCATGAGACGAACACGTATGCAAAATGAGATGCACATGATGACATGATAAAATGTAACACGCAAGCAAATGACATGGCAAGGACGGCAAATAACTGGCAGGCACCTGGCGCATCGAATCCGGGGCGTTACAACACTCCTCCACTAACATGAGATCTCGTGCCGAGATCTTAGGACCGAGACGGAAGGGAAAAAAAGGGATGAGTTGAAACAAGAACTCAAGAGAATAAGCAAAGAATGAGAGCACTCGAGAAGAAGAGAGGAACGACGAGAATGACAAGAATCGAAAGCTCACGGAATCAGATAGACTCTGAAACCACTCCGGTTAGAACGTGATAAGAAAAGACTAAGACTGAAAAGGATTTAGGCAACACTCCGGCTGAAACATGGAGGAATAGAACACGAGCTTCGCAAGATGGGATGGCACTTGGTGAAGACATGACACAAAACCTCCGGAAAGAATTGAAAGAGTTGAATGAAAAAACGGAGAAGAAAATGACAACTTGTGCCACGAATGAAATTTAAAGCATCTTTAGAAGGAAGGTTTAAACGGATTTGTTGAGAAAATAAACTATGAAAAGAATAAGCTTGTTGTGGACTTATAGGTAACATCTCAAGATCATAAGGTGATAACCGGCCACAAATGGAAATGATTGGATAGCTTAGAAGAATTAAGAAATGCAAAACTCCACTTCAAAAGAATACGGAGAATTAATTGCACCTCGAGAAGCAAGAAGAAGAATAATTGAGCTCCTCCAACAAGAATCTTGATGACCTCTTGAAAAATGAACTAAAACATGAAGAACCAGCATGAAGAACTCCGGTGACAAAAAGATGATGAGATAGAAATGAAGGATGAAAGAATAAGATTAAGCCATGCGGTGATTTAGATGGAGGTTCCGACGAAATGGCCGACGAAATTTGAACTCCAGAAAAGAAAAGATGAAAACACTTGGAACTAGAATCTATTCATCAAGAACAAACTCCGAAAGAAGGGATTACTCACTTGGATGAAATAAGAATAAGATTTATTGTATACTTACCCTTCATCAATTAAATTGATGAGAAGCAATGGACTTGCATACTACTTATTCGCGTTGGAAAAAATTAAGGGGGGATATAGCACAAACTTTGAGAAAGTATTCAAGAAACACCGGTAGGATTCGAAAGAACGAATGGATTAAAATGATAATCAAGGAAAAAGAATCAGAAAGAACCACCGTTAGAATTCGGAAATGACGGACGAAAGACAATGAAACACCGGGAAGAATTAGAAGAACCAATATGCTAGAGGGGATTTAGATACAAGGGAACGGGAAGGACTCGAGCTGATTAAAAAACATTTGAACGAAGCACCGGGATAAATAGAGAACAATAACTAGAATAATGGCCTCTGGTGAAAAGAAATGGAAAAACAACTTCTGACATACTCCGGATGGTTAAGAAAAGAATATCTGACAAATGAGATAATTTGAGAGGAAAACATGAAGCTAGAACCACGAAACTTTGCAAGAACAGACAAGATTTAGAGGAAAACTCTTCTTCGGTCTTCAAATGACGACGAGAAACACCACCAAAATTTATTGAGACACTCCGGAAGAATGACAAGCGAAGAGGTTGAGCCAACAATGAAAGAATTTGAAAACGATCTTGGAGAAGGCATGTGACTGATGGAATCCATTTTTACATCACAAATGAAAAGAATTGCGAAAAACTCCGGAGGAATTAGAAGAGTCAGGTAAGATCCTGGGAAAAGACCTGTGGATTAGGGCCCACTAAAGGAAAACACCATTGAAAAAAAGGATGTTGAACAGATAGATGATGCACCGGAACAATTGAAATATTTGAATGATGTGACAACCTCGAATTAATTCGAACACAAACGAATCTCCTGAGATGTCTTGAGCACTCCGAAAGGATAAACTGGCGACAGGTGAAAAGTAGGGAAAACACTTGATCCAAGGAAAAGAATATAATCACTACCGAAAATTAGAATTGAGTCCACTGGAAAAGAAAAAGAGATGAAGAATGTCAAACGAGACGAGAATTCACCGGTTGAAATAATTGAG
Source organism: Aegilops speltoides (assembly GCA_021437245.1). Classification (NCBI taxonomy): domain Eukaryota; kingdom Viridiplantae; phylum Streptophyta; class Magnoliopsida; order Poales; family Poaceae; genus Aegilops; species Aegilops speltoides. The sequence continues at coordinate 204,080,162 of CM038144.1, forward strand.
GGAAGACTGAAGAGACTCCGTACGAATGAAATTGATGGTCGAAAGAGACTCAGGCTTCGGGAAGAAGAAAGGGTGGGAGGGCGGGAAAACAAAGGCAACTTGGAAAAGGGAAACCGACGAATATCTTGAAGAGAAAACCCTGGTTGAAATCATTGAGGAAAGAAAGCAAAGACTTTGCACGAGTAGGATGGATACTCGATTAAGGACTCTGACTCCGAGAAGAAAAAGGGGTGGGCGGGTGGGAAAGAAAACAACTGAGGATTGAACTTGGCAAAGATGAAGAGGCTCGAGTCAACTTGACGAGAAATGCACCGGATGAAAAGAGCTGAGGAACAACGATCGAAAAACCCAGTGCGTGATCCTAAAGAAAATTTGAAGCGGAAGAGAAGTAATTCAAAACACCTACGTCAAGATTCCTCACCAAAGCGACGAAGGGGCTGAGGAGTAAAAAGAATTCCTACTCTCCGATATAACTAGACTCCGAAAACAGTTTTCTTCTAGACTCAACAACGGCCAAACTACATGATCAATCAAGGGGGCACCTAGGGTCGGTCGAGGCTCTGATACCAACTTGCCATGCCCAATACGTGATACTGTCCTAAAGAGACTCGAAGGTCCCACCAAGGATAGAACCGCATATTCATACGCTTTTACAAGGTGGATATCATTACATCAACATTACATAATAGATGGGGATACATACAAAAGGCATACAATGCCACACGAATACAGCATCATCTTAGAAAAGAGCACCATCCGACTACAGATGAAACACAAACAGAAACTCAAACGACATCCACCCTGCTAGCCCAGGCTGCCGACCTGGAACCTATCCCCTGATCGAAGAAGAAGCACAAGAAGAACTCCAAAGTAAGCAAACATCGCTCTCGCGTCATGATCATCGTATAACCTGTACCTACAACTGTTGTTGTAGTAAACTATGAGCCACGAGGACTCAGCAATCCCATTACCATGGTATCAAGACTAGCAGAGCTTAAAGGGAAAGGAAGGGGTAAAGTGGTGAGGTTGCAGTAGCGACTAAGTATATATGGTGGCTAACATACGCAAATGAGAGCGAGAAGAGAAGCAAAGGAACGGTCGTGAAGCTAGCAATGATCAAGAGGTGATCCTGAACTCCTACTTACGTCAATCATAACCCAAAACCGTGTTCACTTCCCGGACTCCGCCAAAAAGAGACCATCACGGCTACACACACGGTTGATGCATTTTAAGTCGAATCTGGTGTCAAGTTATCTACAACCGGACGTTAACAAATTCCCATATGCCACATAACCGCGGGCACGGCTCTCGAAAGTTTATACCCTGCAGGGGTGTCCCAACTTAGCCCATGATAAGCTCTCGCGATCAACGAAGGATATACCTTCTCCCAGGAAGACCCGATCTGTCTCGGAATCCTGGTTTACAAGACATTTCGACAATGGTAAAACAAGACCATCAAAGCCGCCCGATGTGCCGACAAATCCCGATAGGAGATGCACATATCTCGTTCTCAGGGCACACCGGATAGGTCAGCCTACGAGTAAAACCAACCCTCGAGGTGCCCCGAGGTGGCCACATAGTCTGCCCGTTTCGGACCAACACTCGAAGGAGCACTGGCCTGGGGGGGCTAAAATAAAGATGACCCTCGGGCTCCGGAAACCCAAGGGAAAAAGTGCTAGGTGAGGCAAATGGTAAAACCAAGGTCGGGCCTTGCTGGAGGATTTTTATTCAAAGCGAACTGTCAAGGGGGTCCCATAAATCACCCGACCGCATAAGGAACGCAAAATACGGGAACATAACACTGGTATGACGGAAACTAGGGCGTCAAGAGTGGAACGAAACACCCGGCATAAGGCCGAGCCTTCCACCCTTACCAAATATATAGATGCATTAATTAAATAAGAGATATTGTGATATCCCAACATAATCCTGTCCATCATGGGGCAATCTTCAATTTCACCTGCAACTAACAACGCTATAAGAGGGGCTGAGCAAAGCGGTAACATAGCCAACCAACGATTTGCTAGGAAGGGTGACAAAGGTTAGAGGCTGACATGGCAAAATTGGGAGGCTTGAGGAGCAAACGATAGGTAGCGCAGCAAAGCAATAGAACGAAGCAACTAGCATAGCAATGATAGTAGTGAGATCCAGGGTAGCGGTCATCTTGCCTGAAATCCCGCAAGGAAGAAGAACGAGTCCATGAAGAAGATGAAGCCACAAAAATGAACCAAGCGTAGACGAATGAATCCTCACGATCGCAACGAAACGGGAACTATCGAGAAGAAGCACACAACATAGTAAAGACACCACACATGAACAAGACATGATGCACAACAAGCATGATGCATGACAAAGCTACATGAAGCTACTCATGGCAGGAGATGATGCAAACAAGAGCAACACATCAAAGCAAATTTAAATGAGGCCGGAAACAACATATAACAATTCCGGTAAGTCCTCATATGCAAATTTTGAAATTGGTCCAGATATGAACAAACCTTATGTTCAAGTTGTTAAACAGCAAGTTAAGATGCACCAAGATGATCTACACGAGATTCTAGTCAAGTTACATATAAAGTTCATTTAATTCGGAGCTACGGCCTAGAAGATATGGGCAAAACAAGTTAAACATGGCATTGATGCAAAATGCATACAAATATCAATCAAACACCTCAAAACAAGGATGCAACATGATAATATGAAAAAACATGCAAAATCAAGCAAGTTTCATATAGAGCACACTCAAAACGGAGCAACGGTTCAACAGATACACTCTATACAAGTTATAACAACAATCTGTCCGAAACAGCAACTAGGCATCTTGCTAGCATCAAAACAACATGCTACAGTACCACAATATGAAAAAAAAGGCATGGACATGATTTACAGGTAAAGCATTACAAAACATGAACATTGAGCTATCTCCAGAAATCACTAGAACATGCTCAAAAGGACATGGCAAGATTGCAAATAATAACAGTTACAGATTTAGCAGAAATAACATCAGGTTGCAATGTTTAGAGCTATCAAACAACATGCTACAAGAACTTATCATGGCAACCAAAGACATGGAATGAATCTACTAATTGCATATAACAAAAGTCCCTTACTGACCATGAGGCAAAAGGGAACAGAAAATATGATGGCACCCATGTAAACATGACAAATGATATGACAGATTCAGACTTGGCAGGAACAACGATAACTAGGCATGTTGGTGATCTTGAACCACTCACCACAGAGCAATAAATGGCATGGAAAGGCAACCAACAGTAAGAAGACATGATTATGAAGCTAAACATGGCAAGAGCAAGTTCATAGGGTGCATGGATCACTATCAAAACACATGGCAAAACTGAACTTAAAGTTAATCAGGCTGACAGCAACATTATTTAGCAAGTTGAGAGCAAGATTACAACAGGTTACATCAGGCTATAAATGCAACCAGGGGTATGCATGGATAGAGCATGACATGTATAACAAAACAACTTTAGTAAACATCTCCAGATTATGCATAGAATGACTTGTAGCAGTAGGTTTACATAGCATCATGATATAGCAGAATCTGTCTAGCAAAACAGCAACAGCAAGTACCCTACTTAACAAGCTTGATACACTCAGTATAAGACTCGCAAAAATACATGGATTGCACAATTGTAAAGATGGCATGATGTAGCACCAAACACATGTAGAGCTCATGCTCATAGGATGCACACACAAAATGCAACAAAAAAGAAAAATAGCAAGTTATAACAGTTTCAGCAGGTTAACATCATATAGCACTCTTGCAACGATGATTTGGGCATCAAGATGGACTCAAAAAAGCATGGCATGATGGAATGAAATGAAGAGCATCTCACAGCGAACAACTTGATATATTACACGCACGAAACGGGGCTGTATGCAGCAACTTATGATGCGATGAACAGGGGACCAAAATGCAAATATTCGGGGACTTGGACGAAATCTCACCCTCCGACTCAGATCTAGGTTTTGCACGGATGTCAATGCAGGGCCGGAGAAGATCGATGGAGAAGCTGCCGGAGAGGAAGGAGATGGCCGGAGTGGAGGGAGGCGGCGGCCAGGCTCGGGGTCGCCGGATCCGGCCCTCCCGTGGCCGGATCTGGCCGGAGATGGCGAAGAGGAGGCGAGGCGGAGGGGCTCCGGCAGCGCCGGCTCAGCGGCAGAGGCGACGGCGGCGGAGGCGACGGCGACGGAGGCGGCTCGGCGGAGGAGGCTGGGCGGCGCGGATCGGGGCTGTGGGCGCTCCGGTCGCGCGACGAAGGACGGCTCGGTGGCGGATGGGCACACGGCGGCGGCGCGCTGGAGCGGCGACGGCGGCGCTTGCCGGCGGTCGCGGACGGCAGCTCGGGAAGGTGGGCGAGCGCTGGGCGCGCCAAGATGCGGCGGGGCGGGCGGCCTCGGGCCCCAACGGGCTGGGCGGCGCGGGAGGCCGGGGCGCTACGTGGGAGCTGGAGACTGGCTGCGGGTGGCGGCGCGGGCTTCGTCCGTTCCGGGACGGACATGTCCGGCGAACGAGAGTAGCGGGGCTAGGGTTTTGGGATGATTTGATCCGTGAATTTCGGGGGAGGGGGCTATTTATAGATTCTGGGAGCTAGGAGAGTCCAAATGAGGAGCGGTTTTCGCCCACACGATCGTGATCGGATAGCCGAGAGCATGGAGTGGAGTTTGCTGGGTTAGTGGGCTGATTTGGAGGGTTGCTGGGCTGCAAGAGAAAAGGGGGTTTTATGGTTACCCGGTTAACCATTGGAGTATCAAACGGACTCCAAATGGCACGAAACTTGACAGGCGGTCTACCGGTGGTGTACCAAGGCCTTTTGGCAAATCACGGTCCATTCTGAGAATGTTTACACCCGCTCACAACAAGAGACAAGAGGGGAACGCCGGAGGACATAGGAGTGTCGGATTGCAAAACGGACAATGGGGAAAATGCTCGGATGCATGAGACGAACACGTATGCAAAATGACATGCACATGATGACATGATAAAATGTACCACGCAAGCAAATGACATGGCAAGGATGGCGAATAACTGGCAGTTACAGTTTACTAGACCAATCCTCTGTTTGCTTATTACCAAAATCGGTCTCACCGAGTTTGTGTAATCGGTCAAACCGAGTTGAGGTTTTACCCTAACCCCTGCACATCGGTCCCACCAAGATGACCAAGTTTGTCCCACTGAAAACTCTAACATTCATATTTTTACCTGGATCAGTCTGACCGAGATTTATGATTCTATCCCACCGAGTTTGGGAATCTGTGTGTAAGAGTTAGATTTTGTGTGGAGGTTATATATACCCCTCCACCCACTCTTCATTCATGAGGAGAGCCATCAGAACATACCTACACATCCACTACTCATTTTCTGAGAGAGAACCACCTACTCATGTGTTGAGACTATGATATTCCAATCCTACCACAAGAATCTTGATCTCTAGCCTTCCCCAAGTTGCTTTCCACTCAAATCAACTTTCAACCATGGCCAAATCTATGAGAGAGAGTTGAGTGTTGAGGAGACTATCATTTGAAGCACAAGAGCAAGGTGTTCATCATCAACACACCATCTATTACCTTTTGGAGAGTGGTTTCTCCTAGATTGGTTAGGTGTATCCTAGATTGGCAAGGAGATCGCCTCCTTCGTGAAGATCTACCCTAGTGAGACAAGTCCTTCATGGGCGATGGCAATGGTGGGATAGACAAGGTTGCTTCTTCATGGACCATTCGTGGGTGGAGCCCTCCATGGACTGGCGCAATTGTTACCCTTCGTGGGTTGAAGTCTCCATCAACGTGGATGTACGATAGCACCACCTATTGGAACCTCGCCAAAAACCTCCGTGTATCTAATTGTGTTTGCACACTCCAATCCCATCCCTTTACTTTCTCGCAAGTTGCATGCTTTACTTTCCGCTGCTCATATACTCTTTGCATGCTTGCTTGAATTGTTTTGTGTATGCTTGAAATTGTGTTAATCTACCACCTCAACTTGAAAAACTTAAAAACTGCCAACTTTGGTTGTTGAGGGTCTAATCACCCCCCCCCCTCTAGAGACCTCTTCTCGATCCTTTCAATTGGTATCAGAGCTTTCGTCTCCATTGCTTTGGTTTAATCACCATTGGACGAAGATTGATGAGACTACGTTGATAAGTCTTAGACATAGAGTGCCTATGATTGATGGAGAGTTCTTTAGTGAGTGGAAAAATGAGATGCTTGGGATTTTTCATGAATATCACTTGAACAAGTACATTACTACTCCTTTTGAACCCCTTGTTGATCCCTTGCATCCTACCCATGATGAGTCTCTTGACATGATTCGCAATCTTAGAACTATCAATCTTATCACTAGAGGCTTTCCTAGAAATTTGATTAGTCAGTTGCCAACTCTTGATTGTGCTTACACTATATGGAGATTCCTTGAGGAGTGATTTCCAGACTATTCCTTGAAAAACTTAGATGAGATTCTTCATAAGTCTATTGCTTTGAATAAGTTGAATCCCAATGATCCTAAGTTTGGAGATTGTTTATTTGAGGTTACCAATCTTATGCGTGCCAAAGGAGATATTGTGGTCGTTAGCAATATTATTTCTGAAGCTATTAGAATTAATAGAGATGAACATTTTCAAAATCATATATCTAATAAATCACTCTCTCTAGGAAATGATCATTTGCAAGATGATGTTGAACATGGATACTATGATGAGGATAATGATAATGACTTTGATCTTGAAGAGTCTATGAGACACTTTGGTCTTATGGCTAACCTTCACGGCTAAATGGAAGGTGGAAAGGAATGGGTCCTTGATAGTGGATGTACCGATCACATGACCGGAGATAAAGATATGTTTCGTGAGCTTGCTGAAAACGACGGCTCTCGAAAGTATGTCACTTTCGATGATAACTCAAAGGGTAAGGTGGTTGGCTCGGTAAGGTGTCCATTTCACATGACAGCTCCATACAAAATGTTATGCTCATTGAATCTCTTGGCTATAATTTACTTTTTGTATCTAGACTAGCTGACTTTGGTTTCAGTGTCCTATTTACTGAAGTAGATTGCCAAGTGTTTCGAAGAGATAATCATAAAATGGTATTTCCGGCATACGTAGAGGTGATCTATACATTGTTGATTTCACTAAAAAGGCTCAACCTAGAACTTGCTTAATTGCTAACTCTTCCAAAGGCTGGTTGTGGCATAGACGGTTAGGTCATGTGGGCATGCGAAACCTTGACATGCTTATTAAAGGTGATCATATCCTTGGTGTTAAAGATGCCATATTTGATAAGGATAGACTTCGCAACGCTTGCCAAGCAGGAAAACATGTTGGAGGAAGCCACCCCATGAAGAACATCATGACAACGAGAAGACCGCTCGAGCTACTTCACATGGATCTTTTCGATCCCAACGCTTACAAAAGTCTTGGTGGTAACTCGTTTGGACTAATCATCGTTGATGATTTTTCAAGATTTACGTGGGTGTTCTTTCTCGATGATAAATTGTAGGTACAAAAGATCTTCAAAAACTTCGCTAGGAAGGCCCAAAATCAATTTGAAGTGAAGATCAAGAAGGTTCGCAGCGACAATGGAATGGAGTTCAAGAACGCCAATGTGGACACCTTTGTTGACGAAGAAGGGATCTCACATGAGTTCTCGGCTACGTACACACCTCAACAAAATGGACTTGTTGAGAGGAAGAACCGGACGCTCATCGAAATGGCGAGAACGATGCTTGATGAGTACAAGACGCCAAAACACTTTTGGGCAGAAGCGGTTGAGATAGCTTGTCGTGCAACGAATTGTTTATATCTTCACAAGCTACTCGGCAAGACGTCATACGAGCTCCTCACCGGTCACAAACCCCAAGCTGGATACTTTCGGGTATTCGGATCAAAGTGTTACATTCTTGACAAGCATCGTCGTTCGAAATTTGCTTCTAAGTCTAATGAAGGTTTCCAACTCGGTTATGGCTCAAACTCTCACACTTACCGTGTCTACAACAATTTCACCCGAAAGGTTGAAGAGATGGTAGATATGAAGTTTGATGAATCTAATGGCTCTCAAGTAGAGCAATTGACAATTGATGTAGGAGACAAAGATCCTTCGGAAGCAATTCAAGACTTGCCTATTGGCAAGATTCGCCCAACGGAGGTGAAGGAGAGTACCTCGTCTGTCCAAGTGGAAGCCTCAACCTTACGCCAAGGTGAGCCACGAGTTGACTTAGAGGCATCCACGAGTGGGACACGTCAAGACGATGAGAACGAGGATGTACAACAAGATGAACCTCGACGACCTCCTTCTCCACCTCCACGGGAGAACAACCACACCAGCAATAACGAGGAAAGACAAGAAGAAGAACCAGACAATGAAGAGGATGTTCCACCCCGACCCAAACAAAAGCTATCACGAGTTCGAGTAAGAGTCTCAAGAGATCATCCTGTTGAACATATATTTGATGACATACAAACCGGGAGAATTACTCACTCTAAAACTCGTTTGGCTAACTTTTGTGAACATTACTCATTCATTTCTAGCATTGAACCTATGAAGGTTGAAGAAGCATTGGAAGATCCGGATTGGATAAATGCCATGGACGAAGAGCTACACAACTTTGAGAGGAACCAAGTGTGGACGTGGTTGAGAAGCCCGATGAGAAGCACAATGTCATCGGAACCAAATGGGTGTTTTGGAACAAGCAAGATGAAGATGGACAAGTTGTACGCAACAATGCTCGTCTCGTTGCTCAAGGCTACAATCAAGTCGAAGGTATGGACTATGGTGAGACTTATGCCCCCGTCACTAGACTTGAGTTCATTCGCATCTTAATTGCCTGTGCCAATCATCATGACATTACCTTATATCAAATGGACATCAAAAGTGCTTTTCTCAATGGTGAAATTGAGGAGGAAGTTTATGTTAAACAACCTCCCGGCTTTGTTAATCCTAATAGACCCGACCATGTTTACAAACTTCACAAAGCTCTTTATGGTCTTAAGCAAGCTCCTAGAGCTTGGTATAAATACTTGACTAAGTTTCTTCTTGATAAAAGGTTTGAAATTGGTCTTAAGCAAGCTCCTAGAGCGTCCGGATCAGATGTAGGTTTTGCACGGATGTCGATGCAGGGCGGGAGAAGATCGCCGGAGAAGCTGCCGGAGAGGAAGGAGATGGCCGGAGTGGAGGGAGGCGGCGGCCGGGCTCGGGGTCGCCGGATCCGGCCCTCCCGTGGCCAGATTTGGCCGAAGACGGCGAAGAGGAGGCGAGGCGGAGGGGCTCCTGTGGCGCCGGCTCGACGGCGGAGGCGGCCGGGCGGAGGAGGCTGGGCGGCGGCGCGGATCGGGCCGCGGATCCGCCTCTCGTGGCGATTGGCCAAGACGGCGAAGAGGAGGCGAGGCGAGGGGTTTCGGCGCCGGCTCGGCGGCGAGGCGGCCGGGCGGAGGAGGCTGGGCGGCGCGCGATCGGGCCGGAAGGCGCCCGCCGGGCGACGGCGACGGCGCGGCGCTGGGATGGCGCGGCGGCGGGGCGGATCGGCGACGGCGGCGCGCGTCTTGCTTGGTCGCGGACGGCTCGCTCGGCAGTAAGCGAGGCGCCGGGCGCGCCAGATGCAGCCAGGCGGGCGGCCTCGGGCCCGACGGGCGACGGCGCGCTGGAGGCCGGTGCGCTACGTGGCAGCTGGAGACTGGCTGCGGGTCGCAGCGGGCTTCGTCCGGTCCGGGATGGACATGTCCGGCGGACGAGAGGAGCGGGGCTAGGGTTTCGGGAGGATTTGATCCGTGAATTTCGGGGGAGGGGGCTATTTATAGATTCTGGGAGCTGAGAGTCCAAATGAGGAGTGGTTCTCGCCCACACGATCGTGATCGGATGACCGAGAGCATGGAGGGGAGTTTTCTGGGTTAGTGGGCTGATTTGGAGGGTTGCTGGGCTGCAAGAGAAAAGGGTTTTTTTACGGTTACCCGGTTAGGCGTTGGAGTATCAAGCGGACTCCAAATGGCACGAAACTTGACAGGCGGTCTACCGGTGGTGTACCAAGGCCGCTTGGAAAATCATGGTCCATTCCAAGAATGCTTACACCCGCTCACAACAAGAGACAAGAGGGGAACGCCGGAGGACATAGGAGTGTCGGATTGCAAAACGGACAACGGGGAAAATGCTCGAATGCATGAGACGAACACGTGTGCAAAATGAGATGCACATGATGACATGATAAAATGTAACACGCAAGCAAATGACATGGCAAGGACGGCAAATAACTGGCAGGCACCTGGCGCATCGAATCCGGGGCGTTACAGTTTACTAGACCAATCCTCTGTTTGCTTATTACCAAAATCGGTCTCAACGAGTTTGTGTAATCGGTCCAACAGAGTTGAGGTTTTACCCTAACCCCTGCACATCGGTCCCACCAAGATGACCAAGTTTGTCCCACTAAAAACTCTAACATTCATATTTTTACCTGGATCAGTCTGACCGAGATTTATGATTCGGTCCCACCGAGTTTGGGAATCTGTGTGTAAGAGTTAGATCTTGTGTGGAGGTTATATATACCCCTCCACCCACTCTTCATTCATGAGGAGAGCCATCAGAACATACCTACACTTCCACTACTCATTTTCTGAGAGAGAACCACCTACTCATGTGTTGAGACCATGATATTGCAATCCTACCACAAGAATCTTGATCTCTAGCCTTCCCCAAGTTGCTTTCCACTCAAATCAACTTTCAACCATAGCCAAATCTATGAGAGAGAGTTGAGTGTTGAGGAGACTATCATTTGAAGCACAAGAGCAAGGTGTTCATCATCAACACACCATTTATTACCTTTTTGAGAGTGGTTTCTCCTAGATTGGTTAGGTGTATCCTAGATTGGCAAGGAGATCGCCTCCTTCGTGAAGATCTACCCTAGTGAGACAAGTCCTTCGTGGGCGATGTCAATGGTGGGATAGACAAGGTTGCTTCTTCGTGGACCATTCGTGGGTGGAGCCCTCCATGGACTCGCGCAACTGTTACCCTTCGTGGGTTGAAGTCTCCATCAACGTGGATGTACAATAGCACCACCTATTGGACCCGCGCCAAAAATCTCCGTGTCTCTAATTGCATTTGCACACTCCAATCCCATCCCTTTACTTTCTTGCAAGTTGCATGCTTTACTTTCCGCTGCTCATATACTCTTTGCATGCTTTCTTGAATTGTATTGTGTATGCTTGAAATTGTGTTAATCTACCACCTCAACTTGAAAAACTTAAAAACTGCCAAGTTAGGTTGTTGAGGGTCTAATCACCCCCCCCCCTCTAGAGACCTCTTCTCGATCCTTTCAATTGGTATCAGAGCTTTGGTCTCCATTGCTTTGGTTTAATCACCATTGGAGGAAGATGGATGAGACTACGTTGGGAAGTCTTAGACGTAGAGTGCCTATGATTGATGGAGAGTTCTTTAGTGAGTGGAAAAATGAGATGCTTGGGATTTTTCATGAATATCACTTGAACAAGTACATTACTACTCCTTTTGAACCCCTTGTTGATCCCTTGCATCCTACCCATGATGAGTCTCTTGACATGATTCGCAATCTTAGAACTATCAATCTTATCACTAGAGGCTTTCCTAGAAATTTGATTAGTCACTTGCCAACTCTTGATTGTGCTTACACTATATGGAGATTCCTTGAGGAGTGATTTCCAGACTATTCCTTGAAAAACTTAGCTGAGATTCTTCATAAGTCTATTGCTTTGAATAAGTTGAATCCCAATGATCCTAAGTTCGGAGATTGTTTATTTGAGGTTACCAATCTTATGCGTGCCAAAGGAGATATTGTGGTCGTTAGCAATATCATTTCTGAAGCTATTAGAATTCATAGAGATGAACATTTTCAAAATCATATATCTAATGAATCACTCTCTCTAGGAAATGATCATTTGCAAGATGATGTTGAACATGGATACTATGATGAGGATAATGATAATGACTTTGATCTTGAAGATTCTATGAGACACTTTGGTCTTATGGCTAACCTTCACGGCTACATGGAAGGTGGAAAGGAATGGGTCCTTGATAGTGGATGTACCGATCACATGACTAGAGATAAAGATATGTTTCGTGAGCTTGCTGAAAACGACGGCTCTCGAAAGTATGTCACTTTCGGTGATAACTCAAAGGGTAAGGTGGTTAGCTCGGTAAGGTGGCCATCTCACATGACAGCTCCATACAAAATGTTATGCTCGTTGAATCTCTTGGCTATAATTTACTTTTTGTATCTATACTAGCTGACTTTGGTTTCAGTGTCCTATTTACTGAAGTAGATTGCCAAGTGTTTCGAAGAGATAATCATAAAATGGTATTTCCGACATATGTAGAGGTGATCTATACATTGTTGATTTCACTAAAAAGGCTCAACCTAGAACTTGCTTAATTGCTAACTCTTCCAAAGGCTGGTTGTGGCATAGATGGTTAGGTCATGTGGGCATGCAAAACCTTGACATGCTTATTAAAGGTGATCATATCCTTGGTGTTAAAGATGTCATATTTGATAAGGATAGACTTTGCAACGCTTGCCAAGCAAGAAAACAGGTTGGAGGAAGCCACGCCGTGAAGAACATCATGACAACGAGAAGACCGCTCGAGCTACTTCACATGGATCTTTTCGATCCCAACGCTTACAAAAGTCTTGGTGGTAACTCGTTCGGACTAATCATCATTGATGATTTTTCAATATTTACGTGGGTGTTCTTTCTCGATGATAAATTGCAGGTATAAAAGATCTTCAAAAACTTCGCTAGGAAGGCCCAAAATCAATTTAAAGTGAAGATCAAGAAGGTTCGAAGCGATAATGGAATGGAGTTCAAGAACGCCAATGTGGACACCTTTCTTGACGAAGAAGGGATCTCACATGAGTTCTCGGCTACGTACACACCTCAACAAAATGGACTTGTTGAGAGGAAGAACCGAATGCTCATCAAAATGGCAAGAACGATGCTTGATGAGTACAAGACGCCAAAACACTTTTGGGCAGAAGCGGTTGAGATAGCTTGTCATGCAACGAATTGTTTATATCTTCACAAGCTACTTGGCAAGACGTCATACGAGCTCCTCACCGGTAACAAACCCCAAGTTGGATACTTTCGGGTATTCGGATCAAAGTGTTACATGCTTGACAAGCATCATCGTTCAAAATTTGCTTCTAAGTCTCATGAAGGTTTCCTACTCGGTTATGGCTCAAACTCTCACACTTACCGTGTCTACAACAATTTCACCCGAAAGGTTGGAGAGATGGTAGATGTGAAGTTTGATGAATCTAATGGCTTTCAAGTAGAGCAATTGCCAATTGATGTAGGAGACAAAGATCCTTCGGAAGCAATTCAAGACTTGCCTATTGGCAAGATTCGCCCAACGGAGGTGAAGGAGAGTACCTCGTCTGTCCAAGTGGAAGCCTCAACCTTACGCCAAGGTGAACCACGAGTTGACTTGGAGGCATCCACGAGTGGGACACGTCAAGACGACGAGAACAAGGATGTACAACAAGATGAACCTCGACGACCTCCTTCTCCACCTCCACGGGAGAACAACCACACCAGCAATAATGAGGAAAGACAAGAAGAAGAACAAGACAATGAAGAGGATGTTCCACCCCGACCCAAACAAAAGCTATCACGAGTTCGAGTAAGAGTCTCAAGAGATCATCTTGTTGAACAAATGTTTGATGACATACAAACCGGGAGAATTACTCGCTCTAAAACTTGTTTGGCTAACTTTTGTGAACATTACTCATTCATTTCTAGCATTGAACCTATGAAGGTTGAAGAAGCATTGGAAGATCCGGATTGGATAAATGCCATGGACAAAGAGCTACACAACTTTGAGAGGAACCAAGTGTGGACGTGGTTGAGAAGCCCGATGAGAAGCACAATGTCATCGGAACCAAATGGTGTTTTGGAACAAGCAAGATGAAGATGGACAAGTTGTACGCAACAATGCTCGTATCGTTGCTCAAGGCTACAATCAAGTCGAAGGTATGGACTATGGTGAGACTTATGCCCCCGTCGCTAGACTTGAGTTCATTCGCATCTTAATTGCCTATGCCAATCATCATGACATTACCTTATATCAAATGGACATCAAAAGTGCTTTTCTCAATGGTGAAATTGAGGAGGAACTTTATGTTAAACAACCTCCCGACTTTGTTAATCCTAATAAACCCGACCATGTTTACAAACTTCACAAAGCTCTTTATGGTCTTAAGCAAGCTCCTAGAGCTTGGTATAAATGCTTTACTAAGTTTCTTCTTAATAAAGGGTTCGAAATTGGTAAAATTGATTCTACACTCTTTACTAAAAGGCTAATGGAGAATTATTTGTGTGCCAAATTTATGTTGATGATATCATATTTGGATCAACTAACCCTCATTTTAGTGAGAAGTTTGGAAAGCTTATGTCGGAGAAGTTTGAGATGTCTATGATGAGTGAACTCAATTTCTTTCTTGGTTTGCAAATCAAGCAAACTAAGGAGGGAACCTTTATCTCTCAAATAATGTATACCAGGACTTATTCAAGAAGTTCAACATGCAAGAATGCAAAGGTATGAATACCCCCATGCCTACTACTGGACATCTTGACTTAACAAAGGATGTGAACCGGTTGACCAAAAGGTTTACCTCTCTATGATTGGTTCATTGTTATACCTTTGTGCCTCCCATCCCGTGTAACGCCCTCGATGCGGCTATATCTCCCACGTGTCGAAGCACGACTTAGAGGCATAACCGCATTGAAAGCAATGTCGCAAGTGAGGTAATCTTCACACAACCCATGTAATACATAAGGGAAAGAGATACATAGTTGGCTTACAATCGCCACTTCACACAATTACATGAATAAAGCATTACATCATCCAGATACAATCAAGGTCCGACTACGGAACCAAAATAAAAGAAGAACCCCAAAAGCGACAAAGGACCCTGATCGACCCCAACTGGGCTCCACTACTGAACCACTAGAACGAAACAACACAAAGGGACAAGATCTTCATCGAGCTCCTCCTTGAGCTTGGTTGCGCCACCCTTTCGATAACATAGGCACCGCAAACTGGTTTTGAAGTATCCGTGAGCCACGAGGACTCAAAGAATCCCATTACCATGGGTATCAAGACTAGCAAAGCTTAATGGGAAAGGAAGGGGTAAAGTGGTGAGGCTGCAGCAGCGACTAAGCATAATATGGTGGCTAACCAACGCAAATAAGAGCGAGAAGAGAAAAAGCGAAAACGGTCGTGAAGCTAGCAATGATCAAGAGGTGATCCCGAACACCTACTTACGCCAAACATAACACGAAACCGTGTTCACTTCCGGACTCCGAGAAGAGACCATCACGGCTACACACTCGGTTGATGCGTTTTAGTTCGGATCAAGTGTCAAGTTGTCTACAACCGACATTAACAAATTCCCATCTGCCACATAACCGCGGCACGGCTCTCGAAAGTTTATACCTGCAGGGTGTCCCAACTTAGCCCATGACAAGCTCTCGCGATCATCGAAGAATAGACCTTCACCCGAGACACTCGATCGACTCGGTATCCCGTACATCAAGACACTTCGACAATGGTAAAACAAGACCAGCAAAGCCGCCCGGCGTGCCGACATCCCGATAGTAGCCGCACAGATCTCGCCTCGTGCCACGACCGGATGAGCTAAGCGTCTGAGTACCGACGTAACCCAAGTTGCCAAGGGATGGTCCCAAGACGGTGCTCTAGTTTGGACCAACGCTAGACAAGCAATCGCCCGGGGGGCTATAATAAAGACCCTTGGGTTAATTACTCCCAAGGGAAAAGTAGGTGGTGGTGAGGCAAATGGTAAAAGGCAATGTTGGGCCTTCTTTGGACAAGTTTTATTCAAAGCGAACTGTCAGGGGGGTCCCATAAATCGCCCGACCGCGTAAGGGACGCAAAATCCGGGAACATAACACCGGTATGACGGAAACTAGGGCGGCAAGAGTGGAACAAAACACCAGGCATAAGGCCGAGCCTTCCACCCTTTACCAAGTATATAGATGCATTAATAATATAAAAGATATTGTGATATCCCAACAAAACCCTGTCCACCATGGAGAAATCTTCAACTTCACTGCAACTAGCAACGCTATAAGAGGGCTGAGCAAAGCGGAACATAGCCAAACAATGGTTTGCTAGGAATGGTGTCAAAGGTTAGAGGTTCATGGCAATATGGGATGGCTGGACAAACAGTAGTAGGTAGCGCAGATAGCGAAAGAACGAGGCAACTAGCATAGCAATGATAGTAGTGAGATCCAGGGTAGCGGTCATCTTGCCTCAAATCCCGCAAGGAAGAAGAACGAGTCCATGAAGAAGACAAACGGACGTGGTCGAATCGAATCCTCGCAACTCCGAACGAAACCGAAGCTAACGAGAGAAGCAACCCGGAAAGAAACAAACAACATAGGTAAACAACCATCGCATAATCATGGCATGATGCACAACCAAGTATGATGCATGTCCGGTTTAATGAGGCATGGCATGGCATGGCAAAGTGCACAAGCAATCCTACAAATTAAGTGGAGCTCAATATGCAACAGTGCATATTGATGAAACACCACGACAAGTTATTTAGTTCGATCTCGGTTATGCTACCCAACAATATTAAATGTTGATTAACATGGCAAGGGGTGAAGCATAACAAAACTACCTAACTAGGCAAGTTTAAATGAGGCCGGAAGAACAAACAACAAGTCCGGAAACTCCTCATATGCATATATTAGGTTTGGTACTGTTCTGCCCTAAAACATATTTTAAAGTTGTTAAACAGGAAAATAAAGTGGACCATGTTAAACTAGGCATTTTTCCACCCCATTTACATATAAAGTTTGTTAAAATCGGAGTTACGGTTATTTAGTTATGAAATAAATCATTTTAACATGGCATTTGAGAAAATTTAAATAAACAGCAAGTTTAAACATTTTAAACATGGATGAAAATGGCATATTATGAAACTAGATGAAATTCTAAGCATCTTACATATAAAGTTTGTTTTAATCCGATGCACCGTTAATTAGTTATTAAATGCATGAGTTCTAGGGGGTTTTCTGCAAAACAGTTAAATCACTGGATAAATGTTAAAATCACAGAACGGAAAAAAAACATGCATGGGCCGAATCTGAATAGTGCACAGGGCGGCCGGGCGGCTGGGCTGCTCACCTAGCTGGGCTCGGCCCAGGTCGGTGGGGAGGAGGCTGCAGGGGCGCGGCTGGGCAGCCTGCTGGCTCAGAGGTCGCCACGCTGGCGCTGGGCGCCGAAGGGCGCTAATTGGGCGGGCGGCTTGCGCTGCTACGCGATCCAGAGCGCCCATGTCAACGGGCGAAGCGGGCTCGTCCCTCGAGCTGTTGCTCGCATTCGATTTAACGAACACGGACGAGCAGCAGGGGTTCAAAGAGGGAAGCGAAGGCGCGCGCCCGGCGCAGCTTAAGCGACGGAGCTCGTCGCGGAGGGGCGACGCGGCGGCCGTGGTGGTCAACGCGCAGAGGCGGGACGAGGCGCGAGCGAGGCAAGGGCTCCCTGGTTCGATGCAGAGGCGCGACGCTGGCCACGAACGAAGATGGCGGCAGCAGGAACTCCGGCCGGCGAGGTAGGCGGGAACGGGTCGGGGAGCTCGACGACGGAGGGGACGACGCAGCTTCGGCGGTGGCGCGGAGCACGCGCGAGGTGAGGTACGAGCGGGCGCAGAAGAGGACGGGGTCGAGCTCGTTCGATGCAGAGGATGACGGCGCCGCTGTTCTCACATGCACAAGGAAAAGACAGAGCGAGAGGATGTGAGACGAGAGAAGGAGAGACGGAGAGGAAGAAAGGGAAGGGCAGAGGGCGGCTGCGATGCTCCGGCGTCGTGCTTGCCGGCGCCAGAGGGAAAAGGCCGAGCGCTCTGCGCCGGGGCCTCGGCAGCTTCACGATCCAAGGGATCGAGGGAGGAAAGGTGGCTTCGCGCTGGGAAGAAGCAGCGAGCTCGGTCGATTTGGATCGGGAGGATCCCGAGGGCGAAGGGAGTCGGTCGGGGCTGCGGTTGGTGGGGATGGATCCCCAGGGGAAGAAATAGAGCGGCGGTGGCGCGGATGGGACAGATGGAACAAGAGGCCTAAAAACTAGGGTTTGGACTGATGTATATATATAAACGTCAGGTGGATTAGGTAAGGGGCTATTTGGGCTCTCCGATCAAAATCGAACGGCCGAGAAATATAGCTTAGGAGAGTCCAACAAAGAAACGGGGACGTTTTGTAGATGTTTGGGGATGATCCGGACACGACGGAAGCGACAGACCGGTTCGCGTCCGGGACAACTTTCGGACGCGCGCGAGGAGGGCTGCGGGCTGACGAGAGGGGTTAGATTGGCCTGGCGGATTGTGAAGAGCGGGTTGGTCTGAGAGAAGAGGGGAGAGATGCAGCCCGGCACGGCTTCCGGAGACCGAAAAACACCCGACGAATATACCGACTATATCGCGGTTATATATATAACGGTTAAGCGGATAAACGAACTCGAATGCGATTTAAACTTGGCAAAGTGGCCTGTCTACACCATAATAAGATCGCATGCCAAGCTTCAACCCATTCCGAGAACATTTTTATGCCACTTATAAAATAATATTTCGGAGGTGCCGCGGGCGCGTGCGAGTGTGAAAAGGGCTCGGAACGGACAACGGAGAGAAGCAACGGAACCCGAACGGATGCAAGTTTTGAAAACATGATGATGCAATGCGGATGATGACATGGCAAGAAATGCATGACATGAACAAAATGCAAAAACAAAAGGACAAAACCCAACCTCGAAGGAAAAATCATATCGCATCTCCGGAAAAGGCAAGAGTTAGAGTTAAGAATATGGAAAGTCGTATCTGGGGCGTTACAACACTCCACCACTACGAGAGGATCTCGTCCCGAGATCTAGGATGGCACCGGAGGGAAAAACGGAAGAGGAAGATAAGCGGTAAAAGTAAGTTGCTTCTTTGACGAACGAGTGAAACCATGAATCTTGAGAGGTTGAGCAAAATGGAAGGAAGAAAATAACGAAGATGAGCAAAGTTGAAAACACTCCGTTAGAAAAGGGGAACAAGGGATACAACGAGAACCAAGAGTTTTGTGATAAGATAGATATTGAAACCACTCCGGTTAAAACTAGATAGAGAAGGAATAGGATTGATATAATTTGGGCAGCATTCCGACTGTAAATGGAAGGAATTGAACATGAACTTGACAAGATGAGAGGATACATGATGAAATCAACAACACACTGCATCCGGAATTGAAAGAATGGCACAAGGGGTAAGAAACATTACAAACCGCACTCCGGTTGAGAAGGGAGGCAAAACTTGATAAGATGAGAGAACTCGAATGAAAACACGACACTCCGGTTAAATGGATAAGCACGAAGAGAACATGATCCTCACGATTCGAGATGATGAGTGAAGAGAGCAACATCATAATGCCTTCGGAAGAAACAATAGAAGATAGATCATTGGACTAAAAGAATGGAGAAGAAACAACATGTACTACCCCAAATGAATTTGAGAGAGCCTCTTTAAAAAGAAGGATAGAACGGAGTTGTTGGAAAATCAACAACAAAAAGAATAAGTTTGTTGTGGGCTTATGGCAAACATCTCAAAATGATGAGGTGACAACCGGCCACTAACGGAAACAATTGCTTGCTTGATATCAACGAAGAGATGAAAAACCTCTTTCACCGAGAAGGATATGGAGAAAGCTTGGATCAATGATAAGCACCAAAAATAGCAACATTCCCAATGGAAGGCTTTAGGTGAAATATAACCCAAGATAACTCCAATGAAGAGACTGATGAATTTAAAATACCTCATTCTTGACAACATGGGGATCATGAAAACATGAAGGAAATTGTCAAGAGTGACATAATACCACCTCAAAAGCTAAGGTAGAAGAATTGCACTTCGAAATGCAAGAAGAAGAATACTTGAACTCCTCAAAACAAAACATGTGTTGAGCACCATGATTATTTTGAAGTATGGCTTGACGGATCTTAACTTCGAGATAAATCTTGATGAACAATTGAAGAATGAAAAGAATCCTTGATGAACCACCATGAAGAAACTCCGGTATAAAAAGGAATGAAAAGAAAGAGAAATTGAAAACACAAGGTGAAGCCTTGCAATGATTTAGATGGATCTTCGTGATGATGAGAGCTTGGAACTCCGGGAAAAAGAGAAGATGAAAACAAATGAAACCGAGAATTTATTCATCATGAACAAACTCCGAAAGAAGGAATTAATCACTTGGATGAAACAAGAACAAGAATTATGTTATGCGTATCCTTCACCAATTTAAATTGATGAGAAGCAACGGATTTGGCATACTACTTATTCTCGTAGAAAGGATTGAAAGAGATGTATCAAAACTTGAGAAGGCATTGATGGCACCACCGGTGGGATTTAGAAACAACGAATATTTGATATGATGAACAAGGAAGTGAAATCTTGAAAGAACCACCGTAAGAATTGAAAATGAATGTAGCAAAGGTACAATTCACCGGGAAGAATTTGAAAACGAATGAAGATACTTGAAGGGATTTAGATACAAGTGGACGAAGAGATCATGAGCTGATTAGAGGATATTTGAACGATTCACCGGTAAGATCTGGAGAACGAGAGCTGAAAGCTTGAATGAATAAAACTGAGATGATGGGCTTCAAAGAATGAAACTGAAAAGACTCCTAAAATGCTCCGGATGGGTGAAAAGATTCTCACAATCGAAAACAATTATGAGAGGATGGCAACAAGCTATCACCATGAATCTTGAAGAGAATAGAGCAAGATTAAAGATAAACTCTTCTTCAGTCTTCAAATGATGAGAATGACAACGAGAAACACCACCAAGAATTATTGAGGCACACCAGAAGGATCAAAAGCGAAGAGGTTGAGCCAACTATGAAAAGAATTTGAAAGATCTTGGAGAAAAGCATTTGACTGATGACAACTCATTCTTACGTCAAACTTGGAGAAGAATTTAGGATAGCTCGGGAAAATAGAAGAGTCGTAAGATCCTCGAAAAGACACGTGGGTTAGGGCCCACTCAAAAGAACACCGTTGGAAATGATTTAAAAGAGAAATTGCACCGGTTGAATTAAATGACTTGAATGAGATAACAATCTCGAAAGAGCTTGAACGAATGCAGAGTGGAAACACGAATCTTGAGATATCTTGAGCACTCCGGAATAACACATAGCGAGAATTAGAATGATAATGAGGTGCACTGGTATGAGAAGACATTGAAACGAGGAAAGGAATATGATGAATATCGAAAGCTTGGATAGGATCCACCGGAGAAGAAACAACAATGAAGGATGATGAACTTGAAGCTGTTGAGCATCTTCATGAGAAATCACCGGATAAGAACATTGATTGAAAAGAATGAAGAGACTTCACAAGAATAAATGGATACTTGATTAAGAAATCTGAGTCCTTGAAGAAAAAGGGTGGGAGGGCGGGAAAAACAAAGGCAACTTGGGACGGATGAAACAAACACCGTTGAGAAAACTTAGAATTGATCTTGCTGATGGGGAGAATGATGGGATCATCTCGAAGAGAAACACGCCGGTTGAAAAAGGATAGACATGACAATCTCGATTGTCGAGAAGGATTGGTATTCACATCGGAGTATGAGAACACCATTTAGGAAAGGTATGGATTCAACATTTGACTTCGAAGCAACTCGAATACCACAATAAAACAAAAACAAAGGACTGGCTTGCAGAATAAGCCGGAACAAACATATGATAGAGATTTCGTCCGAAGTTTTCGTGGTGGGGCCTACACGGGCTCAATCGTACAGCACCATCATGTACAAGGCAGTGCACATGACATACGAAGCGTCCCCGAGTCGGCATAGCCAAGGACTCTTTAAGACACAACGAGACCACTGTAAAACCAACCGTGAATAGGCGGACCACTAGACGTCGAACCCCAATTTCATATCATACATCCGTCGGAAAGATATCCTAAGAGCTACTTGAGTTCCCACCTATGAAACTCCCAAAATTTTCCGGTTATGCAATCAGGTGTTGGGGATACAGGGGAGCAATATATATCTCACCCAAGCTAACAATCCCTACATCCAGCTGTATCCATCCTTCAACACATAACCAAGAAACCTTCGAAATCGTGTACCTCAACCTTCAAAAGCATCCGTTATACGAGTCATGGCAATACTCCGTACTCACCTCAAGATCAAGGTTAGCGGGTTATCTCACCAACAACTGCATAAAAGAGATTTTCGATGTCGGCGTACTAAACTCGGTATTCGAGACTGCAACGATAAAATTATGACGACAACACCTCGGAGCTCAACTCCCGGACACCGCCACAACCCCTAAATGTCGAGGCACCAAGACAATGTTGTCATCATAAAACCATCGAACGATTCCAAGATACCCGCGTGATCCTAAAAATTTTTTTAGTGAAATTTAAGAAGAGAAGAGTCAAAACTCTCGTCAGATTCCTCACCGTAAGGTCAAAGGACCGGGGAGTAAAAAGAATTCCTAAACTCTCCGATATATATAATCCTAAATGACTCAAAACATTTTTCTAGACACAACTCGCCACTAAAAGCGATCAAGCGTGGGGGCTCCTAAGGTCGGGAAGGCTCGATACCAACTTGTAGCGCCTCGATGCGGCTATATCTCCCACGTGTCGAAGCACGACTTAGAGGCATAACCGCATTGAAAGCAATGTCGCAAGTGAGGTAATCTTCACACAACCCATGTAATACATAAGGGAAAGAGATACATAGTTGGCTTACAATCGCCACTTCACACAATTACATGAATAAAGCATTACATCATCCAGATACAATCAAGGTCCGACTACGGAACCAAAATAAAAGAAGAACCCCAAAAGCGACAAAGGACCCTGATCGACCCCAACTGGGCTCCACTACTGAACCACTAGAACGAAACAACACAAAGGGACAAGATCTTCATCGAGCTCCTCCTTGAGCTTGGTTGCGTCACACCTTTCGATAACATAGGCACCGCAAACTGGTTTTGGAAGTATCTGGTGAGCCACGAGGACTCAGCAATCCCATTACCATGGGTATCAAGACTAGCAAAGCTTAATGGGAAAGGAAGGGGGTAAAGTGGTGAGGCTGCAGCAGCGACTAAGCATAATATGGTGGCTAACCAACGCAAATAAGAGCGAGAAGAGAACAAGCGAAACGGTCGTGAAGCTAGCAATGATCAAGAGGTGATCCTGAACACCTACTTACGTCAAACATAACACGGAAACCGTGTTCACTTCCCGGACTCCGCCGAGAAGAGACCATCACGGCTACACACTCGGTTGATGCGTTTTAGTTCGGATCAAGTGTCAAGTTGTCTACAACCGGACATTAACAAATTCCCATCTGCCACATAACCGCGGCACGGCTCTCGAAAGTTTATACCTGCAGGGTGTCCCAACTTAGCCCATGACAAGCTCTCGCGATCATCGAAGAATAGACCTTCACCCGAGACACTCCGATCGACTCGGTATCCCGTACATCAAGACACTTCGACAATGGTAAAACAAGACCAGCAAAGCCGCCCGGCGTGCCGACATCCCGATAGTAGCCGCGTATCTCGTCTCGAGCCACGACCGGATGAGCTAAGCGTCAGTACCGACGTAACCCAAGTTGCCAAAGGATGGTCCCAAGACGGTGCTCTAGTTTGGACCAACGCTAGACAAGCAACGCCCGGGGCTATAATAAAGATGACCCTTGGGTTAATTACTCCCAAGGGAAAAGTAGGTGGTGGTGAGGCAAATGATAAAAGGCAATGTTGGGCCTTCTGGACAAGTTTTATTCAAAGCGAACTGTCGGGGGTCCCATAAATCGCCCGACCGCGTAAGGGACGCAAAATCCGGGAACATAACACCGTATGACGGAAACTAGGGCGGCAAGAGTGGAACAAAACACCGTGCATAAGGCCGAGCCTTCCACCCTTTACCAAGTATATAGATGCATTAATAATATAAAAGATATTGTGATATCCCAACAAAACCCTGTCCACCATGGAGAAATCTTCAACTTCACCGCAACTAGCAACGCTATAAGAGGGCTGAGCAAAGCGGAACATAGCCAAACAATGGTTTGCTAGGAATGGTGTCAAAGGTTAGAGGTTCATGGCAATATGGGATGGCTGGACAAACAGGTAGTAGGTAGCGCAGCATAGCGAAAGAACGAGGCAACTAGCATAGCAATGATAGTAGTGAGATCCAGGGTAGCGGTCATCTTGCCTGAAATCCCGCAAGGAAGAAGAACGAGTCCATGAAGAAGACAAACGGACGTAGTCGAACGAATCCTCGCAACTCCGGAACGAAACCGAAGCTAACGAGAGAAGCAACCCGGAAAGAAACAAACAACATAGGTAAACAACCATCGCATAATCATGGCATGATGCACAACCAAGTATGATGCATGTCCGGTTTAATGAGGCATGGCATGGCATGGCAAAGTGCACAAGCAATCCTACAAATTAAGTGGAGCTCAATATGCAACGGTGCATATTGATGAAACACCACGACAAGTTATTTAGTTCGATCTCGGTTATGCTACCCAACAATATTAAATGTTGATTAACATGGCAAGGGGTGAAGCATAACAAAACTACCTAACTAGGCAAGTTTAAATGAGGCCGAAGAACAAACAACAAGTCCGAAACTCCTCATATGCATATATTAGGTTTGGTACTGTTCTGCCCTAAAACATATTTTAAAGTTGTTAAACAGGAAAATAAAGTGGACCATGTTAAACTAGGCATTTTTCCACCCCATTTACATATAAAGTTTGTTAAAATCGGAGTTACGGTTATTTAGTTATGAAATAAATCATTTTAACATGGCATTTGAGAAAATTTAAATAAACAGAAAGTTTAAACATTTTAAACATGGATGAAAATGGCATATTATGAAACTAGATGAAATTCTAAGCATCTTACATATAAAGTTTGTTTTAATCCGATGCACCGTTAATTAGTTATTAAATGCATGAGTTCTAGGGGGTTTTCTGCAAAACAGTTAAATCACTGGATAAATGTTAAAATCACAGAACGGAAAAAAACATGCATGGGCCGAATCTGAATAGTGCACTGGGCGGCCGGGCGGCTGGGCTGCTCACCTAGCTGGGCTCGGCCCAGGTCGGTGGGGAGGAGGCCTAGCAGGGGCGCCACTGGGCCGCCTGCTGTGGCCCGAGAGGCTGCCACGCCGGCGCTGGGCGGCCGAAGGGCGCTTCTGGCAGGGACGGCTTATGCTGCTACGCGTCCAGAGCGCCATGGTCAACGGCGAGCGGGCTCGTCCCCTAGAGCTGTTGCTCGCGTTACTGACGAACGACGGACAGGAGCAGCAGTGGGTTCAGGCGAGGGCGAAGGGCGGCGCGCCGGCGCAGTTTGGGCGACGGAGCTCGTCGCGGAGGGGCGACGCGGCGTGTGGTGGTCAACGCCAGAGGCGGGACGAGGCGCGAGCGAGGCAAGGGCTCCTGGTTCGATCTGAGGCGCGACGCTGGCCACGAACGAAGATGGCGGCAGCAGAACTCCGGCCGGCGAGGTAGGCGGAACGGGTCGGGAGCTCGGCGACGGAGGGGACGACGCAAGCAGCGGTGGCGCGGAGCA
Organism: Aegilops speltoides; assembly: GCA_021437245.1. Taxonomy (NCBI): domain Eukaryota; kingdom Viridiplantae; phylum Streptophyta; class Magnoliopsida; order Poales; family Poaceae; genus Aegilops; species Aegilops speltoides. The sequence continues at coordinate 204,105,803 of CM038144.1, forward strand.
CGCGCGAGGTGAGGTCTGAAAGCGGCGCAGAAGAGGACGGGTCGAGCTCGTTCGATGCAGAGGATGACGGCGCCGTTGCTCCTGCACAAGGAAAAGACAGAGCAGAGAGGGATGTGAGGCGAGAGAAGGAGAGACGGAGAGGAAGAAAGGGAAGGGCGGAGGGCGGCTGCGATGCTCGGCGTCGTGCTTGCCGGCGCGCGAGGGAAAAGGCCGAGCGCTCCTGCTCGGGGCCTCGGGCAGCTTCACGATCCAAGGGGATCGAGGGGAGGAAAGGTGGCTTCGGGCGCCTGGGGAAGAAGCAGCGGAGCTCGGTCGATTTGGATCGGGAGGATCCCGAGGGCGAAGGGAGTCGGTCGGGGCTGCGGTTGGTGGGGATGGATCCCCAGGGGAAGAAATAGAGCGGCGGGCGCGGATGGGACAGATGGAACAAGAGGCCTAAAAACTAGGGTTTGGACTGATGTATATATATATACGTCAGGTGGATTAGGTAAGGGGCTATTTGGGCTCTCCGATCAAAATCGAACGGCCGAGAAATATAGCTTAGGAGAGTCCAACAAAGAAACGGGGACGTTTTGTAGATGTTTGGGGATGATCCGGACACGACGGAAGCGACAGACCGGTTCGCGTCCGGGACAACTTTCGGACGCGCGCGAGGAGGGCTGCGGGCTGACGAGAGGGGTTAGATTGGCCTGGCGGATTGTGAAGAGCGGGTTGGTCTGAGAGAAGAGGGGAGAGATGCAGCCCGGCACGGCTTCCGGAGACCGAAAAACACCCGACGAATATACCGACTATATCGCGGTTATATATATAACGGTTGGGCAGACAAACGAACTCCGAATGCGACGAAACTTGGCAGGCGGCCTGTCTACACCATAATAAGATCGCATGCCAAGCTTCAACCCATTCCGAGAACATTTTTATGCCACTTATAAAATAATATTTCGGAGGTGCCGCGGGCGCGTGCGAGTGTGAAAAGGGCTCGGAACGGACAACGGAGAGAAGCAACGGAACCCGAACGGATGCAAGTTTTGAAAACATGATGATGCAATGCGGATGATGACATGGCAAGAAATGCATGACATGAACAAAATGCAAAAACAAAAGGACAAAACCCAACCACGAAGGAAAAATCATATCGCATCTCCGGAAAAGGCAAGAGTTAGAGTTAAGAATATGGAAAGTCGTATCTGGGGCGTTACATCCCGATATCACGCTAAGTGTGTGCATGTGTGCATGATATCAAGCAGGCCCCAAAGAGTGTCATCTTAAGGTTGTGAAAAGGATAGTGAGATACTTAATACATACACCAAATTTTGGCATTTGGTATCCTAAGAGGTCTTCTTTTGATCTTGTTGGCTACTCTGACTCAGACTATGTCGGTGACAAGGTTGATAGAAAGTCCACTTTAGGTACTTGTCAATTTCTTGGTAGATCTCTTGTGTCTTGGTCCTCCAAGAAACAAAACTCCGTATCCTTATCCACCGCCGAAGGAGAATACATTGTCGCTGGTTCATGTTGTGCTCAATTACTTTGGATGACCCAAACTCTTAAAGATTATGGGATATATGTGAAACATGTTCCATTGCTTTGCGACAATGAGAGCCTTATTGAGATTGCTCATAATACCATGAAACATTCTCGAACTAAGCATATTGAAGTTCGTCATCATTTCATCCAAGATCATGTCGCTAAGGGAGATATCAAACTTAAGCATGTTCGTACCGACAAGCAATTGGCAGATATATTCACTAAACCACTTGATGAGAAAGTGTTTTGCAGGTTGAGAGGTGAATTAAACATCATTGATGCTTCAAATTTGGAGTACAAACTCCATGTGGATGCATGCAAGGCATAAGCCTTACTATGACTACTCCTTGACCATTCTCTTATGATGATGATCATATGTCTTGGATACTCTTGTACTCTTGCATGCTATCTAACCCTTGTAGGTACTTGGGTAAGTTGCAACTCAATCACATTTTAAGCAATCTCTACATCTCCAAGTCTCTACAATGGTGGATGAAGACAAGGAAGCACAGATCCATTCAATATATACTTTGACAAATTCCTATATCAAATTTCAATTGATATCAAATTTCATGATTATCACTTTGGATACACAAGTGCTCTTCCTTGCAAGACTAACCTTAGGGAGATGAACTTCAAACTACAATTGGTGCTCCCATCTCTTGATGATCTACATCAACTTGAGCACCCTACATAAGTTCAACTACATGACCAAGTTCATCACCACCACCCAAGGTATGTCATTCCATCTTAGGGAAGCTTAACCCCAAGACATGGGTCAAAGGAACTCAACAAGATGAGGAAACATCAAAATGCTTAAACAAAAATTGGCAACCCCATACTAAGCTTAAATGATGAGTATGACCTATGATCAAGTGTATTTTTTTTAATATTTATTATGAGGCAATGCCCTACAGACATTTATTGAACATAACAATTGTACAAATAGAGGAAATTACATGGACTAGATTACAAGACTAGAATTACCTACCTAACTACCTGAAGTTAAGTTAGGAAATTAATCCAAGCAGATAGCTTGGCCCTGGTTTCTACCCTTAGCCTATGAGCTAGAAGGGAAAGATCATGTACAAAATTACATTTCCAAGCACCAAAGGTTGCATTTTCTCCTCTGATAGTTCTTCCATTCCCGAGGATCCGGACATTCCAGGCGGCAGTGAGCATAACTTCAAAGAAGAAAGGATGCTTAAACCTGGATCTTGCATGATGAATACATTGCTGAATATCAGGTCCCCTGGTCCAGTCAATGGAGAGATAACTCCACACTCTGCGACTGAAGTTGCAGTTGAAGAACAAGTGCAACCTATCCTCATAGACATATTCATTACAAATAACACAGAGATTGTCATCCAAAGGATATCTCCAATGCCTGTGTATCAACAAGTCCTTGGTGTTGAGCCTATCAAAGAATAACAACCAACCAAAAACTTTGATCTTCATGGTGCACCTACTATCCCACAACCAGTTGCATGGTAAAACTGTGGGCAAATGGGAGTGCATGAGTGTGTAAAAACTCTTGGCAGTGTAGCAACCAGATTTTCCAGGCCAGATCCAAACATCTGGTAAGGTGATGTCTCTGTTTAAATCCAGGATACAAGCTTCCAGAACTTGCAACTCCAATGCAGCCTTGTGTGACAATGGCAAGAAAAACATTGAGTAGATATCCTGAGATGTGAGGAATTCATGCGCAAAGACTTTATCATTGTTAACAAAGGAAAAAAGCCTGGGTAATCTCCAACACAAAGGTCCGGAAGAGCCACCAATGAGCCAAGCATCTGTCGAAAAAAGGGCAGAGTCTCCCATGTTGATGTGCACTGAGGCAATGGCAGTATATGCACAGAAAGCTTGAGAATATCTCTCCACCAAAAGGAACCAACTGGAGTTGTAGCATGTGGGAGACCATCAGCATAGTAGCTATTCCAGATCAGGGTCACCCAGGGGATATCAGCCTTATTAAAAAATGTGGAGATGCTTGAGAAGGAGGCCCTTGTTTTGAATGTGCAAGTTGATCACCCCAAGTCCTCCTTTGTCCTTTGGTCTGCAAACCAGTTCCCAAGCAGCCAGGGATTGCTTTGGGGCATCACTGCTTCCTCTCCACAGGCACTGCCTAAATATTCTGTGTAGCTGCTTAATAATGCCAGGAGGTAGTTGCAGACTACAGAGGAAGTAGATTGGCATAGATGTCAAAACAGAAGTTAACAGCTGCAGCCGGGAGCCTTGATTTAACATGCAGGAACTAGCAGTCAATCTCCATTCCAAAGTATCAACTAAGGGCATAAAGTCCACAATCCTTGGCCTGGTAGTTCCAAGTGGCAATCCCAAATAGGTGAATGGAAGCTGACCAATTTTAAAGCCTAGCAGAGCAGCTAACCTGGTGGCCTCCTGCTCCTCAATGTTTAAAGGAATCATGGAGGACTTTGCAAAATTAAACTTAAGCCCAGTGGATTGCTGAAATGATCAAGTGTCTTTGCTTGAATCCTAAGTCAATATACTCTAACATAGGTGACTTTGTCGTCGACCAATTCTAGATGAAGTTCTCTATTGTTTCTTTGTGCTCTTGCATTTGTCTCATGCATGCTAGTTCCCCTTGCAAAAAAAAATCATCTAGATGTCTTTTCTTTTCTCTGTTATTTTCTGCATTTCCCTACATCCAATTCATGCAAATTGTTTAGTTAATTCCTTGCATATCCCTGTGAGATCTTATTTTCATAGTGAGCTGAGGTGAGAAAAAATTACTCTCTGGGTTGAACTCGGTCTCACCAGATTGATTTCTTCGGCTGAACCGAATCAACTCGATGCTACCGATTTCAGTCCAGAGAAAAATTTGTGTCACTTGCATTCTACATATTTCTCCCAACTCCACTCTTTATAACTTGTCCCCTATCAGCATCCTATATTACATGTGGCTTTGTAATGTGACTCTAGGACCAAATCTACTTGACTCTTGCTCTAGAAGTCCCTTCTTGGAAATTGATGTAAAAGGGGGAGAGAGAGCACATCAAAACTTATCATATAAGAGAGAATGCACTCATAAAAGCTTCTCCTGATGCTCCTATCCTTAAGAGGAAAGTTGTATCATGTCTTCAAGAGGGGAAAGACATGATAGTATATGTTATGACTTTATCTTGCTCCAATTTTCTTGTTTGCTCTGATTTTCTACTACCCTATCTTCTCCCATTATCCCATGTAAGATTTAGGGGGAGAAAGACACCTGAGGGAAGAAAATATTTGGAATTCATTGCATATCTTTATTCTTGGGGACATGTCAATAACAAAATAGAGTACCTAGTACTCACACTCTACATGTCATCCCAGTCTTGGTATTCTTGTGTTCTTTAGTTCTAACTCTGTCTAGTAGATGTTCTTGTGTTATCTAACCTTGTTTACCCAGGTACATCTTCTTCAAGCTAGCTCAAGACCACAAGGTAAGTATATGCATCACACTCATGTGCATGAAGATCTCTTGTTGTGGTACATTTTTCTGCGAGAGAGATTCATAAACCTGAAGGTATATTTCAAGTATCTATATCATTTGCTCTGATGCATATAGCCAAGACACATGTAACTCATTGATTGCTCTGACATGTTTATGCATTCTCATACTCTTATGATCTATCATCACATAATTGCATACATGTAGGGGGCGCCAATGCATGTTGCATGTCTTTCCAAAGCTTTACTTGCTACTTCCTTATATATTTATCTAAAGCTTTCATGTATGTTGTCATCAATTACCAAAAAGGGAGAGATTGAAAGCACAAGTGCTCCCTGGGTGATTTTGGTAGTTCATGACAACATATCTCTTGTTGGACTAATACTTCTACCTGGTGTATTTCAGATAAGTTCAACCTTGGAGTGGCATGGACATGGAAAAGAGGATGTGGAACCCCTTCAAGATGCTAAGGACAAATATTGGCAAAAGCTCAAGACTCTACATTTTCCATTTTAGTGATCCAAGATCACATTGAGTCCATAGGAAAGCCAATACTATTAAAAGGGGATGAGGTGTTGCTTAATGGCTTGCTTGCTCAAAGTGCTTAGTGATATGTTCCAAAACCCTCAGCCACTTTCTCACATCCACATATGTCCTAAACCTAAATGTCAAACTCTGCCCCACCGATTTTGTCTATCCGACGCCACCGAGTTTCATCTATTCCAGCAACTGCCATACCCTAGTCACTTCGGTCTCACCAATGGGATCTCGGTCTCACCGAGATGGGCTTGCAAATTCTATGTGGTCTATTGCAACAACATTTTCGGTCTAACCAAGTTTGTTCAGTCAGTCCCACCAAGTTTGCTTGACCAATCCTCTGTTTGCTTATTACCAAAATCGGTCTCACCGAGTTTGTGTAATAGGTCAAACCGATTAGAGGTTTTACCCTAACCCCTGCACATCGGTCCCACCGAAAACTCTAACGTTCATATTTTTACCTGGATCAGTCTGATCGAGTATTATGATTCGGTCTCACCAAGTTTGGGAATCTATGTCTAGCGGTTAGATTTTGTGTGGAGGCTATATATACCCCTCCACCCATTCTTCACTCGTGAGGAGAGCCATCAGAACATACCTACACTTCCACTACTCATTTTCTAGGAGAGAACCACCTACTCATGTGTTGAGACCAAGATATTCCAATCCTACCACAAGAATCTTGATCTCTAACCTTCCCCAAGTTGCTTTCCACTCAAATCATCTTTCCACCATAGCCAAATCTGCGAGAGAGAGTTGAGTGTTGGGGAGACTATCATTTGAAGCACAAGAGCAAGGAGTTCATCATCAACACACCATCTATTACCTTGTGGAGAGTGATGTCTCCTAGATTGGTTAGGTGTCACTTGGGAGCCTCCGTCAAGATTGTGGAGTTGACCCAAGGAGTTTGTAAAGGAAATGTAACACCCGTAGAATCATGCTAAGTAATCGCATGCCTAATGATACTATGACACCATAATTATTTTGATAATCCTCACTTTGCTTCAAACCAAACTAAAATCCAAGTTTGAATGCCAAGTCAAATTATAATTTTATAAAACCATAAATTAAAAAATGTTCCTGAGGTTGGAAATATTCACTACATAGTTGTCATTCATTAAACAAATATTTTTGGAGATGTTTAAAAATAACCATGGATTTTAAACAGAGGACCAACGACACCTTTTTAGCCCTTTTAAAATCCAATCACAATTTATATTAACTCCAAATGTCCCCAAACATTTTGTGCCGCCCCAAAATATAGTGCTTGAGTTATGTGCAATTTACATGGTCAACAAAATTCATTTGATAGTAGAACCTAAATAAAAATAGGAGCTCACAAATAGAAAAGGAGATGATAAAAAGAAGAAGAAGAGGTGGACCTAAACTAATGGGCACTATGGCCCATCTAGCAAAGAGGTCGGCCCAAGCCACCTCATATCCTCTCCTTCCCCACGCTACAGGAAACAGGGGAGGCCGTGGCGGACATCCACGCCTCCCTGAACGGCGATGCTGCCGTGGCGGCCATCCCGCGGTTCCCCATCATGCTTAAGGCCACCCCGCCCCCTGCAATCGCCAACCTAACCCTAGCGCCTCCCCTGTCCCTCCCTCTTTCTTCCCGCGTTGATCGAGCCCGAGCTCGAGACCGTGGTTGCTGCCGTCTCGGCGTTGTCGTGCACTGAGGCCACCCCGCGCCACTGGAGGGTTCCCAGGAGGTGCGCCTCCGTTGTCTTCGTCATCTGCACCAACTGGATCGGAGCGAGGAGCCACCATCTTGTCGTCCGCGCCGCCTTCTTCCTCGTTGGTTGCCGCATGTTGTCGCGGTCGGACCACCTCTCCGGTCCACCCCGACCCTCCCCGAGCGCGCTAATGGACTCGTGGTGAGCAACTCCTCCGGATCCCCTTTTCTCCACCTCGATTGGGTCGTATTTTGCCGTCCCCAAACACATCCGATCTCGCGCGTACGCGTACATACGTATGTGCGTGAGTTGCTGCCTGCTTCTGCTACTTAACTGACGCCTGCGGCTGCTGCGTACTACTGGTTGCCGCCGCATCCCGCGTGACCTGCTCGCAGCCGCCACTCGCCCCTTGCTACCGCTTGTTGTCACTGCCGCAAGCTGCTGGTGCTCCCGCTTGCTGCTGCTCACTGCTGGTGCCCGCCGCTGATGCTCCTGGCTGCTAGCGACTACTGCTCTTAGATGTTGCTGATTGCCGGCTGCTGATTCTTCCTACTACTGCTACTAGTTGTTGTTCCAGCCGATGCTAGTTGCTGCTAAGTGGCCATGGTCGTGGCCATGTCCAAGCCCGTGTGGTGTGCGTGTGTATGCACAACCACTGTCGGCCGGCCGTGCATTTTATCTTAGGGGCTAATTACTAATTAGTTTAACTACTAGCCAATGACGGTGGCCCCCACAGTTAGCTAATCTAATTTAATTAAAGTCTAGTTAACCATAGCCAATGACACGTAGGACCCACAGAATTATTCACTGGTTGACCTAGTCAACAACTGATTGTACTATTGACTTTGACCTGGCCCCATGTGTCATTGACTGTGGCCGGCAACACACTAGGTGACAAAAGTAAATTGACAGTTTTAATTGCGAAATTAATAATAAATCTAGAGATTTCAGAAATTGTTTAAATCTTTGTAAATTCATATAAAATAAACCGTAGCTCGGATGAAAACGTTTCTACATAAAAGTTGATCAGAAAAATGAGACGAATCCAAATATGCCCTTGTCATACCTGTCACATGCATCTAACTACCTGAACATAGAACCTTCCCCTCCAGTTCAGTATACCGAGACCGAGCTAAACGTCGGGTAAATATCCCACTTCGTCTGTGACGTGTAGCACTGCGTTAGTTCACCCCTAACACCACGCATTTTCATGTTATGCTTTATGGTGCTTTGTTTGCTTTATATTTATTGTTTCTTCCCCCTCTTCTCTCTGATAGACCCCGAGACTGATGCTGCCCCTACGATCGACTATGTCGACGACGACCCTTCTTCCCTTTTCAGCGGAGCTTCCAGGCAAGCCCCCTTTTTATCATCCCGATATCGCCCATACCATTCTCTCATGCTTGCATTAGATTTTGCTACTGAAATTGATTGCTCCTATTTTGATGCATAGCCTGCTTTTGTAACCTGCTTATTGTTATCTTACCTGCTTATCCTAAACTGTTTAGTATAGGGTGGGTAGAGACTCATCAGAGACCCCCACTTTGTCCCGACTGCCCCGCTGGATTATCAGAAGACCCGATTAATGAGATCGAAGACCAGGCCCCGGCACCGCACATCACTTTCCCCTTAGTCGCTCGACACTACTGGGTTACTATCGAGTGCTGAGGGTGAGACCTCTACAGCACTTCTGATGTTAACCCTGTAGTGTAGCTATTCGGTCGTGGTCATCGAGGGTTATTTCGCCTTAACCAGTTCCGATACGACTCTGTCGTGGAACCCCTCAAGTGTGAACCTCGGGGTGGTTCCTCTTACGTTCACCTTGATGATTACATCGAGTGGAATTCACCGAGGTTGATTCCTCGGGTTTTCCCCTTGATGTTTGGACACACGGATACTTGGATTTTACAACTGTTACTTGGAAAGGCGGGTCGACCCTGAGGGGTACCCACGAGTGATGTGGAGACGGGTTGACCTGGAAGGTGCCCACGAGATAATTATGAGGCGTGGTCGGGCATTCCTAGCCCTTGCCGCAAGTCCTCGAGACGGGGCAACGGGGTCACATCTTTCGTGAGTCTCTGCTTGTTACTGCGCGTTCCTAATCCTCTATGATTTGGATATTTGATCCAAGGGGCCTCTGGCCTGATAGCACTAACCATCACGTGGGCATAGTATGGGCGTTCTGCGTTGTATGCATCAGCCGAAGCTTAATAGACGTCAGCGACTGAGCGGCGCGCCGGGTTGGACTGGTAAGCACCTGCCTTTTTGAAGGAGGTAGCTAGGTCTGCTCACCGGCCGCGTACGCAACGTGCAGGTGTTCCCGGGGAGATGGCCCATGACCCCTGGGGGCATAGGTTTAGTCCGGCGTGCTGACCTCTCTATTAATCCTAGGTCGGGTTGCGGCGTATTGTTTGGCTGAGGCCGGGCATGACCCAAGAAAGTTTGTCCGGCCGGAGTTAATCGAGTGTGGTGGGTAAGTCGGTGCACCCCTGCAGGGAAGAAAACATCTATCGATAGCCTGTCTACGGTAACGGACACTCGGAGTTGTATCCCGACTGATACAACTAGAACTGGATACTTGTGATGAGAATTGGATTGAGATGAGAAATGGATAGTACGGCTCTGGGATTTCTTTCTCGTAGGGAGTCGAGAAAGGATCTCTGGCTGAGGTTGATAACACTACTACTACTTTACTTTATGCTACGCTACTCCCTCCTGTTTGCTGCAAGATGGTGGTTTCCAGAAGATGCTAGTCTTTGATATGACTAGGCCTTCTCTCTATTCTGGCATTTCTGCAGCCCAGTCCACATATACAGCCTTCCTTTGATAATGTTGCATATGTAGTATAGATCCTTGCTAGCGAGTATTTTGAATGAGTACTCACGATTGCTTTGCTCCCCCTTTTCCCCCTTTATTTTTCTTTCTGGTTGATGCAACCAGATGTCGGAGCCCAGGAGCCAAATGCCACCGCCGGTGCCTACTACTACATGGAGACCGCTGACGACCAGGAGTAGTTAGGAGGCTCCCAGGTAGGAGGCTTTGCCTCTTCGATCGTGTTGCTTTTGTGCTAGCCTTCTTAAGGCAAACTTGTTTAAATCATGTCTGTACTCAGATATTGTTGCTTCCGCTGACTCGTTTATATTCAAGCTGATGTATTCGAGCCCTCGAGGCCCCTGGCTTGTAATATAAAGCTTGTATTATTTTAATTTGTGTCTAGAGTTGTGTTGTGATATCTTCCTGTGAGTCCCTGATCTTGATCGTACACATTTGTGTGTATGATTAGTGTACGATTCTATCGAGGGTGTCACAAGTTGTATCAGAGCCGACTGCCTGTAGGATCCCCCTTTTCAACTCCTTGGCCGAAGTTGAGTCTAGTCAATGAAAAAAACTTTTACTAACATGTGGTGTGGCTTACGGGCCCACATCGCCATTGGGTGGTATTAGGATCTTTTATTCCTCATCTATACCCTGGGACTCTGTTCTCTCTTCTATTCGGGTTAAATGAATTTACTAACTACATTAAGTTCTCGTAACGACTTTCCCAGAAGAGCCCCTTCATTCCGGACTTCACGAGAAGACTTCGAGAATACTCTCAGACCTACTCCCGAGAACTTGTGTTCATTTCTTTTGCAATCCCTTAACACCGTTGAATCCTTATGGATAACCTCGTACCCTTGCCGTTCATACTTCCATCCCTAGTTGTTCTTGTTATTACAATATAACCGAAAGTATTCTCCGACTTTTGAGAATCCTTTTTCTGACTGCCTTGCAGCTCTTTTCCGCCTGAATATCCCTACGAATAATTCCTCACACTTATCGGGGATTCGTTCATCCCCAGTTGATCATATGTCGCACAAAATTCTTCGAATGCAATTCGATCTCCCGAAGATCCTTTGCAGCTTAGTGCTCTCGAAAGTCTGGTCTGCATGCATTATGGTTAAATCCATATGTCCAGCAATATTCATTAACATCCTTTGCCATTATCACCCTGAGCCTATTGATTCATTATGTTGCGATTGCTTGCAATCATCCGTCAAATCCTGAAATTTGACCTTCCTGCTCATACGTCATTCTAGACATGAGTTGGATCTCGGCTAATTATGTTGTAATTGATTGTCCACCTAGTTCCCTTCAACTTGAACGTCGAATTATTAAGTTGTTTCTATAATCTGATGCCTTTGCATTCTTTCCCTCTTTTGATTGAGTACCGATACTCACATCAGATCCATTAAGGACCGTTGAATCCTTTGTTGTATTATTATCCGACAATGTCCTTCATATTCAATAACTTTGTGAGCCTTTCCTCGGATACATAATGCCTTTGGTAAATTGTATCCTCTGCTTTCTCAACCATGCTCTGCTTTCGAGCTTGGGTTATTTACTCCTGAAGTTTGTGGTATATGTTCCTAAGATACCTCGATGGGTTGAATCTATGCTTTCCTTACATATGTGTGAACCAGAAGAGTTTTCACGAGTCATACTATTCTCGTGTTTTGCCAGATATAATTTCAACACTACAACTTCATCAAAGCGAGAAGTGAATGGAAGGTTATGCATTGAAGAAGTGGGAGTCGACATTGAACTTTGCGTTCATGCCCATGGACCCAATGTGGAACTTATCATGGAAGCTTTTTGTAGTAATAATAGTCCCCTTGTCATAAGTTCATCTTGTATCTATGCTTGGTCCTTTGCAACCGTGGTTCTGACCATGATTCTTCCCCTTTGATTCCATTTCTCGAACAATTTAAATCACTTGTCTTCTGCAGATCAATGCATCTCCGCAACCTCTATTTTGATCTTCCTTCGAGTATTACCCTTCGGTATCCCGAGAATAACAAAGAACAGTGTTGCTTCCTATCAGTCTTCATCTAGTATTGCTTCTCATCGATTTCACATTCCCTGGGTTTTGAGTTATTAGTCACTCGAGAACACCGATAAGTGAATCAATTCCGCACTCTGATTCAATAAAGTAATTTTCTTTGCTTACGAGTTTAATAATCCCTCAAGTAATTCATAGCCTGATCGGCTATATCATTATCGTGCTAAATTTTAACTGTGCTACCGGGTCCTTCCCGAAGCACAATTTTCAATGATGAGCTAAGCTTACGTTGATCTTCCTCGTCATATCATTTCAGATTGAAAAACAAGCATGATTTCGAGTTTGTGTTGTACCCGTGGTTCCAATAACCCTTCGCTTCATCATTCCTTTGACTTGATGTCATCGCCGATCAATTACATCTTCATGAAATCTCTCGACAAATGTGTCGTGATCATCATCAATATTCTGAACTCTTCTAGGATATCAATCGAATTCATGTTGAGAAATACCATCCTGGCCCCTCGATGATTTCTGTTATCATCAACAACATTCTTGCTTTCCCCTCTCAACACAAACTTGTTCATATAATTTTGAAAATACATCGTTTTTGACATGTCGATGGATTGCTGCTGAACCCATCGGCCACATCCTCATCCGTTCCTTGCTAAAACTGTATGACTTATTTTATAAGTTGTTTCTGATGGATCCTTTGTGTATCTAAAGTCTGACCTTTACCTGATGACCATGTCAATGCTATCCCGAAGCATGACTGTGATACTCCGAACATCATTAAGAACATTGGAATTGCAATGCTAAATGTTTCTTGGTCACTTATCCACACAATGTTGTATACGTAACGTCATGAATTTTCCTCTCCCTTTACCTAAATTGTTATCCACTTACTATCCTGTCATGGATATCATGCTCTACTTGTCCTTGGGAAGGATATACTCCTGATATTTGTGTTTAAACAAATTTTCCTTTCCATTGTTTTGTTTAACCTTTCTTGTAATCTAACTTATCTGAGCAGTGACAATTCCCTGCATATATCAACACCTCGATTGTACAACTCTGTCAGCAGGCCCTGTTTCTATTGTTGATGACATTTCGGTAACCATCGATGGACAAGAACTTTGCCTATTGGTTCGCCTCATTTCAACGAGCAGGAAAATGGTTCTCTTCGTTCCCCGCTCTTGGTACCAACGTTGTTGCCAACATAACTGGCAGGCTATCCTCTGACATGCCTTGCTATCATAACCATGCAAGATGTCACCGCTCTTCCACTCTTGATCCACATGGTGGGCCCATAACCCACAGTTCCACGGGATCGAAACCTGACTCTCCTGTACACCCTTGTTTCCAAAGTTATTTCTCATGCTTGGCTTCATATATAAATCACGAGCCATCTTCCTAGAGATGATCTACTTTGGTACCACACACAATTTTTTTGTTACTCTGAACTCCTTTCATAGTTTGTTTCAGGCATCGAAAGAATGTCTATCTTCTTGAAACTTCTTATTGTGCCTTCTTACTTTGCTCTCGATATTTTCTTGAGTTTCAATTTGAGTGGTACTTTCTACCTCATTCCCTGGGTCAACCTTGTAAGGTCTGTTCTTCCGAAGTTACCCCTTGTCCTTTGTAAGTATGATGAAGACCCAAAAGAAAGGATGACAACTTCATTGTGATGACCTGAAGCTGAGGAATGAAGACATCAATGAAAGGGATCAACTTCTGTGAGAAGATCCGTTAGAATTTCGTAACCAAAACTTTCCTCCTTACTCCACCTCTTAAATCTTGGGACCAGATTTCTTGTAGTGGAGGAGTTTTGTAACACCCGAAGAATCATGCTAAGTAATCTCATGCCTAATGATACTATGACACCCTAATTATTTTGATAATCCTCACTTTGCTTCAAACCAAACTCAAATCCAAGTTTGAATGCCAAGTCAAATTATAATTTTATAAAACCATAAATTAAAAAAATGTTCCTGAGGTTGGAAATATTCACTACATAATTGTCATTCATTAAAAAAATATTTTTGGAGATGTTTAAAAATAACCATGGATTTTAAACAGAGGACCAACGACACCTTTTTAGCCCTTTTAAAATCCAATCACAATTTATATTAACTCCAATTGCCCCCAAACATTTTGTGCCGCCCCAAAATATAGTGCTTGAGTTATGTGCAATTTACATGGTCAACAAAATTCATTTGATAGCAGAACCTAAATAAAAACAGGAGCTAATAAATAGAAAAGGATATAATAGAAAGAAGAAGACGAGTTGGACCTAAACTAATGGGCACTATGGCCCATCTAGCAAACAGGTCGGCCCAAGCCCCCTCATCTCCTCTCCTTCCCCACGCTATAGGAAACAGGGGAGGCCGTGGCGGACATCCACACCTCCCTGACCGGCGATGCCGCCGTGGCGGCCATCCCGCGGTTCCCCATCATGCTTAAGGCCAGCCCCGCCCCCTGCAACCCCCAACCTAACCCTAGCACCTCCCATGTCCCTCCTCTTCCCGCGTAGATCGAGCCTGAGCTCGAGACCGTGGTTTCCGCCGTCTCGATGTTGCCGTGCACTAAGGCCACCCCACGCCACTAGAGGGTGCCCAGGAGGTGCGCCTCCGTTGTCTTCATCATCTGCGCGAACTGGATCGGAGCGAGGAGCCACAATCTTGTCGTCCGCGTCGCCTTCTTCCTCGTTGGTTGCTGATAACCCACAGGTATAGGGGATCGCAACAGCTTTCGAGGATAGAGTATTCAACCCAAATTTATTGATTTGACACAAGGGGAGCCAAAAAATATTGTTGAGTATTAGCAGTTGAGTTGTCAATTCAACCACACCTGGATAACTTAGTATCTGCAGCAAAGTGTTTAGTAGCAAAAGTGGTATGATAATAAAGGTAACGGTAGCAAAAGTAAAGATAAATGTTTTTGGGTTTTTGTTGTAGTTGTAACAGTAGCAACGGGGAAGTAAATAAGCGAAGAACAATATATGAAAAGCTCGTAGGCAATGGATCAGTGATGGATAATTATGCCAGATGCGATTCCTCATGCAATAGTTATAACATAGGGTGATATACAACTAGCTCCAGTTCATCAATGTAATGTAGGCATGTATTCCGTAAATAGTCATACATGCTTATGGAAAAGAACTTGTATGACATCTTTTGTCCTACCCTCCCGTGTTCAGCGGGGTCCTAGCGGAAACTAAGGGATATTAAGGGCTCCTTTTAATAGAGAACCGGAACAAAGCATTAGCACATAGTGAATACATGAACTCCTCAAACTACGGTCATCACCGAGAAGTGTCCCGATTATTGTCACTTCGGGGTTGTCGGATCATAACACATAATAGGTGACTATAGACTTGCAAGATAGGATCAAGAACACACATATATTCATGAAAACATAATAGATTCAGATCTGTAATCATGGCACTCGGGCCCTAGTGACAAGCATTAAGCATAGCAAAGTCATAGGAACATCAATCTCTGAACATAGTGGATACTAGGAATCAAACCCTAACAAAACTAACTTGATTACATGGTAAATCTCATCCAACCCATCACCGTCCAGCAAGCCTACGATGGAATTACTCACGCACAACAGTGAGCATCATGAAATTGGTAATGGAGGATGGTTGATGATGACGACGGCGACGAATCCCCCTCTCCGAGCCCCGAACGGACTCCAGATCAGCCCTCCCGAGAGAGATTAGGGCTTGGCGGCAGCTTCGTGTCGTAAAACGCGATGAAACTTTCTCCTTGATTTTTTTCTCCCCGAGACAGAATATATGGAGTTGGAGTTGAGGTCGGAGGAGGTCCAGGGGGCCCACGAGATAGGGGGGTGCGCCCCCTGTCTCGTGGACAGGCTGTGGGCCCCCTAGCATTAATTCTTTTGCCAAAAATTCTTATTAATTCCAAAAAGTGCCTTTGTGGATTTCTAGGACATTCCGAGAACTTTTCTTTTCTACACATAAAACAACATCATGGCAGTTCTGCTGAAAATAGCGTCAGTCCGGGTTAGTTTCATTCAAATCGTGCAAGTTAGAACAAGGGCAAAAGTGTTTGGAAAAGTAGATACGTTGGATACGTATCAACTCCCCAAGCTTAAACCTTTACTTGTCCTCAAGCAATTCAGTTGATAAACTGAAAGTGATAAATAAAAACTTTTACAAACTCTGCTTGCTCTTGTTGTTGTAACATGAAAAGTCAGCATTCAAGTTTCAGCAAATATTACGAACTAACCATACTCACAATAACACGTAGGTCTCACAATTACTCATATCAATTACATAATTAGCTAGCAAGCCATTATAATAAAACTCGGATGACAACACTTTCTCAAAATAATCATAACATGATATAACAAAATGGTGCTAGCCCTTTCTGAGACCGCAAAACATAAATGCAGAGCACCTTTAAAGATCAAGGACTGACTAAACATTGTAATTCATGGTAAAAGAGATCCAGTCAAGTCATACCCAATATAAACTAATAGTAATGCATGCAACGAGAATAACCCAACAACTATGTAACATTTTGAGCGGTATACTTTCGCTGTCAACGCAACAGCTATGAGATGGCTGTATCTTCCATACTACATGCATAATAGGCAGTTCCCAAACAGAATGGTAAAGGTTTATACTCCCCCAACCACCAACAAGCATCAATCCATGGCTTGCTCGAAATAACGAGTGCCTCCAACATACAACAGCCCTGGGGGAGTTTTGTTTAATTATTTTGATTTGCTTTGATCTTTTTGGATCATGGGACTGGGCATCCTGTTCTGCCCTTTCTCGTGAATGAGGAGCGGAGTCCACTCCTCTTGAGAATAACCCACCTAGCATGGAAGATATAGGCAGCCCTAGTTGAAACATGAGCTGCTCGCAAAATAGAATTTCATTTGAAGGTTTGGAGTTTGGCACATACAAATTTACTTGGAACGGCAGGTAAATACCGCATATAGGTAGGTATAGTCGACTCATATGGAACAACTTTGGCCTCCACGGTTAGCTAATCTAATTTAATTAAAGTCTACTTAACCATAGCCAATGACACGTAGGACCCACAGAAATTATTCACTGGTTGTCCTAGTCAACAGCTGATTGTACTGTTGACTTTGACCTGGCCCCACGTGTCATTGACTGTGGCTGGCAACACACTAGGTGACAAAAGTAAATTTACAGTTTTAATTGCGAAATTAATAATAAATCTAGAGATTTCAGAAAATATTTAAATCTTTGTAAATTCATATAAAATAAACCGTAGCTCGGATGAAAAAGTTTTCTACATAAAAGTTGATCAAAAAATGAGATGAATCCAAATATGCCCTTGTCATACCTGTCACATTCCTCTAACTACCTGAACATGGAACCTTCCCCTCCAGTTCAGTATACCGAGATCGAGCTAAACGTCAGGTAAATATCCCACTTCGTCTGCGACGTGTTGCACTGCGTTAGTTCACGCCTAACACCGCACATTTCCATTTTATGCTTTATGGTGCTTTGTTTGCTTTATATTTATTGTTTCTTCCCCCTCTTCTCTCCGGTAGACCCCGAGACTGATGCTGCCCCTGCGATCGACTATGTCGACGACGGCCCTTCTTCCCTTTTCAGCGGAGCTTCCAGGCAAGCCCCCCCTGATCATCCCGATATCGCACATTCCATTCTCTCATGCTTGCATTAGATTTTGCTACTGAAATTGATTGCTCCTATTCTGATTCATAACCTGCTTTTGTAATCTGCTTATTGTTACCTTACCTGCTTATCCTAAACTGTTTAGTATAGGTTGGGTAGAGACTCATCAGAGACCCCCACTTTGTCCCCGACTACCCCGCTGGATTATCAGAAGACCCGATCAACGAGATCGAAGACCGGGCCTGGGCACCGCACATCACTTTCCCCTTAGTTGCTCGACACTACTGGGTTACTATCGAGTGCCGAGGGTGAGACCTCTACAACACTTCTGATGTTAACCCTGTAGTGTAGCTATTCGGTCGTGGTCATCGAGGGTGATTCCGCCTTAACCACTTCCGATACGACTCTGTCGTGCAACCCCTCAAGTGTGAACCTCGGGGGTGGTTCCTCTTACATTCACCTTGATGATTACATCGAGTGGAATTCACCGGGGGTGATTCCTCGGGTTTTCCCTTTGATGTTTGGACACTCGGATACTTGGATTTTACAACTGTTACTTGGAAAGGCGGGTCGACCCTGAGGGGTACCCGCGAGTGATCTGGAGACGGGTTGACCTGGAAGGTGCCCGCGAGATAATTACGAGGCGTGGTCGGGCATTCCTAGCCCTTGCCGCAAGTCCTCGAGACGGGGCAATGAGGTCACATCTTTTGTGAGTATCTGCTTGTTACCGCGCGTTCCTAATCCACTACGATTTGGATATTTGATCCGAGGGGACTCTGGCCTGATAGCACTAACCATCACATGGGCATAGTATGGGCGTTCTGCGTCGTATGCATCCGCCGAAGCTTAATAGACGTCAGCGACTGAGCAGCGCGCGCCGGGCTGGACTGGTAAGCACCTGCCTTTTTGAAGGAGGCAGCTAGGTTTGCTCACCGGCTCCGTACACAACGTGCAGGAGTTTCCGGGGAGATGGCCCATGACCCCTGGGGGCATAGGTTTTATTCCGGCGTGCTGACCTCTCTATTAAGCCTAGGTCGGGTTGCGGCGTATTGTTTGGCCGAGGCCGGGCATGACCCAGGAAAGTGTGTCCGGCCGGAGTTAATCGAGCGTGGTGGGTAATTTGGTGCACCCCTGCAGGGAAGAGAACATCTATCGATAGTCTGTCCTACGGTAACGGACACTCGGAGTTGTATCCCGATCTATACAGCTAGAACTGGATACTTGTGATGAGAATTGGATTGAGATGAGAAATGGATAGTACGGCTCTGTGATTTCTTTCTCGCAGGGAGTCGAGAAAGGATCTCTGGCCGAGGTTGATAACACTACTACTACTACTTTACTTTATGCTACTCTACTCCCTCCTATTTGCTGCAATATGGTGGTTTCCAGAAGATGCTAGTCTTTGATAGGACTAGGCCTTCTCTCTATTCTGGCATTTCTACAGCCCGGTCCACATATACAGCCTTCCTTTGATAATGTTGCATATGTAGTGTAGATCCTTGCTTGCGAGTACTTTGGAGGAGTACTCACGGTTGCTTTGCTCCCCCTTTTCCCCCTTTCTTTTTCTTTCCGGTTGATGCAACCAGATGTCGGAGCCCAGGAGCCAGATGCCACCACCGGTGCCTACTACTACATGGAGACCGCTGACGACCAGGAGTAGTTAGGAGGCTCCCAGGCAGGAGGCTTTGCCTCTTCGATTGTGTTGCTTTTGTGCTAGCCTTCTTAAGGCAAACTTGTTTAAATCAGGTCTGTACTCAGATATTGTTGCTTCCGCTGACTTGTTTGTATTCAAGCTGATTGATACCACTTGATAGAAGCAAAGGTGTCCCGTCTTTCGATGAGATGGTGGATTTCGCTTTGTGGAAGTCGATGATGCACGTGGTGTCCATGATGAAGGTCGACCTGCAGAAAAGTTAGTGCGCGCCAATGCCTGTCGATCCTGCACTTCACGTTCAGCTTTACAAGCAAGATGGAATAAACGAGTGATATTATTATAATCCTTATAGTCTAGAATGGTCTGAATCTCTCTATTTAATCCACCCAGAAAACGTGCAAGCATAGCTTCATTCTCCTCATCACTGATGTATTCGAGCCCTCGAGGCCCCTAGCTTGTAATATCTAGCTTGTATTATTTTAATTTGTGTCTAGAGTTATGTTGTGATATCTTCCCGTGAGTCCCTGATCTTGATCATACACATTTGCGTGTATGATTAGTGTACGATTGAATCGAGGGCGTCACAGGAAAGGAGATCCACTACTTCGTGGAGATCTACCCTAGTGAGGCAAGTCCTTCGTGGGCGATGGCCATGGTGGGATAGACAAGGTTGCTTCTTCATGGACCCTTCGTGGGTGGAGCCCTCCGTGTACTCGCGCAACCGTTACCCTTCGTGGGTTGAAGTCTCCATCGATGTGGACGTACGATAGCACCACCTATCGAAACCACGCCAAAAATCTCCATGTCTCCAATTGTGCTTGCACACTCCAATCCCATCCCTTTACTTTCTCGCAAGTTGCATGCTTCACTTTCTGCTGCTCATATACTCTTTGCATGCTTGCTTGAATTTTATTGCGTATGCTTGAAATTGTGTTAATCTACTACCTCAACTTGAAAAACTTAAAAACTGCCAACTTTGGTTGTTGAGGGTCTAATACCCCCCCCTCTAGACACCTCTTCTCGATCCTTTCACGATCCTCCTCTCGTTGCTATGTGAGAAAGTGATCACCGGGTTGTCTCTAGAACTTGTCTGGGTGTGTTTTATTAAGTATCTCGTTCTAGTTGTCATAAGGTCAAGGTACAACTCTGGGTCATCCCTTTACCGAGGGACATGGCTATTCGAATAATAAACTTCCCTGCAGCGGTGCACCACATTACCAAACATGCTCGATCCCTTTGGCCAAACACACTTTCCTTGGTCATGCCCGGCATCGGAAGATCAACACATCCAAGCCCTACCTAGGCTCAACAGAGAGGTCAGCACACTGGTCTAAATCCTATGCGCGCAGGGGTCTTGGCCCATCACCCATTGCACACCTGCACGTTGCGAGGGCGGCCGGTGAGCAGACCTAGCAACCTCCAGTACAAAGGAAGTTGCGTTACACGGTCCAACCTGGCACCCACCGCTGAGTCGCTGACGTCAAGAAGGCTTCGGCTGATACCATGACGTTGAGTGCCCATAATTGTTCCCTCATAGTTGGTTAGTGCATATAGGCTAGTGGCTAGACTCAGATCAAGTACCAAGATCTCGTTAAGCGGGTTATTTTGAAGTAACCACGGACGCCGACCAGGGTCCAGGCCCACCTGTCTCCTAGGTGATCACAACCTGCCCTGTCGCTCCGCCTCAAAGTAATACTCGGGGGCCGTCGGGAACCTAGGTCCACCACTACCTGGATGGAACCACCTGTCCTTTCAGCCCCCATATCCAAATCACGTGCGAGTACTCTACGAGTCGACCCGACTTTAGTCACCACTTGTATCATGTATAATATGTATGTAAGTATATACTCGTGATCACCTCCCGACTGATCATGCCCCAGTAGTATAGCATGGCAGGCGGACAAGAATGTAGGCCACTGATGATAACTAGGATCCTATACTAAGCATTTAGGATTTCAGGTAAAGGTAACAACAGTAGTAGCAAAGGTGGGATATGCAATAGAATAGGATTAATCGAAAGCAGTAACATTCTACACTACTCTAATGCAAGCGGTAGAGAGAAGAAATAGGCGATATCGGGTTGATCAAGGGGGGCTTGCTTAGTTGCTCTGGCAAGGAGGGGTCGTCAACACCATAGTCGATCGGGGCAGCAACAGCGTCAGTCTCGGTGTCTAACGAGACAAGAGGGGGAAGAAACAATAAATAGAATGCAAACATATGCATGACGATGCATGTCATGACAATGAGCGTTGCTAGGTGTGCCCTAGCGCGGTAGTAGGTGATATCGGCAAAGGGGGGAGATCCGAGAAAGTATTACCGGTGTTTGACGTTTTTTGACAGATGAACCAGAGGTGGATTGTTGCAGGTTCGCTATGCTAGGGACGTGCAGCAGATGAATAGACTGCATATTCGAATTTGTCTCATCGTTCTGAGCAACTTTCATGTACAAAGTATTTTCATCCGAGTTACGATTTATTTTATATTAAGGTTTTAAAGTTTTAATGTTTTCTACAATGAATTTAAAAAGCCCGAATTACTTTCTATACACACAGCTGCCTAGCCCATTAGGATGACAGGTGCGGGCAAGGGCTGAGTCAGCAGGTACAATCAGCGGTTAACGAGTCAATGTTGACTGGTCAACCTGATGGGGGGGGGGCATATGTCATAGACTAGGGCTGTTCTTCTTCTTCCCTTTTTTATTGCCTTTATTTTTAACTAGTAGTAATAGTTAACACGGAGGTTAGTAGATAAACTAAACTACTTCATGGGATAATTAGATTATTACCTAATCTAATTAGGAGGGGGTTATATAAAGGCCCTGATCTAAGATCAGGCCGGCCTCACCGCGGCGTGCATGTGTGCACGACCCCAAGCCCGGCCGTGGCTGGCCGGCAGGAAAAGTGGGGACCAGCGGCGGGGAGCGACGGCCGGAGGTAGCTAGATGGGTGCCCGTGTCCAGGAGGGCAGCGGCGCGGGGCAGACGGCTAGCAAGACGGCGGCGGTGTGCAATGACATCTGCGGCGGCGAATGCAAAGGGCAGCGGTAGGGCGCTACTGCCAAAGCAAGGGAGGCGCAACGCTGCAGCGGGCCGCAGACAGCCGGGTAGCAGCAGCGAAGCGGGCGAAGCCCGCCAACGGCGGCGGGCGCAGGCGAGGTCGCGACAGCAGCAGGTGTGGCTAGCGTCAGACAGCTGCGGGCGCACGCGGCGCGGGGGCACGAGCAGCCAAGGCAGCAGCGAGGCATGCGCGGGGGCGCGCTAGCTGGCTAGCAGGACGAGCGAGAGCACGGCTATGGGCACGAGCACGAGCTCAGGTGAGTTTGGCCGCGGCGATGTATGGTGTCTACGGTGACGGATTCGACGGGAGGCTACCAAGGGGTGGAGGAGGAGCTCGCCATGGACTCGTAGGGCTGCTCAGGAGGCTCGGGGATGGTCGAGGATACGTAGGTCGACGAGGAGATGCGGCTGTGGCCGACGGACGAGATCGGCAATTCGGCAGCTTGAGGGCGCCCCCGCTTGAGTGGCCTCTCCCAGCCGACGGTGGGGAGGCAGGCGATGTTCCAGGCGCAAGCTTGGTTGGAGGGAAGGTTGATGGGCGTGCCGGCAGCAAGGGCCGCAGCAACGGCGGCTCGGCCTCGCGCGGAGGAGAATGAAGTCGAGAGGGGAAGGAATGCTAGGGTTCATCCCGGGTAGCGGGGGTCCTTGTAGGATGCCGAGGAAGCACCGGATAAGAGCCGCGTGGCTCATCTGCGGTTGAGACGCGATGCGTTTGCCCACGGTGCCATGGTGAATAGAGGTAGGAGAAAAGAGTGCTGATGGGCTGGGCCTCTACTGTACTGTAGAGGCCCAGGTGAACCGGTATGCCCTGCCCTTTCTCTTTACTATTTTTTTGTTTTGCATTTTAGCTACTATTCTCAATTAGTCTTAGCACCAAAAATGTGCCACTTGACACATTAAATACATTGAATAATCTGAGCTGGTAACAAAAATCTCAAAGCATTTGGAAGTGTTTAACTACTTTTGGAAAATGAAAAGGCAAAACAAATTGCTGTTGGGCCATTTATTAATCTCCTAGGAATTTATTGGTGGGTCAAATAATGTTGGGATCAAAATGAAAATGATCAACGGAATTTATATAATATTGTGAACATTTTAGTTTTACTGTTCGAAGAAATTATAATTTCACCTGTTGTTTAAATTTGACTTTGACTTTGATTCCGGACAAGTGGCAGTTTGCATAGTAATCATGATGACATGGCACCATTTGTGTGTGCTTACTGTAGCTTAACTACAGGGTTATTACAAATCTCCTCCACTACAAGAAATTTCGTCCCAAGATTTAAGAGGTGGAGTCATGGGGGAAGGTCCGAGTTACGAAATTCTAGCGAGTGTTCTCGGTCTGGGTTTTTCTTCTCGAAGAGGTCTATCCGTTACATTGATGTCTTCATTTTCTGTTTCAGGTCATCATGAAGAAGTCTTCATCCTTTCTTCGGTAATTTCATCGTACTTACGAAAAGTATAAGGAGTAGCTTCGGAGAACGGAACTCTACAAGGTTGTTTATTTGGTAGATAACTCGCGGAAGGTGGCAGAAAGTATCTCTCGAATTGAAACTTAAGAAAATGTTGAGAGCAAAGTAAGAAGGTACCATGCAAAGTTTCAAGCGGGCAGACAATCGTTCGATGCCTGAAACAGGGCATGAAAGGGGTTCAAAGCAACGGGGATAGGTATTGTGTGTGATTACAGAATAGATCACTAGGAAGGTGGCCCGTGAATTACATACAAAGCCAAGCATGAGGAATAACTTTGGAAATAGGGGGTACAGGAAAGTCAGGTTTTGATCCTGTGGAACTGTGGGTTATGGGCCCAGCATGTGGGTTAAGAGTGGAAAGGGGAGGCTGACATCTTGCACAGTCATGATGGTAAGGCATGCCAGAGGATGGCCTGTCAGATATGTTGGCAGCACAATGGTACCAAGGGCAAGGGACAAAGAGAACCATTTTCCTACTTGTAAGAACGAGGCGGACCAATAGGCAAGGTTCTCGTCCGTCGGTGGTTACCGAAATGTCATGAACAATAGTAACAAGGTCTCACTGATAGAGTTGTACACCGGGGTGTTTACAAAAGCGAGAATAATATTACTGCTTAGATCATATAGATCACACGAAAAGTTAAACAAAACAATGGAAAGGAAAATGTGATCATCAGATTAAACAAAACAATGGAGAGGGAAAATGTGTTTAAACACATAATTTCGGGGTATATCCTTCCCAAGGACAAACAGAGCATGATATCCATGACAGGATAGAAAGTAGAAAAACATTTAGGTGATGGGAGAGGAATTCCATGACAATACCCATACAACGGTGTTAGGATAATTGATAAAGAAAATTTAGCGTTGTGCTTCAAATGTTCTTATTGAAATTCGAAGTACCACAGACATGCTTCGAGATAGCATTGACATGTTCTTCAAGCAAAGGTCAGACTTTGGATACTCAAAGGATTCATCAGGAACAACTATGGTATAAGTCTTACAATTTCCTCATGAACGAATGGGTAACATCGCAAAAGAGGATACTATACTAATATGTCCTCCAGCCAGGTGTTCTAGGCATGACATCACCTTACTAGGTTATATAAAGATCAATACTATGACCCTTGGAAAATGTTCCAACCATCATATCCGACCGAGTTTCAGATCTGATTGGTGTCAGGATGCCTGAGAAGAAAAGGTGCAACACAAATTGACGAGAAGACATTGTAAGATTCTTGGGAAATGAACTATGGAAGTGTGTTCTGAAACAAGAGTTCATCATTAAACCAAGGAGAGGATGAGGAGGTGGCTGATGGACTCAGCTACATACCATCGAGATTTCCAAAAAGAAGGATTTCCACAATTATGTGAACAAGGAGATACCATTTGTCAGATCAAATGATATAATGGTGTATGCTCGAGAAAAACATACACAAATAAACATTGGTTGAAAGGTGCACCCAAAATATGGGCTAGGTAGCATGATCAATGTCGCGGGAAACCATGGCCACCTCTGGGACCAGGACGGTCTCTTACTAGTTCGGCGGGGGAGGCGGGAGTCACGTTGCACAAAGAGCAGACCAACGTGGGGAAGCGCGGCAGAGATCACACGGGCAGTTTTACACAGGTTCGGGCCGCCATGAGGCATAAAAACCCTACTCCTCCTCTGGTGGATTGATGGTGGAAATGTAGTGGTGGTGCGCATTACACTTGCCCGGCAAGGGTTGCCTCAGGGCGGCAGCGGCTTCGCGTGTATGGGGGTGTGGGTGATCTAACTTTCCAACCCCTCGAACCGTTGCCATGGGCCTCCATTTATAGGTTAAGGGGTCACCACAGTGGCAAATTAGTCTTTGGACACTATTATGATGGCAAATAGTGCTATCATACCTAACTCTGCAGGCTGACAGTGCACATTTAATGTGTCGCTTAACGTCACATCATTGGTTGTCCAGCAAGGCTTGCCGGGCTATCTTGCCAGCTCCACGCATGCTTGCCTGACACGCCATATGATGGCTACCATGTGGCGAATGGCTGCCACTTAATCACTCCGCGGCTTGACATCGCACTGATCGACGACGTGACTCATGGTGGAGTGGTCGGGGAGGCGATCTGGCCTCCACAGGTTCCAGTAGGCCCTGCCGGGATGCTCGGTCATCTTCTTCTGGAGGTGGCCTCGCCCCTTGCCGGGCTCGCCTGCTCGGCAAGGGAGGCCTCTTTCCTGACGACACCTTGTTCTTCTGGCCTGGTCTTGGTCTCTTTGACCTGCTTGTTGGTTCTTCGTATCTCTTGGCTTCTTGTATATATTGGTTTGCTCTTGGCTCGTCTGTGCACGAGTCAGGGGAAAACATATGCCCATGTATATTTTCCCCCACATAACCTGTCGGATATCGGGTTCTGGCAAAACCCTTAAGGTTCGAACTCTAGGGTGCGCACGAAGATCTTCGCCCTACCAAAACACGCCCACAACCTCGCCGTGATTCTAAGCTAGAACGATGAACAACACAAGAGACACAGGTTTATAGTGGTTCGGGCCACCGTTGTGGTGTAATACCCTGATCCAGTGTGTGGTGTGGTGGATTGCCTCTTGGGCTGATGATGAACAGTACAGAGGAAGAACATCCTCGTGAGGAGAGGTGTTCTTGTGGTGGTGTGTATGAGCTAGGATCGGATCAAATTTCTTGGCTCTAGATGAGATGATCCCTTCTACTGTGGTGGCTAGCCCTATTTATAGAGGCCCTGGTCCTCTTCCCAAATATTGAGCGGGAAGGGAGCCAACAACGACCATTTTGAAAGGGGACAGCTAGTACAAGCTATCCTAACTAAAGGTGGTCTTCGACTGCCAAAGGTGCTGGTAATGACGCCATCTTGGGCTCCACGGTGACCTCCGTCCTGCCGTCCTGCTGGTCTTGGTCTCGTTCCACTGATATGGTAACCTTTGCCTGATGCCTTGGTACTCTGCGCCTGCGCTTGCCCCCTTTGCACCAAAGA
Source organism: Aegilops speltoides (assembly GCA_021437245.1). Lineage (NCBI taxonomy): Eukaryota > Viridiplantae > Streptophyta > Magnoliopsida > Poales > Poaceae > Aegilops > Aegilops speltoides. Next base: position 204,132,632 of record CM038144.1, read on the forward strand.
GGAAACGAGGACACTGCGGAACCTGGCGCCCGCCTTGTCTTGATCGTCATGGCTTGCGTCATGAGCACCTTGCGAGGTACCCGTTGCCTTGATCTCTCTGCCTCCTCACGAGCCTGCCTGGTGAGGCCGCCCCTGAGGAGGACTTGCATCGTCCGCCCCGCGAGGCTTGGCCCCTCACGATGGTCTTGAGCTTGGGTTGATGAAGATAGGCCGTACTGGGCCACTGGCTAAGCCACGATGTAGGCCGTAGGCAGGCAGGTCTGGGGACCCCCGTTCCCAGAATGCCGACAGTAGCCCCCGGGCCCAAGGCGTGCTCGGACTTGGCTTAGCAGCGAAGCCAAAGGGCAAGTGCGGAGCGCCACGGGCCCCAACAGCCTGCGGCCTTCGTTGACGTGTGGCGACTGATTGGACATGGGCGTCTCCACTTCCCCACGCTCCCCCAATATCCGCCTGGCTAGGCGGCCACGAAGCTTTACACAGTTATTTCCTCTTCGCTGTCGGCGTGCTTCCTGTTCCCCTTTCTTCCTCGAGCCTCTGTTTCTGATTCCAATCTGACTTGAGCTCTGCCCCCTCCATCGCCATGGCGCCAACTAGCAAGGAGAAGGGGAAGAAGCCTCTGTCTTCATCCAGTTCACCTCCGGCAATCGAGCCCGCCGTTGGCCGATCGCTGGTGCTTAATCCGGAGGCCTTGGGCAAGGTGTGCCCCACGCTCGCCTCTAGCTTCGACGAGTGCGGAAATACGATGGCTTGGCTAGCGTCCCATGCCTCCATCGACAGGATCGTCACGGAGGTTCGATTCTTCGTCGACGCCCTGTGTGCTGGCCTGGTTCCCCCTTTCTCCGCCTTCTTCAATGTGGTGCTTTCCCACTATCAGATCCATATGATGCATCTTGATCCTCAATCTGTTACCCTTCTTGCTGTCTTCACCTTAGTTTGCGAAACCATGGTGGGCATTGCTCCTTCCATTGCCCTCTTGCGCCACTTCTTCTCCATGCGCCTGACCGACCCCTTGCAGTGCTCGGGGTGCGTGAGCTTCCAGGCCGTGGCAGAGACGGCCGCCTCGGGGATTGATTTTGGCCTCCCGCCTTCCACGAGTGGGTTCCGGATTCGGTGGCTGTACGTGGATGTCGGAGTGCTCAGCCCTCTGCTCTCGCCTCCGACGTTGCCTGCTGTCCCCAACCCCATCTGGGGCCATGAGAGACTCGTGAGCCCCCAGCTCTCCTTCGTATGGCACCGGCTGAGGAGGTTGAGAGAGCTCGGCGTAACTGCACCCCGGGTGGTGAAGGAGTTCCTCCAGTGCCGCGTTGCTCCTCTTCAGCGCCATTCCCGACCGATGTGGGCTCTGATAGGTTATCAGGACCGCATGAGGCTTCAGGAGACGGAGCTGGCGCCCGAAACGCTGAAGAAGGTGCTTGAGGTCTTGACTGGCGACCCCTCGCCGGGCGACATATGGCGCGGGGGTAGCCTCCTATATCTCTGCTTGAACAGGGCTGAGTTCGCGAGACAGGTGCCTCTCTTTGACGAATGGGGGTTGCGTCCGGCAGGTCTTGCGGGGCCTCGCGAGAACCCTGTCGCCGTGGCCCCCTTCCTCGCCGCCAACACCGATCTTGCCCCAGGAGCGGGTGCAGGGAGGCAAGCATCGCTTGAGGCTGGAGGCTTGGGTATTGTGGCGCTGACGCCGCATGGGGCTCCCGAAGCGTCATCCTCAGGAGCTTGTGAAGCCTGCCCTGAGGCGACCGTCGATGGGGGGATGCAACCCGCGGCTCCCTGCTACGTCTTGAGCTTGCGTTGGTTTTCCTTGAAGAGGAAAGGAAAGGGTGATGCAACAATATTAGGGTAAGTATTTCCCTCAGTTTTTGAGAACCAAGGTATCAATCCAGTAGGAGGCTCCTCAAAAGTCCCACGCACCTGCACAAACAAACAAGAACTCGCAACCAATGCAATAAAGGGGTTGTCAATCCCTTCAAGGCCACTTGCGAAAGTGAGATCTGATAGAGATAATATGATAACATAAATATTTTTTTGGTATTTCATAATATAGATTGGAAAAGTAAAAGATGCAAATAAAAGTAGATTGAAAGCTTATATGATAAGAGATAGACCCGGGGGCCATAGGTTTCACTAGTGGCTTCTCTCAACGTAGCATAAGTATTACGGTGGGTGAACAAATTACTGTCGAGCAATTGATAGAAAAGCGAGTAATTATGAGATTATCTAGGCATGATCATGTATATAGGCATCACGTCCGTGACAAGTAGACCGACTCCTGCCTGCATCTACTACTATTACTCCACACATCGACCGCTATCCAGCATGCATCTAGAGTATTAAGTCCATAAGGAACAGAGTAATGCATTAAGAAAGATGACATGATGTAGAGTGATAAACTCATGCAATATGATATAAACCCCATCTTTTTATCCTCGATGGCAACAATACAATACGTGCCTTGCTGCCCCTGCTGTCACTGGGAAAGGACACCGCAAGATTGAACCCAAAGCTAAGCACTTCTCCCATTGCAAGAAAGACCAATCTAGTAGGCCAAACCAAACTGATAATTCGAAGAGACTTGCCAAGATAACTTAATCACACATAAAAGAATTCAAAGGAGATTCAAATATTTCTCATAGATAAACTTGATCATAAACCCACAATTCATCGGATCTCGACAACACACCGCAAAAAGAGTTACATCGAATAGATCTCCAAGAAGATCGAGGACAACATGGTATTGAGATTCAAAGAGAGAGAAGAAGCCATCTAGCTAATAACTATGGACCTGAAGGTCTGTGGCAAACTACTCACAACTCATCGGAGAGGCCATGGAGATGATGTAGAGGCCCTCCTTGATCGATTCCCCCTCCGGCGGAGCGCCAGCGAAGGCTCCAAGATGGGATCTTGCAGATACAGAAGGTTACAGTGGTGGAAATAGTTTTTCGTGGTCGCTTATGATGTTTCCGGGGTACATGGGTATATATAGGAGGAAGAAGTAGGTCGGTGGACTCCCGAGGGGCCCACGAGGGTGGGGGCGCAGCCTGCCCTAGGGGGCGCGCAGGGCACCCTTGTGGCTGCCTGGTTGTTTCTTGACTTCCACTCCAAGTCCTCTGGATCACGTTTGTTCCAAAAAGATCGCTCCCGAAGGTTTCATTCCGTTTGGACTCCGTTTAATATTCCTTTTCTTCGAAACACTGAAATAGGCAAAAAAAACAGCAATACGGGCTGGGCCTCTGGTTAGTAGGTTAGTCCCAAAAATGATATAAATGTGTAAAGTAAAGGCCATAAACATCCAAAACGGGTAATATAATAGCATGGAACAATCAAAAATTATAGATACATTGGAGACGTATCAAACATCCCCAAGCTTAATTCCTGCTCGTCCTCGAGTAGGTAAATGATAAAAACAGAATTTTTGATGTGGAATGCTACCTAGCATAATTCTCAATGTAATTTTCTTTATTGTGGCATGCATGTTCAGATCCAAATGATTCAAAATAAAAGTTCATATTGATACAAGAAATAATAATACTTCAAGCATACTAATCAAAGCAATCATGTCTTCTCGAAATAACATGGCTAAAGAAAGTTATCCCTACAAAATCATATAGTCTGGCTATTGCTCTATCTTCATCACATAAAGTATTTAATCATGCACAACCCCGATGACAAGCCAAGCAATTGTTTCATACTTTAGTAATCTCAAACTTTTTCAACTTTCACGCAATACATGAGCGTCAGCCATGGACATAGCACTATATGTGGAATAGGATGGTGGTTGTGAAGAAGACAAAAAAGGAGAATATAGTCTCACATCAACTAGGCGTATCAAGGGGCTATGGATATTCCCATTAATAGATGTGATTGAGTAGGGATTTCCATGCTACGGATGCACTAGAGCTATAAATGTACGAAAGCTCAACAAAAGAAACTAAGTGGGTGTGCATCCAACTCGCTTGCTCACGAAGACCTAGGGCATTTTGAGGAAGCCCATCATTGGAATATACAAGCCAAGTTCTATAATGAAAAATTCCCACTAGTATATGAAAGTGACAATATAGGAGACTCTCTATCATGAAAATCATGGTGCTACTTTGAAGCACAAGTGTGGTAAAAAGGATAGTAGCATTGTCCCTTCTCTCTTTTTCTCTCATTTCATTTTTTTATTCTTTTTCTTCTTTTCTTCTTTTTTTTCTTTTTTTTGCCTTTTTCTCTTTTTTTTTCTTTTGGCCCATTTTTTCTCTTCTTTTTTTCTCTTTTTTTCTTTTTTTTCTTTGGTGGGCTCTTTGGCCTTTTTTTTAAAGTCCGAAGTCTCATCCCGACTTGTGGGGGAATCATAGTCTCTATCATCCTTTCCTCACTGGGACAATGCTCTAATAATGAAGATCATCACACTTTTATATACTTACAACTCAAGATTACAACTCAATACTTAAACAAGATATGACTCTATATGAATGCCTCAGACAGTGTACCGGGATATGCAATGAATCAAGAGTGACATGTATGAAAATTATGAAGGTGGCCTTGCCACAAATACAATGTCAACTACATGATCATGCAAAAAGCAATATGACAATGATGATGTGTGTCATAACAAACAGAACGGTGAAAAGTTGCATGGCAATATATCTCAGAATGGCTATGGAAACGCCATAATAGGTAGGTATGGTGGCAGTTTTGAGGAAGGTATATGGTGGGTGTATGGTACCGGCGAAAGTTGCGCGGCACAAGAGAGGCAAGCAATGGTGGAAGGGTGAGAGTGCGTATAATCCATGGACTCGACATTAGTCATAAAGTACTCATATACTTATTGCAAAAATATACAAGTCCTCAAGAACAAAGTACTACGCATGCTCCTAGGGGGATAGATTGGTAGGAAAAGACCATCGCTCGTCCCCGACCGCCACTCATAAGGAAGACAATCAATAAATAAAATTGTGCTCCAACTTCATCATAAAGCGGTTCACCATACGTGCATGATACGGGAATCACAAACTTCAACACAAGTATTCTTTAAATTCATAATCACCCAACTAGCATGACTCTAATATCACCATCCTAATATCTAAAAACAATTATCACGCATCAAATTTATCATAGAATCCAATTCACTTTCTATGATAGTTTTTATTATACCCAACTTGGATGCCCATCATTCTAGGACCAATTTTATAACCATAGCAAATACCATGTTGTTCGAAGAGACTCTCAAAATAATATAAGTGAATCATGAGAGATTAACAATTTCTACAAAATTAAGGCACCGCCGTTGTCGGTGTCAAAACCGGCGGATCTCGGGTGGGGAGTCCCGAACTGTGCGTCTAGGCGGATGGTAACAAGAGATGAGGGACACAATGTTTTTACCCAGGTTCGGGCCCTCTCGATGGAGGTAAAACCCTACGTCCTGCTTGATTAATATTGATGATATGGGTAGTACAAGAGTAGATCTACCACGAGATCAAGGAGGCTAAACCCTAGAAGCTAGCCTATGGTATGATTGTTGAGATGTATGTTCGTCCTACGGACTAAGGCCCTCCGGTTTATATAGACACCGGAGAGGGCTAGGGTTACACAGTAGTCGGTTACAATGGTAGGAGATCTACATATCCGTATCGCCAAGCTTGCCTTCCACGCCAAGGAAAGTACCATCCGGACACGAGCCGGAGTCTTCAATCTTCTATCTTTGTAGTCTAGGAGTCCGACGGATATTGATAGTCCGGCTATCCGGACACCCCCTAGTCCAGGACTCCCTCAGTAGCCCCTGAACCAGTCTTCAATGACGATGAGTTCGGCGTGCATAATGTTCGGCATTGCAAGGCGGGTTCCTCCCTTGAATAATCCGGAGAAGATAATGAACACCAGGATAGTGTCCGGCTCTGCAAAAATAATTTCCACATTCCATCGTAGAGAGAATAAAATATACACTTAGCTCAATCTGCTGACGTATTATGCGGCGTGTCAACAAACCGCAACCAAGCCTTTGTTTGAATTACTATACCACCTCAAAGACGCTTAGCGGCGGTTTCTTGGCACGCCCCGTCAAGCGAGATTGTGTTCCCCTTATTCCGGATTCTCATCAATACGCGCGTGGGTAACCCAACCGCGCCATTGATGGTGGCGCTTGGGAGATAAGCGAGTTTTACCAGCCGGTGGGGGCGATAGTTTTGTCCGCCTATATATAAGGGATAAGGATTCACCTTCTCACCCACGCCTTCTTCCTCCTTTGCTTATCCATTCCTGCGAACTCAAGCTCCAACGCCTAAGCTCGCAAGATCTCGCCGACCTTCTCCGAATATGTCCGGAGCGGAGGTAAATGGTTGGCCTCCACCGCTAAGGAGGAGGACATCACCAAGCTGCGCGACGCCGGATACCTTTCCAAATGATATTGCGATCGGCTGCCCGACGAGGGCAGCTCATCCCTACCCCGGCCTCATGAGAGGGTCGCCTTCCTCCCCACTTCCTCCGCTGGACTGGGCTTTCCGCCCATCCATTTGTCCGGGGCTCATGTTTTACTACGGCCTAGATTTCCACGATCCGGCGCCAACTTCATCCTCAACATCCCAGCGTTTATATCGCCGTGTGCGAGGCCTTTCTCGCATCCAGCCCCACTTCGCCTGTGGCTCAAGACCTTCAACGCTGTCAAGGTTGTGAAGGGGACGCAAGCGAATGCGGAGGCGCCATGTTGGGCAATTGCCCAACGCCCCTTGGCTAGAAGGGACCTTCGTGGACTCCGCCAAGGGGTGGCAATCGGGTGGTTCTACATCACCGAGCCGCGCAGAAGCCCACATGGGCGACGGCCCCGAGTTTAGATCTCGAATCCCCACGCTGCTCACCTCACGGAAAGAGAAGGGCTTGCGGTGGGGCAATCCGGTGGAGGTGACGGGACTCCGAGCCTGCATCAAGAAGATGGTGAGCAATAGGTTCCGGCTCGTCGACGTGGTCCAAGTCATGCTCCTCCGGCGGATTCTCCCATGCCAAAAACGGGCATTCAATTTGTGGGAGTTCAATCCGGAACAGCACCAGACACTAAACTAGCTCTTCGATACAACACACGAAGGTGCCTGGAGGGTGCTGTTGAAGGGCGCCGAAGCCCCCGCATCCATGACCGAAGACCGCGGATTCAGCTCGCAGTCTCCGACTGACGAGGTAAGTGATTCAACCCCATTATGGGACACTTGTGGTAATTAGATTGACTCTAGTGAGGTTTTAATCTGCCTCTTCCTTTGACAGGAATGGATGGAGAAGGCCAAGCTGCTCATCAGCCCGCCTCCCATGCCGAAGAACCAAGTGACGCCCGCTTAGCGAGGGCTGCTGGTTCCGCACCGCACGGGTGCCGGAGAAGAAGGCCAAGAAGGTGGCCACGGGACTCGAAAGAGTTCTCAGAATCAGGCGCCCGACGACGACGAGGACTCCTTCCTCAAGACGAGGAGGAGGAGTACTCTCTCCGGAGGAAGGAGAGAAGAAGAGGAAGGCCTCCCAATCGGGCGGCCAAGGGTCCAAGAGGGGAGAACTATCCTCGACAGTTTCGCCAACATCAGCGTTGGCGAGGATGAGTGGCCTCAAGGGCCAGCGTCCGCCGGATCGTAAGTATTCAGATCATTTATATGCCGCACCTTTCATGTCACGCAAAGATCCTTCTAACGCCGATTCTGTCTGTAGTCCGGTCGATGACGATCTCCCGACTCAATGAGCGGTCGTTGGCCTCGCCGGACATAAATTCCGCCCCGACCGCCTCTACCCCACGCCACGACGAGGACGCCGAGGTGGGATCCCAAGAGGGGACCCATCAGAGGAGGCTCTCGAGGCGCCGCGAGCAACCTCCGGACTTTGCGCCGGACTCTACATCGAACCCGTAGTGGTTCTAGAGTCCGCAAGCGGCCCTTCGAAAGAAGGGCAGGACCGTGACGCCGCGGCCTCCGGCCCAACCAGAGGTGCCGGATAACCTGTTGGAGGCGCTTAAAGGCGCCCATCGAGGAAGAACACCGCACTATCATGAGTGCGGTGATTGAGAAGGTTCAGCTCGCCAAGAGCGGGCTGACCAAGGCTCGCAGCAGCCTTCTAACAGCTTTGAGGTAAGAAGTTAAAATTATGTAATGTAATACCGCATAGACAGTAGCCCCTGATGCTTGGTTCGGTGTTCGGAGGGAAAAGCCGGACTGAGGATCTAACAAGATATACGCAGGGTTGCTAAAAATATGTCAATATGAGTTTGCAGGCTGCACTGCTGACCTCTACCGTATTAACGGCGGAGGTCGAGGTGCTGAAGAAGGATCTTGAGCGGTCCGAGCAAGAGCTCGGCCATGCCAAGAGGCAGCTCGAGGAAAAAGAAGGTGAGTAACACCACTTTAAATAAGTACCTTACAGAAAAGGATTTCGGTTGCAAATGAAATTAACAAGGATAATATGTGTATTGCAGGGCCACTAACGAGGTGGCAGCCTCGAAGGATGCCGTGTCCGCGTCGAACGCAATGCGCCACGGAACGGGCTGAGCGAGAAAAGCAAGAGGCACCGTGGCGGAAGTTCGGCAAGAGCCCGTGCTCTCATGGAAAAGCATGAGAGTTTGGAGCGTGACTCCAAGACTCGAGAGTCCGAGCTTGCCTCGGCTCTCGAAAGTGGCAAGTCCGCCAAGGCCGAGGCCCAGAAGGCCCTTCAGGAGGTTGAGGACATAAAGAAGATAGCGGCGGGTAAGGCCTTTTTCATGCAAAGCAGGCATGTTAATGTGAATTACCGGATACTTACCCGAATTCGGAGCTCTCCAGGGGCATTTGCAGATCTGCCGCGTAGTGCATCTGATGCCGCCGCGTTCTATCGTGGCGAGGAGGGGAGCTCGACGGAGAAGGTCTTCTGGTCTCAGTACGCTGAGGCCGGCCATCCGGTGCCCCCAAGCGACCAGCTGAAGCAGCTGGTCGAACTCCACAAGGTAGCTGAGGAGGCCATGAAGGGCCTCATAGTCCGGCTGTGGCCTGGAGAGGCCATGCCTGGAAGCTACTTTGGCCTAGTGCGGCGGCTGGTGAATGCATGCCCCAGGCTCGATGTAGTCAAGCACTCCACCTGTATTGAAGGCGCTCGTCGGGCCCTTGCCCACATAAAGGTGCAATGGGGCAAACTGGATGCGGAGAGGCTTCTCACGGACCCACCGCCGCCGGGCAAGGAGCATCGCACGCCGGAGCGGTATTATAAAGTTGTCTCAAGGGAGCCGCGCGATATTGCGTATGAGTGCTCCTTAAATGTAATTTTGAGTGAACTCGCTGTATTTATCCTCAGGCGCCAAAACTTCGCTTATATGCGCCATGAGCAACGCTTGTTTAATTTAAAATATTACCTTCAGGCGGCCGCTTGTTAAATCGAGAGATGGCAAGTGGTTGGCTTCACCGCCAAGCCACAAGTTCTGGGGTGTTCGTGATAAACTTGAGCACTCTTGTTCCCATTTTGGGTCCATCTAGGAGGCGCTTAACACGACGTAACAAGGCAACCGGACTTATAATGCTTGAACACTCTCACTTAGCCATAGAATTCTATAATTTTAATTTCGTGAAGCCCTCGGTATTCGAAGACCGAATCCGGGCGCTATCCACGCCTTCATCGGACATTATCCGAACTTCGCCAAGCGGCGTGAGTCTTTATGACCCGAAGAACCTCTCGAACAACGACCAGTCTCGACTTATCATGCCGCCAGTTTTAGCTTTCCACCGAGGCGTTAACCCGGCTCAACCGGGCGCAATCGCAGTGGTTCTCCCAGGCTACCTTAGCCGACGGAACGGAACGTAAGGCACCAAAACATGGGAGCCGCAAACCCAACTATTGACCCAAGACATGATTCGAGCCGATTCATATAATGCTATAAGTTCGGGTGCCGACTTGTGAAAGTGTTCGACTTTATCACACCATAACTGGGGAATGAAGCCCTCGGCGATTCGGCCGCACTAAAAATATACGGGTGCAAGATGTCATATAATGAACATATATAAGAGATAACGCAATTGCGATAAAAAGGTGCTGCATTATTTATGAAAGAAAGTCTGCTAGTAGAGTGGACTGATACAAATAGTGTGGTAAGCAAGGGATTTGGACTAAATAAGCATGTCCCCCTCCAGGGATGAGCTGCAGACTTGGTGTATGTAATTGAATTTAATGCTCGTAATTGAGACCACCTGAATATTCGCCGTGGCCTTCTTTAGTCCCTGACTGTTTGCATCATGAGTTAGGCAAGTTCGCCATCGAATAGGGCTTCTGGTTAACAGAGTCTTGTATACATAAAAGAAGAAAAGATAAAAAATAAAAACAAGGGGGGCGCTCGTGTGAGCCCCTGGTGTGGTCGAGCCGCACTCTTGGTCCCTTGTGATCGTGCCCCTTCCCCTGCGCCCATGGTATCTCCAAAGCGTAATGATGTACGCGGAGTGTTATTCTTGCGGTCATGCGCGGGCGAGGGTTGGGGCCGCATTGCTACGCGTGCTTTGATCGCGCCAGGTGGTCTTGGTTGGTATTGCTCTGGGCTCGCTTTGTCTGTATCCGCTTTCTAACCGCCGGACTTGAGAATTGCCCGAGAAGGCTGCTCGCACCGCCGCAAGAGCATTGTATGTTCCTCCGCTCGAGGGAGCGCCCGTATTTCCATTGACCGTGATGACTCCACGAGGGCCCGCATCTTGAGCTTTAGGTATGCATAATGCGGCACCGCTGAATTTTGCAAACGCGTTCGTCCGAAAGCAGAGCATGATAGCCGCCATGAACGGGACTATGTCAAGATTAACTCTTCGCTCGAAATTATCCGGGATCTCAAGACCACTTCCAGCAGGACTGAGCCTGCATAGCTTGGCTTTCACTCCCGGATGACACCTTTGAAGGTTGTCTTTGTAGGTTTAATCCTTGATGGGTCTATGCCCATTTTGCGCACTGTATCCTGATAAAGCAGGTTCAGGCTGCTACCGCCGTCCATCAGGACTCTCGTGAGGTGGAACCCATCGACGAATGGATCTAAAACCAATGCGGCGAATCCGCCATGGCATATGCTGGTCGGATGGTCTCTTCGATCGAAAGTGATCGGGCAAGAGGACCATGGGTTGAACTTTGGGGCGACTGGCTCCATCGCATAGACGTCCCGTAGTGCGCGCTTCCTCTCCCTCTTGGGTATATGGGTCGCATATATCATATTCACCGTCCGCACTTGTGGGGGAAAACCCTTCTGTCCTCTATTGTTCGGCGGACGGGTCTCTTCCTCGTCGTCGCTATTTAGCCCATTGTCATTGTTTTCGGCAATTAACTTGCCGGCCTGCTTGAACACCCAACAATCTCTATTGGTGTGGTTAGCTGGCTTTTCAGAGGTGCCATGTATCTGGCATAAGCGGTCGAGTATTCGGTCCAGATTGGACGGACCCGGAGTGGTTCTTTAAATGGTTTCTTCCGCGACCGGTTTGAGCCTCGAATCCGCTATTAACTGTCAGATCCTCCTTATCGCCGCCAAGCACGCGGCGCTTTGTTTTGATTCGACGTGACCTGCCGTTGTTGTCCTTAGTATCCGGACTGCCAGAATTTTTACGGAGATTGTTACTGCGAGCTAGCCAGCTGTCCTCTCCCGCACAAAAGCGGGTCATTAGTGATGTGAGGGCTGCCATGGATTTCGGCTTTTCTGCCCCTGTGCCGGGCTAGCCATTCGTCCCGGATGTTATGTTTGAAGGCTGCGAGGGCCTCTCGTGATCCGGACAATGACGATTTGGTTTTTCATCGTCAAGAACCGTGTCGTAATTGTCCGCCGATTCGTCTGGCTGCTGAATGATGTGGCTTAGGTCATCGGCGTCTGGTGGTCGCACATATGTGCCTTGGAAGTTATCAAGGAATGTGGCCTCCAGGTCTTCCCAACACCCAATTGACTCTACGGGCAAGCTGTTAAGCCAATGCCGAGCTGGTCCTTTAAGATTGAGTGGGAGATACTTTATGGCATGTAGATCATCACCGCGGGCCATATGGATGTGGAGAAGATAATCATTGATCCACACCGCGGGGTCTGTTGTGCCATCGTAAGATTCGATGTTTACGGGTTTAAACCCTTCGGGGATCTGATGATCCATTACTTCATCAGTGAAGCATAGAGGGTGTGCGGCGCCCCTGTATTGAGAAATATCGCGACGCAGCTCGAGAGAGCACTGTCTGCTGTGTTCGCCCGCCGGGTTATTGTATCCGCACGACGGTATTCGCCGGGTCGAGGGCGCCCACGTGATCCATAAATGGATCTGGATTGCCTTGCTTTGTCCTCCAATATGTCTCGCAAGTCCGCGCGTTCCCTCTTGGCTTCAGTACTTTTGGAGCGATGCCGGGTGTGGTCTTGGCTGGGGCCTGGATGCCTCTCTGTCACGCACCACGGTGGTCGGTCACCATGTCGTCGGCGCCGGTGATGAAGGTATGTATGCTTCCTCCTCTAATCGGGGAGCAGCTTGCGCCTTGGGTAACTTTTGAGGGACGTTTGAGTTTATACTCTTCGCCGCGAGGACCTCGGTCCATCGATCGCCAGCAGGTCCCGATCAGCTTGAAGCTGCCGCTGCTTTTCTTTAGGCTGTTTGTCGTGGCGATAAGCCCGCGCTTGAAGCGCTCTTGTTCGATGGGATCCTCCGGTACGACGAATTCGTCATCGTTGAGGCTTGCTTCGTCTTCGGAAGGAGGCATATAGTTATCATCCTCAACCCCTTCGTCTGCCGCCCTCTCGTGGGGGCTTGCTTCTGCATCCTCCTGCGCTGAGTCTTGCTAGAGGGGATTGTCTTCGGCGCTCTCTGGAGTGTTGTTGTCTCCTGTGTCGGAATCTCCGTTCTTGCTGTGGCGGGATTTAGAGCGGCGCCGCTGACGCCGGCGTTTGGGCTGCTTTTTAAAGAGTCTCGCCTCCGCCGCTTCTTCGCCATCCCTTCTTTTGGGGTATCCACCATGTATACGCTATATGACGAGGTGGCCTTCCGGTGCCCTCGTAGGCGCTGGTTCTGTTCGCCTCCGCATCGCCGCCCATAGCGCCGATGTCTTCGAGTCGTAGTCTAGCATGTCGGTTAAATCTCGGCAAGGGCTACAAAGTGGGTGGTGGGTGGGCTCAATTTCTTCGTCGTCGAACCCCAACCATCCTCGCCATAGTCCGCCAGACTCTCCGATAGCGAAAGATGCTTTAGTGAATTGTGATATCGCCAAAAGGCGAGTGTTGGAAGATGTCTGCGGCAGTGAATTTATAACCGCGCCCAATCCGGATTGATTGGTAGGGGCGCGGAGGTTCGAGTCCGGCGAGGAGTCCGGTGCCTCGAACCACGAAGTTTTGCAGGGACAAGATCGCTGTTCGCCCATCGCCGTGGATGTTGAAGCCCGGGGCGCGCTTCATCCACCGCCTCGATCCGGGCGATCGGCTCCGCTAATGGTCAAGCGGATCCGAAAAGCGCCACCAAGGCACTGCTCGTGGCAGAGCCAGATCGCGCCCATCGTCACAAGGCGGCGCTTGGTCGTGGCTCGAGTCCGTCAAGATCAAGTCTCCGCGAGATCGCCATGAAGTTTAAGCTTCCAAATCTAACTCGACGCCAGGGCGAAGCTTCGATCTGCTCCGGATGGCCAAGAGAATTGGCCCAGCAGCAAAGCCGCCGAATCTGAAGATCTGTCCGGGAGAAAAGTCTCACCGACAGCGCCGTTGGTTGAAGATGCCATCGAGTCTATCGGTGACGACACGATGAACTCTCAATGAAAGCACCAATGTCGGTGTCAAACCGGCGGATCTCGGTAGGGGGTCCCGAACTGTGCGTCTAGGCGGATGGTAACAAGAGACGAGGGACACAATGTTTTTACCTGTGTTCGGCCCTCTCGATGAAGGTAAAACCCTACGCCCCGCTTGATTAATATTGATGATATGGGTAGTACAAGAGTAGATCTACCACGAGATCAAGGAGGCTAAACCCTAGAAGCTAGCCTATGGTATGATTGTTGAGATGTATGTTCGCCCCACGGATTAAGGCCCTCCGGTTTATATAGACACCGGAGAGGGCTAGGGTTACATAGAGTCGGTTACAATGGTAGGAGATCTACATATTCGTATCGCCAAGCTTGCCTTCCACGCCAAGGAAAGTACCATCCGGACACGAGCCGGAGTCTTCAATCTTCTATCTTCGTAGTCTGGGAGTCCGGCGGATATTAATAGTCCGACTATCCGGACACCCCCTAGTCCAGGACTCCCTCAGCCGTGCTCTAAAAGATATAAGTGAAGCAATAGAGCAAAAATTATCTAGCTCAAAAGATATAAGTGAAGCACATAGAGTATTCTAATAAATTCCAATCAAGTGGGTTTCTACCAAAAGGTGTGTACAGCAAGGATGATTGTGGTAAACTAAAAAGCAAAGACTAATATCATACAAGACGCTCCAAGTAAAACACATATCATGTGGCGAATAAAAATATAGCTCCAAGTAAAGTTACCGATGAACGAAGACGAAAGAGGGGATGCCTTCCAGGGCATCCCCAAGCTTAGGCTTTTGGCTATTCTTGGATATCTTGGGGTGCCATGGGCATCCCCAAGTTTAGGCTCTTCCATAATCCATCAAATCTTTACCCAAAACTTGAAAACTTCACAACACAAAACTCAACAGGAAATCTCATAAGCTCTGTTAGTGCAAGAAAGAAAAACCACCACATAAGGTATTGTAATGAACTCATTCTTTATTTATATTAGTGTTAAACCTACTTTATTCCAACTTCTCAATGGTTCATACCCCTACATACTAGCCATAGATGCATCAAAATAAGCAAACAACACACGAAAAGCAGAATCTGTCAAAAACAGAATAGTCTGTAGAAATCTGTAACTCTCGAATACTTATGGAACTATAAAAATCCTACCAAAATAGGAAGTCCTGGGAAATTTGTCTATAGATCTACAGAAAAAAGAATCAACGCAAAATCACGTTTGTGTGAATTACCAAAATTATTTTCGTGCGTGCAAAGTTTCTGTTTTTCAGCAGAATCAAATTAACGGTCACCATAGGTTATCCTATAGGTTCTACTTGGAACAAACACTAATTAAAACATAAAAACATATCTAAACAGAAGGTAGATGAATAATTTATTGAATAACAGAAAGGAAAAATATTGGGTTGTCTCCCAATAAGCGCTTTTCTTTAAAGCCTTTTAGCTAGGCATTGATAATTTCAATGATGCTCACATGAAAGACAAGAATTGAAGCATAAAGAGAGCATCATAAAACATGTGACAAACACACTTAAGTCTAACATACTTCCTATGCATAGGCATCTTATAGGCAAACAAATTATCATAGCAAGCAAAAACTAGCATGTGCAAGGAAGCGGAAAGAAACAATAGCAATTTGAACATAACGAGAGGTAATTAATTATCATGAAAATTTCTACAACCATGTGTCCCTCTCTCATAATAATTACATGTAGGATCATAAGCAAATTCAACAAATTAGCTATCACATAACATATTCTCAACACGATCCACATGCATGCAAAGTTGACACTCTTCCAACATAGTGGGATTAACATTAACTAAAGTCATGACCTCTCCAAACCCACTTTAATCAAAAATATCATTAGATTGAAGATACTCCAAATATGTGGGATCTAAAGCTGACACTCTTCCAAACCCACTTTCAATATTATTGCAAACGCTATTATCAATCTCATATTCATCATGGGGGTTAAATAAATTTTCAAGATCAAAAGAAGAATCACCCCAATCATGATCACTGCAACAAGTAGTAGACATAGCAAAACTAGCATCCCCAAGCTTAGGGTTTTGCATATTATTAGCACAATTGACATCAAGAGAATTTATAGTAAAATCATTGCAATCATGCTTTTTATTCAAAGATCTATCGTGAATCACTTCATAAAGTTCTTCATCACGATTTTCAGATTCACGAATTTCAAGCAAAACTTTATAAAGATAATCTAGTGCACAAAATTCACTAGCAATTGGTTCATCATAATTGGATCTCTTAAAAAGATGAGAAAGCGGACGAGGATCCATAGATCTTAGCTTCTTTGTTTAGTAATAAATACACAATTATTCCAACCAAACGAGCAAACGAGCCAAGTAAGACATTAAGGTAAACGAAAAGACGAACGGAAAAAGGGCGAATAAAACGGCAAGGGTGAAGTGGGGGACAGGAAAACGAGAGGCAAATGGCAAATAATGTAAGTGCGAGGGAGATGAGTTTGTGATGGGTACTTGGTATGTCTTGACTTGAGCGAAGACCTCCCCGGCAACAGCCAGAAATCCTTCTTGCTACGTCTTGAGCTTGCGTTGGTTTTCCTTGAAGAGGAAAGGGTGATGCAGCAATAGTAGCGTAAGTATTTCCCTCATTTTTTGAGAACCAAGGTATCAATCCAGTAGGAGGCTCCTCAAAAGTCCCACACACCTGCATAAACAAACAAGAACTCGCAACCAACGCAATAAAGGGATTGTCAATCCCTTCAAGGCCACTTGCGAAAGTGAGATCTGATAGAGATAATATGATAAGATAAATATATTTTTGGTATTTTATAATACTGATTGGAAAAGTAAAGATGCAAATAAAAGTAGATTGAAAGCTTATATGATAAGAGATAGACCCGGGGGCCATAGGTTTCACTAGTGGCTTCTCTCAACGTAGCATAAGTATTACGGTGGGTGAACAAATTACTGTCGAGCAATTGATAGAAAAGCGAGTAATTATGAGATTATCTAGGCATGATCATGTATATAGGCATCACGTCCGTGACAAGTAGACCGACTCCTGCCTGCATCTACTACCATTACTCCACACATCGACCGCTATCCAGCATGCATCTACAGTATTAAGTCCATAAAGAACAGAGTAACGCATTAAGAATGACGACATGATGTAGAGGGATAAACTTATGAAATATGATATAAACCCCATCTATTTATCCTCGATGGCAACAATATAATACATGCCTTGCTGCCCCTGCTGTCACTAGGAAAGGACACCGCAAGATTGAACCCAAAGCTAAGCACTTCTCCCATTGCAAGAAAGATCAATCTAGTAGGCAAAACCAAACTGATAATTCGAAGAGACTTGCGAAGATAACTTAATCACACATAAAAGAATTCAGAGGAGATTCAAATATTTCTCATAGATAAACTTGATCATAAACCCACAATTAATCAGATCTCGACAAACACACCGCAAAAAAAGTTACATCTAGCTAATAACTATGGACCTGAAGGTGTGTGGTAAACTACTCACAACTCATCGGAGAGGCCTTGGATATGATGTACAAGCCCTCCGTGATTGATTCCCCCTCCGGCGAAGCACCGGCGAAGGCTCCAAGATGGGATCTCGCGGATACAGAAGGTTGCGGCGGTGGAAATAGTTTTTCGTGGTCGCTTCTGATGTTTCCGGGGTACATGGGTATATATAGGAGGAAGAAGTAGATCGTTGGACTCCCGAGGGGCCCATGAGGGTGGGGGGCGCGCCCAGCCCTCGGGGGCGCGCCGGGCACCCTCATGGCTGCCTCGCTTTTTTCTTGACTTCCAATCCAAGTCCTCTGGATCACGTTTGTTCCAAAAAGATCGCTCCCGAAGGTTTCACTCCATTTGGACTCCGTTTGATATTCCTTTTCTTCGACACACTGAAATAGGCAAAAAAAAACAGCAATACGGGCTGGGCCTCCGGTTAGTAGGTTAGTCCCAAAAATGATATAAATGTGTAAAGTAAAGCCTATAAACATCCAAAACAGGTCATATAATAGCATGGAACAATCAAAAATTATAGATACGTTGGAGACATATCACTCCCGAGGCCGGAGCCCATGAGGCCTCGGCAAGGCTATCGGGAAGTGGTGCCTGAGCACTCCTCCCAGCTTGGCGCCCCAGAGGTTGGCTGCCTGGGCGCTTCTTCATCCGCGCCACGCGTTAGTCCTCACGTTGAGCGCCTGGGTCGATTCCGTGTGGACTTTGCCGCCCTCCGTAAGAGGAAGGAGTCTTTGAGATGCAGTGGGCGCCCCTTCCGATGGTTGAAAGCACAGGAAGTGCTTCGCCATAGATGAGTAAGTACCTCATTGTTGCAATTCCTCAATCGCTGCTCCCTTTCCTGACTGTGGCCTTTCAGGATCCCTCCTGCCAAGCCTGCGGAGTCTCCCAAGAAGCAACTTCCTCCAGCCTCGCCTTCATCGCTGGCCTTGAGCGTACCGAGCTTGTGTGCTGCCCCTGACGTGGGCTCACCCGGAGAAGAAAGCCGACCCGCGGGGTGTCTTGAGCCTGTGCCCTTGCCGCCTTTCCTTTGCGACCTTGCTTGGGGCGTGACAAGCCTGCCCAGGGCTTGTCCTCTGATCCTGGACGGCGAGTGGTTGACGTTGATCCTTGGCTCTTCTTCTGGGAAAGAACTTGCGCCGGTCAGGGTCCCTTGCAGAGCCCACCCGATAATCATGGGGGCACCAGCCCCTAGCCCCCTGCCTAGAGAGGGCAAATCGCTTCTGGGCCCGCCGCTAGCGCCGGTGGTGGGGGATGACATCGATGACGTGCTCACGCGAGTGTGGGAGCAAAGCGTTGTTCGCCGAGAGTTCCTCCGAAAGGCGATGGACGTGATGGGCCAGCTTGGTGAAGAGCTTGCGGATGTGGACGTGTGTCTTGAAGCTGAGGGCCTGCGGCTGATTGAGGAGCGACGCAAGCTGAAGGTTGCAGTCAACCTCGCGCGCTATCAGCGCGAGCTTGACAACGTGAAGGCCGAGGCATCCCTTGCGGCCTTGCGAAAGGCCTGCTCCCGTGCTCTGGAGGAGGCTCGGGAAGCAGATCATCGTTGCGAGGTCGCGGAGAAGCGCGCGTGGGAGCTCCAAGCCTGGAGCGCTTTCCTGTTGCAGCAAGTGGAGCTTCGCTAGGCCGCCCCTGCGTCGCTGAAGGGGACACCTGTCAAAGAGGAGGAGCTCCGCAGGCGTGAGGAAGCGCTGACGCTGGAGGCCTCTGAGCGCAATCTGGACCTTGAGCGGTTGGAGACGAGGGAGCGCCAGGTTACCCATGTGGAGGACGATGTTGGCGGCGAGAGGCTCGGATCCAGGAAGAGGTTGACCACCGCGTGGCAGAAGTTCGCACAGGTCTTGTGCACGAGTATGACCAGAGGCTGGAGCTGATTGAAGCTGAGGCTGCGGGCAGGACTGCCGCTCTCAGGTCCAAGCTGACTGAAGCGGTGCAGCACGCGGAGGCCGCCGCAGCCGCCCTGGTCTCGACGCAGACTGAGCTGGCCTCCACCCGTGCCGAGCTTCTTCTTCTTCAATAGAGGGTCGATGACGTCGAGTCCGTTGCGCGGCAGAACAGAGAAGAAATTCTTTAATAGCAGATGTTGGAGCACATGCATGGTCCGATGCTCCACCAGCTCAGGAACAGGGCCAACATGGCCCTGGGCAATATCTGCAAGGCGGACGCCCCGCATCCTCACCTGACCAACTATTCCAATCATCTCCAATTCTTCACTGATGTGGTGACGCACCTGGAGAACCACTCCAAGAGAGCTCGCCAGCTTGTCGAGGAGAGGAGTCGCAACCTACTCGGGCGTGCATTCTCCCGCGTCTTCAGCCACCTTCAGAATGCAGATCACCACTTCGACTTCGACGCCGTCATCGCCCAAGTGCCCGAGGCCATCCGGGGCGACCTGGCGCGGTGGGTAGAGGACAATGTGGATGCGCTTGTTAGGGCCTTTGCTTCTGACAATTACAGGGTGATAGTTGCCGCGGATGAAGGCGATGTGGTTAATGGCGGTGAAGACGACGCCAATGACGATGATGGCGATGCCAGTGACAACGACAGCGGCGCCAGTGATGCCTCTGGAGGCGACCAAGAGGGCGCGGTGAGCGATATGTCTGACTAATCCGTTGTTCCCCTGCTGCTTATCCTGCACACAAAAAGCTCAGGTGCTCCCCTGCTGTTTATCATGCACACAAAAAGCTCGGGCGCGGCCCTGAAGATTGTAAGAGAATTTTGGGAGGGGTAGCCCCTCATGTAAAAAGATTGTTGTCCACATGCTTTTTGGAGCGACACTGACTGTGCGCCTGCATGATATTACGGGTCCTGCGATGAGTTAGTTGTTGTGGTTTACCTTTAGCCCGGACAAACCTTGAATAGGCTTGCGAGGCCGTGAGCCTCCAAGGGTCCTCTGAGGGACATGCTGACCATGTGGTGAGGGCCTCGCGAGAGCGAGTGCCGGCCGCGGGACGGCATGCGCGCGTGCACTTAGCCCAACCCCGCCCGCGAGAGGCTCGCGAGGGGGATGAAGTTGGTGCAAATTCCAAACTAGGGCAAAAACCAGAGCACGAGAAATCACACGAACGAGACAAGGCACCCCCCCACCACGCATACGCAAATGCAAATTCAATTTCGACTTAAATCCGAAGCAAGGAAGCTCGACCACTGAAAGGGAGGCAAAAAGCAAAAGGCCGCGTCCGGCACCTAGTCTAGTCTTCGACGTCTTCTCACCAGCTCGGAGCTAAGTGCTACCACTGGGCACGGAGGGAGCCCCGTGGCCTGAGGGCGGCTCTCCAGAGACTCCGGGGCGTGTACAGTCCCAACTCATTATTACGTGAGAGTGTCACGGGCGGCGAGCTTCATAGGCACTGGGCCTTCTTCACAGGTACCGGCCTTGCTTCATATCGCCAGACAAGGGCCCCGCCTTGCGCCATCCTCGACCACCACTGACGGCGGCCAGAGACAAAGGACGACACCAATGGGGCAAAGGGGACGCCAGCAATTTCCCCGGCAACCACGGGTCCTCTGCCGGGGGCAGGCTTTGCAGCACCTCCCCGGCAGAGGGCCTACCTCCGGGAAACATCTTGCTCCGCACTGTGGGGAGGGGCCTGGCTCCCAGCCGCTCTCCTGTAGCCCCCAGTGCGCTCCTTCTGGTGGAAGGGAGGCTGCTGAGCTTGGCCAGCCTTCCGCTGTAGTGACCTGAACTTCCTGCGACCCATGGTTAGCATAAGCTTGCTCCTGACGAATTAGCGGTACCCGATAGCTGCTGCTGCTAGCACGGTTGGTGAGGCTTCCTTGAGGCTCTTGAAAAGGCTCGGCTTCTGGCATCTCTTCCTCCCAGCCTGACCCGAGAAACGAGCCAGGGTCGTCTTCCAGCGCGTATTCCCGATCGACCATGTGGGGCACGTAAGCCTCCGTGGTCGCCACCCCGAAGACTTCATCATAGTGCCCCACGCTCCATGCGGCTTGGCCCAGCACGCCGTCTTGGGGGTGATAGGGCTGCGGCCCGCCCGGGCCGTAGGCGGTGATGCGCATGCCCTTGCCCACCGGGGGTAGTGCTGGTGCAGCTTGACGCCCGGCGCCGATGGTTGAGCTGGTGTCGATGAAGCCTTGGGGCGTGCCTGAGGGCGCACGAGCATGGATGGGCCCGCCGCGTGATCCGCCTGGGGCCTAGGGTGGAAGCTGGACACAGAAGGGAGGCGCCCCCGAAGCTGTGGCATCCAGGAGCTCGACAACGCGCTCTAGCAGCACGTCTTGGCTCTCTCCTACAACCTGCACCGCAGTAGCTCCCGCGCCACGGTGAGCGTGGCCCTCATGTTCGCTTGTTCCCGCGGGTGTGCGGCGCCGTGGCAGCGGTGTGGTTTGAGGCCATTGCGGCTGATCTCACCTGCTGTGGAGTGAGGGCAGGCAGCGCTTGACCGCGTCGCCCGCGCCCCGTAGCATTCTGCGGAGCGCGGGCTGCCTGAGGTGCGGGGTTGAGGTCGCCTTGGGCAGGTGGCGTGGCATGGGCTGGCCATGCTACACAGTGGTCGGCGTTGGTCGTCGGGTCGCCGGTCATGGATGCGATGAAGCGGTGGAACGCAGATCAGCAAAAAGAAGATTTTGGCGTACCCCTACCTGGCGCGCCAAATGTCGGATATCGGGTTCCGGCAAAACCCTTAAGGTTCAAACTCTAGGGTGCTCACGAAGATCTTCTCCCTACCGAAACAGGCCCACAACCTCGCCGCGATTCTAAGCTAGAATGATGAAACAAAACAAGAGACATGAGGTTTATACTGGTTCGCGCCACCGTTGTTCATGTAATGCCCTAATCTAGTGTGTGGTGTGGTGGATTGCCTCTTGGGCTGATGATGAATAGTACAGAGGAAGAACAGCCTCGCGAGGAGAGGTTTTCTTGTGGTGGTGTGGATGAGCTAGGTTTGGATCAAATCTCTTGGCTCTAGATGATATGATCCCTTCTACTGTGGTGGCTAGCCCTATTTATAGAGTCCCTGGTCCTCTTCCAAAATATTGAGCGGGAAGGGAGCCAACAACGGCCATTTTGAAAGGGGACAACTAATACAAGCTATCCTAACTAAAGGTGGTCTTCGACTGCCAAAGGTGCTGGTAATGATGTCGTCTTGGGCTCCACGGTGAGCTCCGTCCTGCCGTCGTGCTGGTCTTGGTCTTGTTGCACCGATATGGAAACGTTTGCACGATACCTCGGTACTCCACGCGTGCGCTTGCCCCCTTTGCACCAAAGAGGAAACGAGGACACTGCGCAGGCTGGCGCCCGCCTGGTCTTGATCGTTATGGCTTGCGTCATGAGCACCTCGCGAGGTACCCCTCGCCTTGATCTCTCCGCCTCCTCGTGAGCCTGCCTGGTGAGGCCGCCCCTGAGGAGGCCTTGCGTCATCCGCCCCGCGAGGCTTGGCCCCTCGCAAGGGTCTTGAGCTTGGGTTGATGAAGATGGGCCGTACTGGGCCACTAGCTGAGCCATGCTGCAGGCCGCAGGCAAGCAATTCTGGGGACCCCCGTTCCCAAAACACCGATATAAGCCCCCGGGCCTGGGCCACATGTGTCACGGGGAACGTTGGTTTAGGCCCCAAAACATGCACGGACACGTGGCAGAAGATGGTTGTGCGTGCTGGTTTGTCATGATGACTTGTCAAGCCAACGTCCACTTCGTGTAATTACTACGCGTCGTGTGGTTGTGGGACTGTAGCAGTTAAGGTAAAACGATAACTCTCTGAAGCGTCACGCCTTCGTTCTGCTTTCCCCCCTTAAGAGCAGGAAGAACGAAACGACACGATCCATCTGTCTCCTACTTTGCTTTCCCATTTTCTTCCTCCGCAAGCCAAACAACAGTTCCTCCTCTCTCCCTTCCGCCTCCATGCTTCCTATCGATCCCTTCCTGATCGCCGCCGCTGTAATGGGCGAGAAACCCGCGGACAAGAAGAAGTAGACGGCCGCGGGGAAGGAGTCCGCCGCCGAGGGGAGCAAGAGAGGGGGGAGCTAAGAAGGAGGCGGAGCGAAAATGTCGTCTTCACCCTGTCAAATTTGAGCGGCCCAGTCCTTCAAGCAAGGCATGGATATTTGTGGGGGAGGCCCTTTGAGAAAGGGCACGAAGCGCCCGTGGTTTATGTCACGGGGAAGGTGGTTCCGCAGGATTCCTATCGATTCTTCTGTGGTTATTTCATCTACGGTCTTTGTCCCCCTTTCTCTGAGTTCTTTTAGGCAATCATGAATATATTCGGATTCCACCTCCTTGATTTCACTCGAAATGCAATGGCGACCATGGCCATCTTTGCGCATTTGTGCAAGAATTTCGTAGGAGTCAAGCCCAATGTGGATCTGTTCCGGAATTACTTTGTCCTGCGAGTGGAGAGTAGAGTCTATCGCTCCGGGTTCATTAGTTGGATGCCACGCGTGGCGAGCAAGATCTGGGATTATCTCCCTCGGTACCAGTGCGAGAGGTGATGAATGGAGAGGTGATTGGTGTTGGATCTAGGACAGGGAAGCCCCAGATTTCCATGAAGCCCGGAAGGAATGTGTTGAGCGCGGCAAGGATTGGAGCACCAAAGGCCTTACTGAGGATAGGCTGCGCCCGACAATCATCAGGATCACCCGTTTGAGGGCTGCCGGGCTAACCATCGAGTATGTGGGGTGGAATTCCTTCTACGCCGCATCTCGTCGTTGTAGGAAAGGGACAGATCGGCGTGGTTGTATGGTGAAGCGGCAGATAGGATGACATTGTTTCCTGGGTTGGCCAATAACCTATCGGTTTATGGTCATGCTTTGTTGTGCAACCAACTGTTTGGTCGCTTCGAGTTGTTCAAGCTCCCGGCAACCGTCATTCCCATGAATATCAATTCTGCCCGAGATCAGATATTGAAATGGATGCCAGACTATAATGCTGATGGGTAGCAAGCGATTGGCAGCTACCCACCATGGATGAGGAGCTCGAGTGGTCGAATACCCTAGAGGAGAGGGCCGCCATGATTGAGACCAGGTTGTATAAGCCCACCTCTTCTTTGGAGGTGGCATATATTTTGAGGACGGTCGAGGAGGCCAAGGCGGTCTGCCTTGCGGAGATGGCGAAGGCCGCGAAGGCTGGGAAGAGTAAGGGGATGGCTGGGGACGGGAGTTCTTCCCAAGGCGGCAGCAAGGCGCAATCCATAGAAGCCCGGGTAAGATCTTGCCGGGGACAACCTTGCCGGGCTAGACGCCCTAGCCACGGCAGCAAAGGACATCCAGGAGGAAGGGGAGGTCGTCGAGGTGGCGGAGCCCGAGTAGTGGCTTGCGGCGGGGCCGCAAGCCCCCGGTCCGGACCTCTAGTAGCGCACCCGCAAGTGTGCTGCTACTGATCCAACCGCCAAGAAGGTGAAGAAGACTAACACCAAATCCTCCAAGGCCGAGGTGGCATGCCGCCAATCTCCCCGTCATGCCAAGACAAGGACCTCTTCCACCGGGCGAGTGACGGTTGTGGAGGACAACCCTGATTCCAGCTCGAGTTCAAGTTGTTTGCAGAACTCATCATTGTGTGGTCCCTCGGCTCCGCACCAGGTGCCGCAGCTGCCGGAGAGCTCTGCCCCTCTGCCCCCGAAGAGGAGAAGGGAGGCCTCACCTCCCATGGAGTTCAACTTGGACTCCATGCTTATTGCAAAAGAGTAAGGATGATTTCTTTTGCAAATAACTTGCGTATATCCAATTATTTTTGCTGACTGACCTCTCGCTTTTGTTGTGGCCAACAGGGAGGTGGAGGAGGAGACGTAAACCCTCGTCCATCGCTCCGTGAGAAAGCTCCGGCGTCTTGGGTCATTGAACGGCACAGAGAGCTCGGCCTTGGTGGGAACAATGTAGAGGACCTCATGCCGAGCCCCAGTCCAGCCCTAGACCTGGAAGCGGAGACTTGGTTCCACCAGCCGGAGGTGATGAAGACGGTCTTCCTGTTCCTCCAGGTGGAGGAGGTGAGACGACGCAGGGCGAGACACTCCCCTAGGGGCATGCTTCTCTTGTTGTTCAAGCTGGAGGGAGCCCTACGGAACCCTTCATGGATGCAGCTGCACCAGAGGCTGCCAGGATTGCCACGGTAGAGGGCGAAGCTCGAGGCCCGGCAACAACAGTTGCCAGAGAAACAGAGGTTCCTACCCGGTAGACTTCTCTAGGTGCTTCATTTTGCTCCTTCTTAGCTTTCATCTTTTTTCTCTCTCTTCTGTTTTTTTAACTTCTGCTTCCTTGTTGTCCTCTGTTCTTCTCACCCGCAGGACACCAAGCCGAAGAGCCAGAACCATTGGAGGTGGCGGTTAACATAAGCAAGGCTGCCGCGATGGAGGCCATGGACATTGCTGCCGTGCAGGGACGAGATCTCACCATCGGGGACGTGGAGGGTTACCTGGCAGTGATGGAGCATTCTTCGGAGATCGCCCAGGCAGAGGGAGTGGCTGCGGAGGTGAAGATCCCTTTTCAGACCCTGGGCCCACTCCTCGCTATCAGGTCCGTCATTGAGATCCCGCCCTCCTCGTCGAGCACGCTGGCCATGGTGCTGTCGCCGCCCGGAGCTGGTGCCCCCAGCCTGTCCCTGACGACGGATACCGAGCTTGACGAGGAGCTCCAACGTATCCTGGCTCCACTTTACCAGGGAGCTGGGGAGGCCGATGACTCAGTCACCATCGCTATGGACTTGTCCTTCATGGAATCCATGGCGGCGGGCATGAAGGAGATGCAGGCCCGGCACAACCATAAGTGGTTCATGCTCAAGGAACGGTGCGAATCCGTCGACAAGATGAGCCAGAAGCTGCAGGATAAGGGCTTGGAGCTGCGGGAGTGGCACAACAAAAAAGGTGCTCCTAAGGGAGCAAGAGACGCTCCAGGTGATGCGAGAGGATGTCATGGCTCACGAGGCACGCTTAGTGGACTGCAACGCATCCCTGGACGTCAGAGAGTGAGAGATTTCTCTCCGGGAGGAGAAGCTTGAAGCCACCCTTCATGCCAAACATGATGAATTGGAGGCTCTTGTCTGCCAGCGCACCAAGGATCTAGAGGACAAGCATAAAGCGACACTGGGATCTATTGCCGCTAACTCTGCTGCCCAGCTAGAGAAGCTTACCAATGACCTGGCTGCCACGTCCGCCGCCAAAACTGCACTTGACCAGCAGGTATCTAAGCTGGTGGAAGATATCACCAAGAGCACCAAGAAGTTGGAAGCTCTCAAGGAGGAAGCACGGAAGGCGGAGATCCTCTTGGCTGATGTGCGAATGTAGCTGTCTTCCAAGACTCAGAGCCTCGAGGCAGCCAACGGCGACATCTCGGATCTGAAGGCGAGGATTGGCACATTGGAGCGTTCGGCAGAGTCGCTTGTGTCCCACCAGCAGTTGTCGTCCAAGGATTTGGACAACACCAAGCGTCTTCAGCAGGATGCTGAGGATAAGTTGAAGAACCAGATCAATCTGAGCAACCTCTGGATCAAGAGCCTGGTCGACATAGCTGAGCATCTTGGTGCTCAGGCTGCCGAGATGGCCATGGATGGCCCAGTTTTCTCGCTCAGCTAGCACGAGGTCCCAAGTGCTAAGTCGGGAGTCTTCTTCAATGAGCTAATCGAGAAGCAGAGGGTGGACGAAGCAGGGAGGGCCCAGCATTTCGCGACCGAGTCCCGGAAGCTGGCCCGCAACACCCTCTTCATGGTCTTG
This sequence comes from Aegilops speltoides, assembly GCA_021437245.1. Lineage (NCBI taxonomy): Eukaryota > Viridiplantae > Streptophyta > Magnoliopsida > Poales > Poaceae > Aegilops > Aegilops speltoides. The sequence continues at coordinate 204,159,499 of CM038144.1, forward strand.
ACAATATCGCCTACCGCCACCCAGACCTCGACCTTGATGACAGATTAAAGAAGCCGTCAGTGGGTGCCGGTATTGCAGCCACCAAGGAGAAAGCTGCATGACGGGCCGACAGGGTTCTCCAAGTTTAAATGGCTCCACTTGGTCACCACGTCAGGCATCGGGCCACTTTTACTTCTGCATTGCCCCGTAATGAGACATGGCGTACATTTTGTGTTTAGTTATTCTGTTTCTAATGTTTGTACGAAACCGATATTCCTAGCTATATCTTAAATGCGTGTTTATCCCTTTGAGCCCTGTACGTTTTGGTTTGTATGGTCGGCTCCTATGTATGCTTTGGATGCCTGCCGTTATGATATTGCCACGCTTGTCATAAGGGTTCGGCTCTTATCAATCATCTTGGCGTGAATGTGTCCAGGCAGGTTTTTTCCAGGTAGTGCTTGGTGCAGCCTCTCGTCCTGCGAACATGGCTCTGGACAGGGCGATGGAGCAACCAAAGATGCTACCAAGGTTCCATCACATGAGGATTTTCACAAAACAAACGCTCACTAAAGTTAAGAGATAAACGACTTCAAAGGATTCTAAAGCATCAACCAAGAAATGATAACATAGACTTAGCTTTCGTTCAGAGCTTCTTTCTCCTCTGCCGGCCACGCGCACCAAGCGCGTTCGCGACACCTGGCAGAGCAGGAGTCAATCAGGTGGTTTCTTTGTTCATGGCAGGGACTAATATGCATTCCATACGGCTGGCGGGTATCGGGACGTAGTGCCGAGCTTCTCCAGTCCCCCTCCCTTTTTCTCTTCTCCTTTTGGGTCAGTCTAGCAGCTGCCGGTGCATGGGTCATGCCGATGCAGGCAGCCTCGCCGAAATACACTTGCTGGGGTGTCTACCGACGGACTCATACCAGAGCTTTGCTCAGAATTTCCCTATATAGGAGAAATACTGAAACGAGCATCGCGCGGTAATCGTCAGTATCGATGACGCTGGGGCTAAAGCGATTCGACTGCTCACGAAGGGAGGGAACAGGGAGGAGGGAGCTTGCGCTCGCACGTTTCATGGCCATGCTTCGAATGGCGCCCGAATGGTGGATATACCATGCGGGCCGCCGGAACGGGTCTCCTGCCTACAATAGATATCTTTGCTGCAGCCGCGGCTACGGCGAGGCACTAAGATCAACAATGTAGTGCGGGGATGGTCCAGCTTTGCTTCTATGTATTCATGGGCGCCACGGTCGACGCCGTCGTCGGAGATGCGGACGACGACGAGGACGACGTGCCGCTCACGCCTTCAGGTTCACACAAGCGACCCCCCTACCTGGCACGCCAAAGATGTTGTGGGAAACCACGGCCACCTATGGGACCAGGACGGCCCCTTGCTGGTTCGGCAGGGGGGAGTTGCATTGCACAAAGAGCAGACCAACATGGGGCAACACGGTAGAGATCACACAGGCGGTTTTACCCAGGTTCGGGCCACCGCGAGGCGTAAAACCATACTCCTCCTTTGGTGGATTGATGGTGGAAATGTAGTGGTGGTGCGCAGGAACACTTGCCCGGCAAGGGTTGCCTCAGGGTGGCAGCGGCTACGCGCGTATGCGGGCATGGGTGATCTGACTTTCCAACCCCTCGACCCGTTGCCATGGGCCTCCTTTTATAGGTTAATGGGTCAACACAGTGGCAAATTAGTCTTCGGACACTGATAAGATACAAAATAGTGCTATCATACCTAACTCTGCAGGCTAATAGTGCGCATTTAATGCGTCCCTTAACATGACATCGTTGGTTTCCCGACAAGGCTTGCTGGGCTATCTTGCCAGCTCCACGCCTGCTTGACTGACACGTCATAGGACGGGTGTCATCTGTGGGTCCTCTTGGTAGAAAGTGGTAGCCATGTGGCGAATGGCTTCACAGCGCACTGATCGACGACGTGAGTCGTGGTGGAGTGGTTGGGGAGGCGATCTGGCCTCCGCAGGTTCCGGTAGGCCTTGCCAGGATGCCTTGGTTATCTTCTTCTGGGGGTGGCCTCGCCCCTTTCCAGGCTCTCCTGCCCGGCAAGGGAGGCCTCTTTCCTGACGACATCTTGTTCTTCTGGCCTGGTCTTGGTCTCTCTGACCTGCTTGTTGGTTCTTCGTATCTCTTGGCTTCTTGTATATCTTGGTTTGATCTTGGCTCGTCCGTGCATGAGTCAGGGGAAAACATATGCCCCTGTATATTTTCCCCGACAATCAATGTTAGAATGGTGATTCAATAACCAATAGTTTAAGAATGAACTGTCAACTAGTAACTTCAAAGCAATAGGGTTGCTAGAAGTTTTGAAATTACACATCACAGTCCAATTGTCGATATTCCGGTTAGAAACAACACGAGGACCAAGAAAAGAAAGGTGATCATGATAAGTATCTCTTGTATCAAGAATTCTCAAGATGTGGTGAAATTCTCACGACATTCTTAACATAAAAGATGGTAATACTCCAAGGTAAAGAGAACAATTGCTGGATAGCAAGGAACTCAAAGTATAACACAAAACACGAACAAGTTTGTGTTGGAGGGAAGGCAGTAGAGTGGTCAATGATAACACTAGTCACCGAGGCCAAGGATGGTCTTTCTCATCATGAATTCAATTGATATCCTGGAAAGAGTCCAGTCGTTAAAGAAGATCATGACAATTTTGTCGAGTGGCTCCACGAAGAAGCAACCGAACAGTGACTGCATCAAGCAAAAAGGACTAATGCAGCCAAAGATTATTGGAACTACAGATACGACACAAACTCGGAATCAAGTTTGTTGTTCAAGGTAAAATGATACGACAAGGATATCGATGTAAGCTTAGCTCATCGTCGAAAGTTGTGCTCCGGGAATAAGGACCAGGTAGCACAGTTAAAATCGGCACGATAATGATCTAGCCGAAGGCTGGGAATGGCGTGATGGAGTATGAAACTTCTTAACAACAAAGTACTAGGAGTCTTGAATCACATCGTCGATTCGATTCACTAATCAGTGTTCTCAATTGACGACAATCCTGAACCCGTGGAGTGACAATGACGGGGAAAGGTACTACTTCATTAGAAATTCATAAGATGTAGTGCCATGGGTTGATATCCTCGAGATATCGGGGGTAATACTAGAAGGTAGATCAAAATAGTGGTTGGGCTGGCGTAATGATCAGCAGAAGGCAATTACTTTAACTTTGCCAAAAAATAGAATCAAAGAAGAACAATCATGGCCGGAACCATAGTCGCAAAGGACCAAACCCCGGATATAAGATGAACTTATACCAAGGGATAATTAATTTTAAGATAAGTTGCCATGATAAGATCTACATCATGTCCATGGGCATGAACACAGGGTCCAAGGTCGACTCCCACTTGTTCAATGCATAACCTTCCATTACTGCTCTATTAAAAATGATCTGAGTGCAAAGACCTACCTGGTGAATTACCAGAGGAGTATGAACCTTGAAAAACTTTCGGGTTCACACAGATTAAGGAAGGCATTCAATCCATAGGAGCATCTTAGAAACATATAACACAACCTTCTGAGTAATAAACAGTAGCTCGAAAGCAGAGCATGGTTGACTAAAGGAGAGGATTCAATTTACCAAGGCATTATGTATCGGAGAAAGAACTCACAAGGTGATTATGAAGGACACTGTCGGATAATAATCCAACAATGAATATGGCGATCCACAACGGAGTTGATGTGAGTGTCGGTACCCAATCTGAGGAAGAAAGAATGCAAATGCATCTGTTTATAGAACATCTGAATAATTCAATGTTTAAATAACAAAGTAATTATGATTTTCAAATCAAGGAATCAGGAGCAAACTCCCTGATCAAGGATGGATAAGTTGAGTAGGCTTAAGGGTACAATCGATGGCAAATTGATTGGTCGAGAACCAGCTCAAGTTCAATAAGGCGTCTGAGCCAGATTGATTAATTCTAGGATTGCGAGCATTCGCAACATATAAAATCAACGGACTCAAAATGATAGTGACAATGGATGACAACGGAGATTACTAGAAATATGAAAGTAACCATAATGTAGGAAGGCAAGAATTTCAAGAGCTAGGGACGAGCTGCGAACAAACAAACTATGTATTTGTGTTCGTCTCGTCGTTCTGAGCAACTTTCATGTACAAAGTATTTCCATCCGAGTTACGATTTATTTTATATTAAGTTTTTAAAGTTTTAATGTTTTCTGGAATGAATTCAAAAAGCCCGAATTACTTTGTATACGCACAACTTCCTAGCCCATTAGGATGACAGGTGGGGGCCAGGGCTGAGTCAGCAGGTATAATCAGCGGTTAACCAGTCAATTTTGACTAGTCAACCTGATCAAGGGGGGGGGCATATGTCATTTATTGCCTTTATTTTTAACTAGTAATAACAGTTAACAAGAGGGTTAGTAGATAAACTAAACTAGTTCGTGGGGTAATTAAATTTGTACCTAATCTAATTAGGAGGCGGTATATATATATATATATATATATATATATATATATATATATATATATATATATATATATATATATAGGAAAATCCATCCTACCACCCGTGGTAGTTACCCCATATGTCTCATATACTACCATGTGGTAGTATATATAGTACTTTATCATTTTAAATATATTCGTATACTATATCTAAGATATTTCAAAGCAAGTTACATTAAAAATTGCATATGGGCCCATAGTTTTTGTTATATTTATGAAATACATACATATTTGTACGTAAAAAGAGCATACTCAAAACATGGTATATACTACCTAAAAATTAGTATATATACTACCTAATCATTGTTATATACTACATACTACACGTACATACTTTCGATTTCGACAGATACATTGTTATATATATAAAGCCCTGATCTATGATCAGGCCGTCCTCACCAAGGCGTGCACGCGTGCACGACCCCAGGCCCGGCCGTAGCTCCCCGGCCAGGCAAAGCAGGGACCAGCGGCGATGAGCGACGACCGGAGGCGGCTGGACGGGTGCGCGTGGCTAGGAGGGCCGTGGCGCGGGGCGGACGGATACCAGGACGTCGACGAGCGTGGAGCAACATGCGGCGGCGAAATGCACGCGGTAGTGGTAGGGCGCGATGGCCAGCGAGGGCGGACGCAACGAGCGCAGGGTAGCCACGTAGCAGCGGGTAGCAGTGAGTGGGGCGAGCTCCGAAAAACGCATGCAAGACGAAGTGCGAGGTCACGACAGCAGCAAGTGTGGCCGGCGTCGGGCATCTGCGGGCGCATGCTGTGCGGGGGCACGAGCAGCCAAGGCAGTAGCAAGGCATGCGTGGGCGGGCGCGGGCTGGCTAGCAGGACAAGCGAGAGCACGGCTACGGGCGCGAGCGCGAGCTCAGATGAGTTCGGCCACCGTGGTGTATGGTGTCTATGGCGATGGATTTGACTGGAGGCTACCAAGGGGTGGAGGAGGCTCACCATGGACTCGTAGGGCTGCTCAGGAGGCTCGGGGATGGTCGGGGATGCGTAGGTCGACGATGAGATGAGGCGGTGGCCGACGGATGGGATCGGCAATTCGGCGGCTTGAGGGCGCCCCTTCTTGCGCAGCCTCTCCCAGGCGATGGTGGGGAGGCAGGCGATGCTCCAGGTGCAAGTTTGGTCGAGGTGAACGTCGATGGGAGCGCCGGCAGCAAGGGCCACGGCGATGGCGACTCGGCCTCATGCGGGGGAGAATGAAATCGAGAGGGGAAGGAATTGAACGGTGCTAGGGTTCGTCCCGGGTAGCGGGGGTCCTTTTAGGATGCCGAGGAAACACCAGATGAGCGTCGTGTGGCTCATCCGCGGTTTGGACGCGCTGTGGTTGCCCACGGTGCCATGGTGAATAGAGGTCAGAGGAAAGTGTGCTGATGGGCTGGGCCTCTACTGTACACTAGAGGCCCAGGTGAACAGGTATGCCCAGCCCTTCCTCTTTACTATTTTTCTGTTTTGCATTTTAGCTACTATTCTCAATTAGTCTTAGCACCAAAAGACTTCTGTAAAATTGTGCCACTTCACACGTTAAGTACATTGCAATATTCTGAGCTGGTAACAAAAATCTCAAAGCATTTGGAAGGGTTTAACTATTTTTCGAAAATGAAAAGGCAAAACAAATTGTTGTTGGACCATTTATTAATTTTTTAGTGAGGGAGTCCTGGACTAGGGGGTGTCCGAATAGCCGAACTATCATCTTCGGCCGGACTCCTGGACTATGAAGATACAAAATTGAAGACTTTGTCCCGTGTCCGGATGGGACTTTCCTTGGCGTGGAAGGCAAGCTTGGTGATACGGATATGTAGATCTCCTACCATTGTTACCGACTTTGTGTAACCCTAACCCTCTTCGGTGCTTATATAAACCGGAGGGTTTTAGTCTGTAGGACGAACAACAATCATACCATAGGCTAGCTTCTAGGGTTTAGCCTATCTGATCTTGTGGTAGATCTACTCTTGTACTACACATATCATCAATATCAATCAAGCAGGAGTAGGGATTTACCTCCATCGAGAGGGCCCGAACCTGGGTAAAAACATCGTGTCCCTTGTCTCCTGTTACCATCCACCTAGACGCACAGTTCGGGACCCCCTACCCGAGATCCGCCGGTTTTGACACCGACATTGGTGCTTTCATTGGGAGTTCCTCTGTGTCATCATCTTTTGGCCCGATGGCTCCTCTGATCATCAACAACGATGCGGTCCAGGGTGAGACTTTTCTCCCAGGGCAGATCTTCATATTCGGCGGCTTTGCAATCGCGGGCAATTCGCAGCTATCTGGAGCAGATCGAAAGCTACGCCCCTGGCCATCAGGTCAGATTTGGAAGTTTGAACTATACGGCTGATGTCCGCGGAGACTTGATCTTCGACGGGTTCGAGCCACAGCCAAGCGCGCCGCACTGTCACGAGGGGCATGATCTAGCTCTACCACTGGACAGTTCCCTGGAGGCCGCACCGGAGTCCGCTCTGACCCTTAGCTCGGAGCCGACTGCGCCGATCGAGGACGGATGGCTGGACACCGCCTCGGGGGCTGCTATCTCTACGGCGATTAAGCCGAACACCAACCCTGTCCTTTGCAAAGCTCGTGACTCCAAGGTGCCGGACTCCTCTCTGGACTCCAAACCTCCCGCGCCCCTGCCAATCGAATCCGATTGGGCGCCGGTCATGGAGTTCACCGCCGCGGACATCTTTCAGCACTCGCCCTTTGGCGACATCCTGAACTCACTAAAGTCTCTCTCTTTATCAGGAGAGCCCTGGTCGGACTATGGTCAGGAAGGTTGGGATGCAGATGACAAAGATATTCAAAACCCACCCACCACCCACTTCGTAGCCACTGTCGACGATTTAACTGACATGCTCCACTTCGACTCCGAAGACATCGACGGTATGGACGACGATGCAGGAGACGACCAAAAACCAGCGCCTACAGGGCACTGGAAGGCCACCTCGTCATACGACGTTTACATGGTGGACATCCCAAAAGATGGGAATGGTGATGGAACAACGGAGGATGACCCCTCCAAGAAACAGCCTAAGCGCCGGCGTCAGCGGCGCCGCTCTAAATCCCGCCACAGCTAAAATGGTGATTCCGGCACGGGAGACAATAACACCCCGGACAGTGCCGAAGACAACTCCCTCCAGCAGGATTCAGTGCGGGAGGATGGAGAAGCCAGCCCTCAAGAGAGAGCGGCAGGCAAAGAGGTAGAGGACGATAATTACATGCCTCCCTCCGAAGACGAGGCAAGCCTCGACGACGACGAATTTGTCGTGCCTGAGGATCCCGTCGAACAAGAGCGTTTCAAACGCAGGCTTATGGCCACGGCAAGCAGCCTCAAGAAAAAGCAGCAATAGCTTAGAGCTGACCAAGACTTGCTAGCCGACAGATGGACTGAAGTCCTTGCGGCCGAAGAGTATGAACTCGAACGCCCCTCCAAGAGCTACCCAAAACGCAAGCTGCTACCCCGATTAGAGGAGGAAGCACCTAAACCTACATCACCAACAAGATATCACGGCCGACCGCCACCTCGTAACCACGACGAGAGGCCTTCGCCTCCACTCAAGCCGCACCCCGGCGCCGCCCAAAAATACCAAGGCGCGGGAAAGTGCGCCAGACCTGCGGGATATATTGGAGGACAAGGCAAGGCAAACAAGATCGATCTACGGATCGCGTGGGCGCCCCACGATACATGATGATAACCGTCACACCGGATATGGCAATTCCGGCCGGGCTGAACACAGTAGGCAAAGCTCATTTGAACTGCGTCATGATATAGCCCAATACAGAGGCGCCGCACACCCACTATGCTTCACAGACGAAGTAATGGATCATCAAATCCCTGAAGGTTTCAAACCCGTAAACATTGAATCATATGACGGCACAAAAGATCCTGCGGTCTGGATCGAGGACTATCTCCTCCATATCCACATGGCCCACGGTGATGATCTACACGCCATCAAATACCTCCCACTCAAGCTTAAAGGACCAGCTCGGCATTGGCTTAACAGCTTGCCAGCGGAGTCAATTGGTTGTTGGGAAGATCTGGAAGCAACATTCCTCGACAACTTCTAGGGCACCTATGTGCGGCCACCAGACGCCGATGACCTAAGCCACATAATTCAGCAACCAGAAGAATCGTCCAGACAATTCTGGACGCGGTGATAAGTCCGAACACTTTCACAAGTGCGGCACCCCGAACTTATAGCATTATATGCATCGGCTCCGAATCATGTCTTGGGTTAATAATTGGGTTTGCCCGGCTCCCATGTTTTGGTACCTTATGTTCCATTATATCGGCTAAGGTAGCGCTGGGAGAACCACTGCGATTGTGCCCCGGTTGAGCGGGGTTGAGCACCTCAGTGGAGAAAGCTCAAACTGACCGTCATGATAGGGCGAGAGCCGGTCGCTGTTCGAGAGGTCTCTTCGAGTCCCTAAAGACTTATGCCGCATAGAGCGAGGAGTCTGCTTTGTCCGACCCAGGCGTGGATAGCGCCCCGAACTCGGTCTTCCGAATACTAGGGGCTTCGCCGAAATTTAAAATTATAGAATTCGACGGCTAAGTGAGAGTGTTCAAGCATTATAGTCCGGTTGCCTTGTTCGTTGCATTCAGCACCTCCCTCGAAGGACCCAAGAATGGGAAAAAGAGCGCTTAAGTTTATCCCGAACACCCCAGCACTCATGGCATGGGGGCGGAAGCCGACGACTCGCCATCTCTCAAATTTAATAAACGGCCGCACAGAAGGTAATCTTTTAAATTCACAAGCGTTGCTTAGCGCATATGAACAAGTTTTCAAGCGTACAGGATAACAAATGCGAGTTCACTCAAAAATTACATCTTTGGAGCATTCACCCGCTATAAGGCGGGCTCCCTTCAGGACGTTCTCATAATACATCTCGGGCTTGCAATACTCCCTACCTGGCGGTGGAGCGTCCGTCACAAGCTTCTCAGCGTCCATCTTGCCTGAGTGCACTGTAGCACAGGCAAGGGCCCTACGGGCACCTTCAATACAGACGGAGTGCTTGATGACTTCAATCCATGGACAGGCGTCCACCAGCCAACGCACCAGCCCGAAGTAGCTCCCAGGCATGGTTTCCTCGGACCACAACCGAGCTATGAGGCCCTTCATGGCCTGTTCGGCCACCTTATGGAGCTCGACCAGCTGCTTCAGCTGGTCGCTCAGTGGCAACAAGTGTCTGGCCTCAGCATACTGAGACCAGAACACCTTCTCCATCGAGCTCCCTTCCTCGGCCCGAGAGAATGCTGCGGCGCTGCATACACCTCAAGGCAGATCTGCGAATGCTCCTGGAGAGCTCCGGATTCGGGTAAGTTACAGGTAATTCACTTTCACGTGCTTGCTTTGCATGAAGAATGCCTTACCCGCCGCTATCTTCTTTATTGCCTCAATTTCCTGGAGGGCTTTTTGGGCTTCGGCCTTAGCAGCTTTGGCGCTCTCAAGAGCCGAGGCGAGCTCGGACTCTCGAGTCTTTGAGTCACGCTCCAAACTCTCGTGTTTTTCCACGAGAGCCTGGAGCTCTTGCCGCACCTCCACCACCCGCGCCTCCTGCTTCTCTCGCTCGGTGTGTTCCGTGGCTGCATCGCTTTCGGCCCTGGACACCGCTTCCTTCAGGGTCGCCACTCGTTCGTGGCCCCTGCAATTTTCATGTTATTCCTGTTATTTTTTGCAACCACATTTTTTATACACTCCCATAAGGTATTACTTTCCTTTCTTGTCCTCGAGCTGCTTCTTGGCAAGGCCGAGCTCGTTCTCGGACCGCTCGAGGCTCTGCTTAAATGCATTGATCTCCGCAGTCAGTGCGGCAGAGGTCAGCAGCGCAGCCTGCATTCCCATATTGACATACTTATGTTAGACTCCTGCGTACATCTTTTTAGATCCTCAATTCGGCTTTTCTTTCCGAACACCAAACTGAGCATTAGGGGCTACTGTCTATGCGGTAATATTTTTACATATCTTAAATACATACCTCAAAGCTTTGTTAGAAGGTGGCGCAGCTTCATCCAGCCCGCTCTTGGTGGATGAACATTCGGATCACCACACTCATAACAAGCGGTGCTCCTCGTCGATGGAGGCGCCGTTAAGCGCCTCCAGCAAATTATCCGGTGCCTCCGGTTGGACGGAGGTCACCGGTGTCGCAGTCTCGCCCTTCTTATGAAGGGGCCGCTCGCCGGACTCCGGAACCACTGAAGGTTCCGATGCGGAGTCCGGCCCAGGGCCGGACTTAGAGCCCTTTGGGATTTGATCCCCCTTGTGCCCAGAGTCCGGGAGGTTGCCTTGCGGCGCCTCCGGGACCTCCTCCTCCTGGCTGGCCCTTTTTGGGACCCCACCTCGGTGTCATCCACAGTGCGAGGAGAGGAGACGGCCGGAAGTGAAGTGATATCCACGTCCGATGGCGCCAGGGAGCCGCTCGTTGAAGTGTCGAGCCCGTCCTTGGGCGGGCTGCAGGGTTATATTCGGCGTTAAGAGATTCTATGCGACAAACGAAACACCATGAGTCATTCTGGTATCCGGACACTTACGAAGTTGCCAGGGGCTTAGTCCTAGGTGGCCACTCCTCTTCATCGTCGTCGGCGTTGGTGGAGAAGTCCGGAGGGAGGGTCCTTCCCTTCTTGGACCCTTCGGCCTCCCTCGTTGGGGCGGCCTTCCTTTTCTTCTCTCCCCCCTGCTGGGGGAGAGGCCTCTTTTTCCTCCTCCTCGCCTTCGCGGGAGGAGTCAGCCTTGGAGTCGTCGGATGATGAGTCCGACAACACCTACAACGGGAACTCTTTCGAGTTCCCGTGGCCTTCTTCTTGGCCTTCTTCTCCGGCACCACGTAAGGTGCCGGGACCAGCAGCCCCGTCAATCGGGCATCCGCTGGGTACTCTGGCAAGGGAGCCGGACAGTTAACCTACCCAGACTTCTTTTGCCAGGCCTGTCAAAGGCAAGGGAGTTTAGATCCCGCATAGAGTCAAACTATGGAAAATAAATGTCTTGTGAAGGGAAAAATAGCTTACCTCGCCGGCTTGACACTGCGAGCTGAATCCGCGATCTTCGGTAGCGGATGCGGGAGCCTCGACGCCCTTGAATAGCACCTTTCAGGCATCTTCATACATAGTGTCGAAGATCCTGCTCAAGGTTTGGTGCTGTGCCGGATCAAACTCCCACAAGCTGGAGGCCCGTTGTTGGCACGGGAGGATCCGGCGGATGAGCATGACCTGGACTACGTTGACGAGCTTGATCTTCTTGTTCACAAGGTTTTGGACGCTGGTTTGGAGTCCGGTCAGCTCTTCCGAATTACCCCATGTCAAGCCCTTCTCTTCCAGGAGCTGAGCCGTGTGGGGATGCCAGATCGGAACTCGGGGGCCGCTGCCCATTCAGGGTCACGCGGCTACGTGACGTAGAACCACCCCGATTGCCACCCTTTGATGGTTTCCACGAAGGAGCCCTCGAGCCATGTAACGTTGGGCATGTTGCCCACCATTGTGCATCCACACTCCGCCTGCTGGCCCCCCACTACCTTCGGCTTGACATTGAAGGTCTTCAGCCATAAGCCGAAGTGGGGCTTGATGCGGAGGAAGGCCTCCCACACGACGATGAATGCCGAGATGTTGAGGACGAAATTCGGGGCCAGATCATGGAAATCCAGGCCGTAGTAGAACATGAGCCCCCGGACAAATGGGTGAAGTGGAAAACCTAGTCCGCGGAGGAAGTGGGTGAGAAACACCACCCTCTCATGGGGCCCGGGGGTGGGGATGAGCTGCCCCTTGTCGAGGAGCCGATGCGCGATGTCGCTGGACAAGTATCCGGCCTTTCGCAGCCTCTTGATCTGCCCCTCCGTGACGGAGGAGACCATCCACTTGCCTCCCGCTCCGGACATAGCTGGGGAAGGTTGAGGCGAGATGTGCGGACTTGGGCGCTGGAGCTCGAGTGCACAGAAATGGATAAGCAAAGGAGGAATAAGGAGTAGGTAAAAAGGTGGATCCTTATCCCCTTATATGGACGGACGAAACTGTGCGTCCCCACCAGCCTGGTAAAACTCGCTTATCTCCCAAGCGCCGTAATCAATGGCACGGTTGGGTTACCCACGCCCGTATTGATGAGAATCCCAGAATAAGGGGACACGATATCTGCTTTGACAAGTCGTGCCAAGGAAACCGCCTCGCTAAACGCGCTGAGGTGTGACAGTAAAAACGATTCGAATAAAGGCTTGGCCGTGGTGTGATGTCACGCCACGAAATACGTCAGCAGATTGAATTTATGTGAATATTATTCTCTCTACGGTAGTATGTGGAACTTATTTTGCAGAGCCGGACACTATCCTTGTGTTCAAAATCTTCTATGAAGTATTCGGAGGAGGAACCCGCCTTGCAATGCCGAAGACAATATGCGTGCCGGACTCGTCGTCATTGAAGCCTGGTTCAGGGGCTACTGAGGGAGTCCCGGACTAGGGGGTATCCGGATAGCCGAACTATCATCTTCGGCCGGACTCCTGGACTATGAAGATACAAGATTGAAGACTTCGTCCCGTGTCCGGATGGGACTTTCCTTGGCGTGGAAGGCAAGCTTGGCGATATGGATATGTAGATCTCCTACCATTGTAACCGACTCTGTGTAACCCTAACCCTCTTCGGTGCTTATATAAATCAGAGGGTTTTAGTCCGTAGGACGAGCAACAATCATACCATAGGCTAGCTTCTAGGGTTTAGCCTCTCTGATCTCATGGTAGATCTACTCTTGTACTACCCATATCATCAATATCAATCAAGCAGGAGTAGGGTTTTACCTCCATCGAGAGGGCCCGAACCTGGATAAAAACATCGTGTCCCTTGTCTCCTGTTACCATCCGCCTAGACGCACAGTTCGGGACCCCCTACCCGAGATCCGCCGGTTTTGACACCGACACCTAGGAATTAATTGGTGGGTCAAATAGTGTTGGGATCAACATGACAATAATTAAGGGAATTTATAAAATATTGTGAACATTTTAGTTTTACTGTTCGGAGAAATTATAATTTCACTTATTGTTTAAATTTGAATTTGACTTTGATTCTGGACAAGTGGCAGTTTGCATAGTAATCATGATGACATGGCATCATTTGTGTGTGATTACTGTAGCTTAACTACCGGGGTGTTACAATGATCTTCATGATAGAGAGTCTCCTATTTTTTCACTTTCATATACTAGTGGGAATTTTTCATTATAGAACTTGGCTTGTATATTCCAACGATGGGCTTCCTCAAATCGACCTAGGTCTTCATGATCAAGCAAATTGGATGCACACCCACTTAGTTTTTCTTTTTGAAATTTCATAAACTTATAGCTCTAGTGCATCCCTTGCATGACAATCCCTACTCACTCACATTGATATCTATTGATGGGCATCTCCATAGCCCATTGATATGCCTAGTTGATGTGAGACTATCTCCCTCTTTTTGTCTTCTCCACAACCAGCATATTCTATTCCACCTATAGTGTTATGTCCATGGCGCATGCTCATGTATTACATGAAAGTTGAAAAAGTTTAAGAACACCACAGGTATGAAACAATTGCTTGGCTTGTCATTGGTGTTGTGCATGATTTGAATATTTTTTGTGATGAAGATGGAGCATAGCCAGACTATATGATTTTGTAGGGATAGATTTCTTTGGCCATGTTATTTTGAGAAGACATAATTGCTTTATTAGTATGCTTGAAGTATTATTGTTTTTATGTCAATATTAAACTTTTATTTTGAATCATATGGATCTAAACATTCATGCCACAATAAAGAAAAAATACATGGATAAATATGTCAGGTAGCATTCCACATCAAAAATTCTATTTTTATCATTTACCTATTGGAGGACGAGCAGGAATTAAGCTTGGGGATGTTGATACATCTCCAATGTATCTATAATTTTTTATTGTTCCATGCTATTATATTATCAGTTTTGGATGTTTTATATGCATTAATATAGTATTTTATATTATTTTTGGGACTAACCTATTAACCTGGAGCCCAGTGCCAGTTTCTTTTTTCCCTTGTTTTTAAGCTTTGTAGAGAAGGAATACCAAACGGAGTCCAAATAGAATGAAACCTTTGCGATGATTTTTGTTGGACCAGAAGACACCCCGGAGACTTGGAGCTCAAGTCGGAAGAGGCACGATGGGGTAGGGCACGCCCCCTGCCCTGTGGGCCCTACGTGACTCCACCGACCTACTTCTTCATCCTATATATTCACATATATCCCCAAACCACCAGAAGCATCCACGAAAACACTTTTCCCTCACCACAACCTTTTGTTCCCATGAGATCCCATCTAGGGGCCTTTTGCGGCATCCTACCGGAGGGGGATTAGATCACGAAGGGCTTCTACATCAACTCTATTGCCCTTCCGATGAAACATGAGTAGTTTATCTCAGACCTACGGGTCCATAGATAGTAGCTAGATGGCTTCTTCTCTCTCTTTGATTCTCAATACCATGTTCTCCTCGATGTTCTTGGAGATCTATCCGATGTAATCTTCTTTTGCGGTGTGTTTGTCGAGATCCGATGAATTGTGGATTTATGACCAGCTTATCTATGAGTATTATTTGAATCATCTATGAATTCTTATATGCATGATTTGATATCTTTGTAATTCTCTTCGAACTATCGGTTTAGTTTGGCCAACTAGATTGGTTTTTCTTGCCATGGGAGAAGTGCTTAGCTTTGGCTTCAATCTTGCGGTGTCCTTTCCCAGTGACAGTAGGGGCAGCAATGCACGTATTGTATTGTATTGTTGCCATCGAGGATAAAAGGATGGGGATTACATCATATTGCTTGAGTTTATTCCTCTACATCATGTCATCTTACTTTATGCGTTACTCTGTTCCTCATGAACTTAATACTCTAGATGCAGGTAGTAGTCGGTCGATTTGTGGAGTAATAGTAGTAGATTCAGGATCGTTTCGATCTACTTGACACAGAGGTGATGCCTATATTTCATATCATTGCCTTAGATATTGTTACAACTTTGCGCTTTTCTATCAATTGCTCGACAGTAATTTGTTCACCCACCGTATTATTTGTTGTCTTGAGAAAGCCACTATTGATCTACTATGGCCCCTGGGTCAATTTTCCATCATATAAGTTTCCGATCCACTATTTTGCAATCTTTTACTTTCTGATCTATAAACCGAAAACACCAAAAATATTTACTTCATATTTTGTTAAGTTTCATCTACCTCTATTAGATCTCACTTTTCCAAGTGACCGTGGAGGGATTGACAACCCCTTTATTGCGTTGGGTGCAAGTTGTTTGATTTCTTGTGCAAGTATTGGTGATTTGTGGGTTATGTCCTACTAGATTGATACCTTGGTTCTCTAACTGAGGGAAATACTTATCTCTACTTTGCTGCATCACCCTTTGCTCTTCAAGGGAAAACCCAACGCAAGCTCAAGAGGTAGCACCTATGTGTAACACCCCGGATGTAACTTTCCATATTTGTAACTCCAACTCTTGCCATTTTCGGCTACGTGCTATGGTATTCCCTCCGTGGTTGGGTTTTGTTTTTGTTTTGCTTTTGTTCATGTCATGCATTTCATATCATGTCATCATGTGCATCGCATTTGCATACGTGTTCGTCTCATGATTTCCAGCATTTTCCCCGTTTTGCAATCCGGCACTCCCACATGCACCGGCGCACCCCTCTTGTTCTTTCTCGTGTGCGGGTGTTGAACGTTCTCGGAATGGACCGAGCCTTGCCAAGTGGCCCTGGTATAGCACCGTAGACCACTGTCAAGTTTCGGTCATTTGGAGCTCGTTGGTACTCCAACGGTTAACCGCACTCTCGCAAAGGCCTCTTTTAAGTTGCAGCCCAACACCCCTCCAAAACAGCCCAATAACCCATCTAAGTCACCTCAATGCTCTCGGTCGTTCGATCACGATCGTGTGGGCGAAAACCGCACTCCATTTGGAGCCTCCTAGCTCCTTCTACCTATAAAAACACCCCCTCCCCCGAAATCCCGGGTCAAATCCACCCTAACCCTAGCCCCGCTCCTCTCCGCGCCGCCGGACACGTCCGGACGGTGCGGACACGCCCTCCGCCACAGCGCCCAGGCGAATCGGCGCCCGCCACGTGTCGCCGCCACGCCAGCCTCGCCCGCCCGCCCATGAGGCCTGCCAAGAGCCCTCCCATGGCAGCTCTGAGGCGCGCCCGCGCCCGCCTCCAGCGGTCCCTCGCCGCCTCCGGCCGCTTCGCCGCCCGCCTCCGAGAGCGCCGCCGCCGCCGCCCGGTCTCCAGCGCGCCGCCAGCTGGAGCCGCCGCCCTCGCCCGTCCCCGGCGTCCGTCCGCCGCCGCCGCCGTCCCGTCGTCGCGCCGCTTAAGCTCCGCCATGGTGGTGCCGCCACCGCCGCCCGCGCCACCGCCGGATCCGGCCACTGGACCAACTCCGGCGACCCCGATCCAGATCCGATCCGGAGACGCTTAGGTTGACTTTTTCCCCCAACCCCCGAATCCACCAAGTCATTTCCTATCATTATTTTCTTGCATTTTCATCGCACCACATCTCTGCATCCGTAGCTCCTTTTCACGCGTATAATATGTCAAATTGTTCGCCTCGATGAGTAAATCATTTCATCTCATTGAACCATTTACATTTGAGTCCATCTTGATGCCCGAAATGCTGTTGGAAGAGGGCTATGTGATGTTAGTTTCTATTTCTTAACAGAACTTGCACTTTTATCATTTTTGCCATGATTAATGTGTGCACCTTATGAACTTGAGCCCTACATGTGTGTTGAACTATGCCATGCCATCTTTCCAGGGGTGTATGCCATGTATTTTTGTGAGTTATGTGGTGACTAGAACAAGCATGCAAACTAGGGATGATAATGTTGCTGATTTCAGGAACTTCGTGTTTTCACCAAGTCATGGCCTGCTGTTATTTTTATGCCATGTGTTCATGTTGTTTCAGAGAGATCTATGCCCTTTTTGAGCATGATCAGTAAGGGTGTTTTGAACATATGGATGTGCTATATCCATCCATGCCTTTTTTGGCATTTATGGAGTAGTCTAGCATGTCATTTTCGTGCTCTACTTTTGCTTCAAAATGTTTCCTGGCAGATTGTTTACATGAGATTCAATTTTCACAAGGTTGTTGTAGTTGATCCGTGAATGCTATGATGTTGTTCTTGCCATGTATAGCTTCTATGCCATGTCTTCTTGATGGGTGTATGCTTAGTTTATCATGAGATGCTCTGTAGTGAGTGCATCGAGCTCACGAACATGCCTACTTGTTATCTGTTTTTGCCATGTCCAGTTTTTCTGCCAAGTCTGAGATCTGTAATGAAACTTGCAATGTTTACATGGGTGCCATCATTTCTTATGGTCCTTTTTGGCTTATGGTCAGTAAGGGACTTTTGATCTATGCTTTGAGTAGAATCATGTCATGCCTTGTTTTGCTATTATAAGTTCTTGTAGCTTGTTGTTTGCTTGCTCTAAACATGCCTTCCTGATGTTAATTTCTGGCATACTAGTATTTTCACTAAGTCTGTGAACCTGATATTTTTTGCACTTTCACCATGCTTGATTGAGCCTGTTATGAGGTGATTTAGCCGTAGCTCAGTGTTCATCTTTTGTTAAGCATCTCCTGTAGATCACTACCATATTCTTTGTTTTTATGTTGGGGTGTTGTAGCATAGTTTCTTGTTGCATGCTAAGTAGCATCGTGCTGTTAAACGCAGATTTGTGCCATTATTGTTTTGCTTGCCATTTGCAAACCGTGCATCCTATTCCGGTGATCTTTATATCGATTTCAACAGAAATCATCTCATCTTTCCAGCGGAATACTTGGTTTGCCAAGTTGATGCCTGGTTCATCATTTTCCTTCCGGAGCACACATATGCATTGCATATCACATCTCGCATAGCATGTCATGTATTGCATCATATTGCTTGTGCATTGCTCCTTGTTTGATTGTTGTTCCATTGCTTGTGTCCTTGCTTTGGGTAGATCCGGGAGACGAGTACGTGTACGAGGAACCTGTTGAGAACGTTTACGAGGATCAAGCCTTCGACAACTCTGAGAACCTTGCAGGCAAGATGACCATACCTTCGATATCACTTCTATCTTTGCTTGCTAGATGCTCGCTCTTTTGCTATGCCTATGCTGTGATACCTACCACTTGCTATATCATGCCACCCATATTGCCATGTCAAACCTCTAACCATCCATGTCCCTAGCAAACCGTTGATTGGCTATGTTACCGCTTTGCTCAGCCCCTCTTATAGCGTTGCTAGTTGTAGGTGAAGATGAAGTTTGTTCCTTGTTGGAACACGGATATTTTGGGATATCACAATATCTATTGTTTTAATTAATGCATCTATATACTTGGTAAATGGTGGAAGACTCGGCCTTATGCCTGGTGTCTTGTTACACTCTTGCCGCCCTAGTTTCTATCATACCGGTGTTATGTTCCTTGATTTTGCGTTCCTTACGCGGTTGGGTGATTTATGGGACCCCCGTGGCAGTTCGCTTTGAATAAAACTCTTCCAGCAAGGCCCAACCTTGGTTTTACCATTTTCCACCTACACCCCTTTTTCCCTTGGGTTTTCGCGAGCCCGAGGGTCATCTTTATTTTAGCCCCCCCCGGGCCAATGCTCTTTCGAGTGTTGGTCCGAACCGAGCAACCTGCGGGGCCACCACGGGGAAACTCGAGGCCTAGTTTTACTTGTAGCTTGACTTATCCGGATGTGCCCTGAGAACGAGATATGTGCAGCTCCTATCGGGATTTGTGGGCACAATCGGGCGGCTTTGCTGGTTTAGTTTTACCATTGTCGAAATGTCATGCAAACCGGGATTCCGAGACTGATCGGGTCTTCCCGGGAGAAGGTTTATTCCTTCGTTGACGGTGAGAGCTTGTGATGGGCTAAGTTGGGACACCCCTGCAGGGTATTATCTTTCGAAAGCCGTGCCCGCGGTTATGAGGCAGATGGGAATTTGTTAATGTCCGGTTGTAGAAAACCCGAAGTTGACCTTAATTAAAATACATCAATCGCGTGTGTAACCGTGATGGTCCCTTCTCGGCGGAGTCCGGGAAGTGAACACGGTGTTGGAGTTATGTTTGACGTAAGTAGTTTCAAGATCACCTCTTGATCGCTATTAGCTTCACGACCGTGCCTTGCTTCTCTTCTTGCTCTTTGTTGCGATCGTAGCCACCATATATGCTAGTCGCTTGCTGTAGCTCCACCTCATTACACCAGCCTTCCCTTAAGCTTAAATAGTCTTGATCTCGCGGGTGTGAGATTGCTGAGTCCCCGTGACTCACAGATTCTACCAAAACAGATGCAGGTACCGATGATACCAAATAGCAGAGGGCGAATCGAGCTGAAGTGGGAATTGATGAGGCCCTTGGTCGTTACTATGTTTCATTTCCAGACGATCAGTAGTGGAGCCCAGTTGGGACGATCGGGGATCTGTGTTGCATTTGGGGTAGTCTTCTTTTATTTTGGTTCCGTAGTCGGACCTTGAGTGTAAACTGAATGCTGGTTGTTTATTTATGTATTGTGTGAAGTGGCGACTGTAGGCCAACTATGTATCTTTTCCCCTTATGTATTACATGGGTTGTGTGAAGATTACCTCACTTGCGACATTGCTTTCAATGCGGTTATGCCTCTAAGTCGTGCTTCGACACGGGAGATATAGCCGCATCGAGGGCGCTACTCAGTTGGTAATCAGAGCCTTCCCCGACCTTAAGAGCCCCATTGCTTGATCGTTTTTAGCGGCCGAGTTGTGTCTAGAAAAATGTTTTGAGTCATTTAGGATTATATATATCGGAGAGTTAGGAATTATTTTTACTCCTCAGTCCCTTCGTCGCTCTGGTGAGGTCTCCTGACGTAGAAGTTTTGACTTTCCTCTCCTCAAATTTCACTAAAAAAATTTCACGCGGGTATCTTGGAATCGTTCCGATGGTTTTATGATGAGAACATTGTCTTGGTGCCTCCTGTCAGGGGTTTAGTGGAAGTGTCCCGGGAGTTGAGCTCGAGGTGTTGTCGCCATAATTTTATCATTGCAGTTCTGGAATACCTGAGTTTAGTACGACATCGAAAATCTCTTTTATGCGCTTGTTGGTGAGATAACCCGATAACCCAATCTCGAGGTGAGTACGGAGTATTGCCATGACTCAGATAACGGATGTTTTTCAAGGTTGAGGTACACGATTTCGAAGGTTTCTTGGTTATGTGTTGACGGATGGATACAGCTGGATGTAGGGATTGTTAGTTTGGGTGAGATATATTGCTTCCCCTGTATCCCCAACACCTGATTGCATAACCGGAAAGTTTCGGGAGTTTATAGGTGGGATTCAAGTAGCTCTAGCACTTCTTCCCGCAGATATTTTGTTTGTGATTGGGTAATCCTTACCACTTATTTGTTCCATTCATACCTTGTTTTTATTTTCATTCATCAATCTCTTATCAAGTGGCTTCTCACCTTAATGGACGTGATGTTTACGTTGGAATTCATTCGTTCATCCCTATTCGAATGTTTATTGTGAAGACTATATGTTGCAATTTCTATCCGTTGATTCAACTTGTCTATCTGTCAATCAAGATGCTAACGGATGTCACCCTCTTCAGGATGGCTCCCGCTCCGGCGAACCTCGAGCGCCGCGCCGGCCGGATCCGATCTACAGTAACCGTCGGTTGACTTCTTTCCCCGGAAACCACTAAGTCCCTTTTCTGCAATTATTTCGTGCATTTTTCATAGCATCACATCTCCGCAACCGTGGCTCCGTTTTGGGCGTATAATATGTCAAATTGTTCGTCTCGAAGAGTCATCATTTCATTCCATTGCATCATTTGAATTTGAGCTCATCTTGATGCCCGAAATGCTGTTGGAAGATAGCTTCAGATCGTTAGTTTCAGAATCTTATCAGTTCGATCTCTTTTGTCATTTTTGCCATGAATTATGTGTGCACCCTATGAACTTGAGTCCTACATGTGAGTTGAACATTGCCATGCCATCTTTCCAGAGGTGTTTGCCATGTATTTTTGTGAGCTACGTGTTGACTAGAACAAGCATGCAAAGTAGGGATGATGATGTTGCTGATTTCAGGAACTTAGTGATTTCACTAAGTCTTGTCCTGCTGATAATTTTATGCCATATGTTCATGTTGTTACAGAGAGATCTATGCCCTTTTTGAGCATGATCAGTAAGGGTGTTTTGGACATATGGATGTGCTCTATCCATCCATGCCTTTGTTGGCATTTATGGAGTAGTCTAGCATGTCATTTTAGTGCTCTACTTTTGCTTGAAAACGTTTCCTGGCAGATTGTTTGCATGAGATTCAATTTTCACGAGGTCGTTGTAGTTGATCCGTGTATGCTATGATGTTGTTCTTGCCATGTATAGCTCCTATGCCATGTCTTCTTGATGGGTGTATGCTTAGTTTATCATGAGATGCTCTGTAGTGAGTGCATCGAGCTCACGAACATGCCATGTTGAATCTGTTTTTGCCATGTCCTGATATTTCACTAAGTCTGAAATCTGTAATAAAACTTGCAATGTTTACATGGGTGCCATCATTTCTTAGAGTCCTTTTTGGCTTATGGTCAGTAAGGGACTATTGAAATATGCTTTGAGTAGAATCATGTCATGCCTTGCTTTGCTATTATAAGTTCCTGTAGCATGTTGTTTGCTTGCTCTAAACATGCCTTCCTGATATTAATTCCTGGTATGTTAGTATTTTCACTAAGTCTGTGAACCTGGTATTTTGAGCACTTTCACCATGCTTGTTTGAACATGTTATGATGTGATTTAGCCGTAGCTCAGTGTTCCTCTTTTGTTAAGCATCTCCTGTAGTTCGCTGCCATATGCTTTGTTTTTATGTTGGGGTGCTGTAGCATAGTTTTGTGTTGCGTGCTAAGTAGCATCGGGCTGTTAAACGCAGATTTGTGTCATTCTTGTTTTGCTTGTCATTTGCAAACCGTGCATCCGATTCCGGTGATCTTTACATCGATTTCAACCGAAATCACTCCATCTTTCCAGTGGCATACTTGGTTTGCCAAGTTGATGCCCGGTTCATCATTTTCCTTCCGGAGCATACATATGCATTCCATATCACATCTCGCATCGCATGTCATGTTTTGCATCATATTGCTTGTGCATTGCTCCTTGTTTGATTGTGGCTCCGTTGCTTGTGTTCTTGCTTTGGGTAGAGCCGGGAGACAAGTACGTGAACGAGGAGCCTGTTGAGAACGCCTACGAAGATCAAGCCTTCGACAACTCTGAGAACCTTACAGGCAAGATGACCATACCTTCGATATCACTTCTATCTTTGCTTGCTAGATGCTCGCTCTTTTGCTATGCCTATGCTGCGATACCTACCACTTGCTATATCATGCCACCCATATTGCCATGTCAACCTCTAACCATCCATGTCCTAGCAAACCGTTGTTTGGCTATGTTACCGCTTTGCTCAGCCCCTCTTATAGCGTTGTTAGTTGCAGGTGAAGATGAAGTTTGTTCCTTGTTGGAACACGGATATTTTGGGATATCACAATATCTTTTGTTTTAATTAATGCATCTATATACTTGGTAAAGGGTGGAAGGCTCGGCCTTATGCCCGGTGTTTTGTTCCACTCTTGCCACCCTAGTTTCCGCCATACCGTGTTATGTTCCTTGATTTTGCGTCCCTTACGCGGTCGGGTGATTTATGGGACCCCCTAGACAGTTCGCTTTGAATAAAACTCCTCCAGCAAGGCCCAACCTTGGTTTTACCATTTGCCACCTATACCCCTTTTCCCTTGGGTTTTCGCGAGCCCGAGGGTCATCTTTATTTACCCCCCGGGCCAGTGCTCCTCTGAGTGTTGGTCCAAACTAGAGCACCGTGCGGGACCATTCCTTGGCAACTTGGATTACGTCGGTACCTGTACGCTTCGCTTATCCGGATGTGCCCTGAGAACGAGATATGTGCAGCTCCTATCGGGATTGGTCGGCACAGTCGGGTGGTCTTGCTGGTTTAGTTTTACCATTGTCGAAATGTCTTGTTGTACCGGGATACCGAGTCTGATCGGAGTGTCTTGGGTGAAGGTTTATTCCTTCGTTGACCGTGAGAGCTTGTTATGGGCTAAGTTGGGACACCCCTGCAGGGTATTATCTTTCAAAAGCCGTGCCCGCGGTTATGAGGCAGATGGGAATTTGTTAATGTCCGGTTGTAGAAAACCCGAAGTTGACCTTAATTAAAATACATCAACCGTGTATGTAACCGTGATGGTCTCTTCTCGGCGGAGTCTGGGAAGTGAACACGGTGTTGGAGTTATGCTTGACGTAAGTAGTCAGGATCACTTCTTGATCGCTACAAGTTTCACGACCGTGCTTTGCTTCTCTTCTCGCTCTCTTTTGCGATAGTAGCCACCACATATGCTAGTCGCTTGCAGTAGCTCCACTTCTTGACACCAGCCTTCCCTTAAGCTTAAATAGTCTTGATCTCGCGGGTGTGAGATTGCTGAGTCCTTGTGGCTCTCAGATTCTACCAAAACAGATGCAGGTACCGGTGATGCCAGCGCAGATGGCGCAACTGAGCTGAAGTGGGAATATGATGAGGCCCTTGGTCGATACTATGTTTCCTTTCCGGACGATTAGTAGTGGAGCCCAGTTGGGGCGATCGGGGATCTGCGTTGCATGTGGGGTTTTCTTCTTTTATTTTGGTTCCGTAGTCGGACCTTGATTGTAAGCTGAATGATGGATGATTAATTATGTATTGTGTGAAGTGGCGACTGTAAGCCAACTATGTACCTTTTCCCTTATGTATTACATGGATTGTGCGAAGATTACCTCACTTGCGACATTGCTTTCAATGCGGTTATGCCTCTAAGTCGTGCTTCGACACGTGGGAGATATAGCCACATCGAGGGCGTTTCACTGGAGATAGTAGACTGAGCCGAGCTTCCAGATTCCCAAATCCTTTGCTGGAACCTCTTTGTACATGTTCTTCATGGATTCATGATTCTTCTTTGGAATCCCATATACATCAATATCATCTTCTCGTTGCACTGGAGCATTCAGAATTTCTGCCCATTCTTCAATAGAAGAAGAAAATCTTTGACCTTCAGTCATCCATACAATCTTCCCATCAGGGTAGAAGTGAGCTGTGGCATAGAATTGCATTATCATCTCATCATTCCAACTGGTCAATTTCTGACCTACAAAGTCTGCAACACCACATGCAGTGAAACTTTCATGCACATGTGGAAAGAAATCTCGTGCTCTTCATCACAATGTACTTCCAAATAACATATCTTGTGTCTGCGACTATGGGCTTCTTGTCCATCAAGACGGTCTCATAGAAGTCCTGCTGCTCTCGTGTGAAATCTGGGATCTACAAGTTCTTCTCCTCACGGCATATGGGTCACTTTGTCTCCATAGCCCGAGACCTCTATCTTTCCTTGCCTTCATATCCTCAAATTGAGGATGAGCA
The DNA here is from genome assembly GCA_021437245.1 of Aegilops speltoides. Taxonomy (NCBI): domain Eukaryota; kingdom Viridiplantae; phylum Streptophyta; class Magnoliopsida; order Poales; family Poaceae; genus Aegilops; species Aegilops speltoides. Next base: position 204,184,417 of record CM038144.1, read on the forward strand.
TCATTATGTAGTGGCAGTTTTGGACGAAGTTTCAGCAAAACTGGTCCTTCATCATCTGACACAGCTGGTGGCACATCATCCTTGTTCTTTTCAGATGCTGGAATGTTTCTGACGGTCTTCTTGGGCTTGGCAGCAGGCTTTGCTGGAGCTGCCTTAGCTGGAGCAGATTGCTTGGGCTTTGATGTGGCTCCAGCCTTAATGGCATCACCCATGAACTTAGGCTTCTGAGGAGGAGGCTGGGGTGCTTCCTCATCCTCATCTTCTGCTGCTGCATCATGCACTAACCTCTTTCTCTTGGAGGTTTTCTTCACCTTGCTTGCAGTTGCCTCTCCCAAATTCAGCTTCTTGGCAACAGTTGACTGCTTGACTTTGCTGGTGCCCTTCTTAGTTTGTTGACCTTGTTGCTCTTTGGCAACAACCTTCCTCTTAGGCTTTGAGGTTACCTCTTCCTCAATAATAAAATCTGAGTCTTCTTCATCTGAGTTCCTCTTCTTTCTGGCTCTGGTGGCTGCAGGAGGCAAGCCACTTGGTGTACTCCTCTCACCATCATCGATGAGCTGCTAGGATCGGGGACTAGTGCCTGCCTCTGGAATGTCGCAATGGGTGTCTCGACCTGTTCGACTCACACGGCATCGACATGGCCGACAACCTGTGAATAGATAAGGTGTAGGCAGAGAAGAAGAGCCATCACAAACTGCGAAGTTTTTGCAAAAAAAATGAGTTCAAATTCTAGTATTAGGTTTTCACGGAAGAAATTTCGGTCGACCGAGTTTAAGATTCGTGAATTCAAGTGTTAAATGAAGCTTTCACACCACTTTCGGTTGGACGAAGTGGGTTTCGGTCCTGCCGAAAACACTAGGGTTTCACAGAATTTTCATTTCGGTCACACCGATTTGCACAACTCGGTTGGACCGAAAGGTGCAGTGCAATGGCCATAGGCCAAATCGGTCATACCGAAACTATAAAGTCGGTCTCACCGAGATGTGCTCGGCGGAAACCTAACCCTAAAGCTTTTACTCGAATCTAGTTCAAACGAACTAATCTGGTGTACAGGAAGATTTCAATCGTGGCAAGATTCTAGGCAATCCAAACGTGCATTGAATCGGAGATGGGAGCACGAGTGGGATCAAAACTCACCCTAACTTGGTGGAGTTTTTCTACGGCGGCAACGGCGCGGAGAAGATGTCCGTTGACGGTGACGGAGACATGCGGCGAGGGCGCAGCGCGACGGCACGCGACGATCCGGAGACCAAGGCGACGGCAAAGAAGGTGGGGCTAAACGCTTGAAGGAGGAATCAACGCGCCCCCTCGAGTATATATACCCCTTTGCTGTCGGTGGGACCGAGTTCTAAAACTCGGTGGCACCGAGATGGATAACTGCTAGGCAGTTATGCACTTCGGTCACGCCGAAAATCACAACTCGGTTTCACCGAGGTGAAAACCTAGATCTGTCTAAATGCTTTCGGTTCGATCGAGTTTGAGTGAGTTGGTCTGACCGAAATCAATTAGAAGGTTTTGGAAATTAGCCCTTGACGGATCGGTGGCTCCGAGTGCTCCTCACTCGGAGGGTCCGAAAATGACTTGTTCAAAGTTTGTGATGTAAGCATGAATAGAATTTAAGACAAGAAAGCATAGATAGCTAGGGGAGGTACTTAGGCATTCTTGTCCATCCATTTGGTCAGAAAAATCAAAATGACCAAAACAACAAATGGATGTCCTCGAATGGATAAAATCATGCATCCAACATGCTCACACAATAAGATAGCAAATGAAATATGTGTCAAACATGCACAACCAAAACTAGCAACTAACACACAATTTGTCGATGACTAGGTCATCTTTATATGAGTATATTGACTTAGGAGCCAAATGAGAACATTTGATCATAGGTCATACTCATCGTTTAAGCACAAGTGGGGTTACCACTTTTACATAAAGCATTGATGTGTTCACATCATTTGAAGATGCTTTAGCTCAATTTTTAGAGCAAAGCTCCCCTAGATGTGAGAACCCTTTTAAAGGGTCAAACTAACCTTGGGTTGTCGTAGAAGACTTCATGTAGATGTTGAAGATGTGGATGCTCAATGTTGATGAAGATCATCAAGAGTTGGGAGCTATCCTTTGGATTCGGCACTTTCAATACCTACATGGGTTAGTCCCACAAGGAACAAACAAGGATATCCATGGACATAGATTGAAGTTCACAATAGATGATGTCCATGAAAGCAATGATTACCTTGTCCCTTGACTTACCAACAAGAGGGTTTGTGACTCCATGAACTAGTGCACAATGTGGAAGTTGATTGCACAAGTTTTTGCCAAAATGAATGTGAGTGAAGTATGTTGGCGGAGTCACCCTCAAGAACCTTCTAGTTCTTCTTCTTCTAGATCCACATCATCTTGATGGGAATCCTTGGGGTTGTAGTTGAGCTTGACGAAGTAGAACTTGACGTTTCCTTGGGAACCCACTTGACCACGGCTTGAGGTGCTTCAACAAATGCATCAATCTCCTCTTGAAGCTTGTCCTTGCCTTTTCGCTTGTGGTCTTGTGGTGGAAGGTCATCTTGAGCTTGTTCCACATTGGAAGAAGTGGGATCATACTTCTCCTTTTGAGGAACAAACTGTGGAGTAGGATATTGACCTTCTTCCCATTCAACACCTTCGGCGTTGAACTTTCGCTCAAAACCAATTCCTTGATTCTTCCGGTGCCTTCCTTGCTTGCGAACAATTTCCTCAAAGTTCTTGCTTCCGGCAAGGCTCTTGTAGACACCTTTCTCTATGATCCCTTTCAATAAACTATTTTCTTGCTCAAGTGTAACTTGGCTTGAAACATTGTTAGTGGAATCAAGAGAACTACTAGAAGCAACAACATTGGATTTAGCATGGTTATTGTTACTACTAGAGAAAGAATTTTTCTTATGCTTGTCATGCTTAGTCTTAATGGGTGGCAAGAAATTAGACAAGAGAAGTCGTTTGGCAAGATATGAAGAACTCTTCTTTCGAAGATCATCATTGATTGCTTTTAGAAACTCATGTTCTTGCTCTAGAGTGAGCTTCTCGAAGCGTAGCTTATCATGAGATCTTAGGAGCTCTCTATGATCTTCTTGAGTTGTTTCATGTGCTAACTTAAGAGTTTTTAGTTCTTTAGTTAGACGCTCAATCTCCTTCATAGCATTGTCATTCAACTCTTCTCGATTATAAAGACTACTAGCATGTTCATCATTACTAGGCTCACTGGATTTATCAAGTAAGAGCTCATCTTCACCAAGCAAGTCATCCTCATCACTATCAAAGTCAATGAATTCAGGGTGTGATACCTTGGTGCCTTTAGCCATGAAGCATCTTCCAATTCCCTCATTTGGTGAATCAAATAAGTCGTAAGAGTTGGAGTTGGAGGATACGAAAGCAAGACCGGCAACACCTTCATCTTGACTGTAGTCAGAGTTGGAGTGATAGCTTCCTTCGGATTGATTGTCGGAGTCGGAGCCGGAGACCCATTCACCTACATGAGCTTGATGTTTTCTTCTTGTGTAGCTCCTTGATGACTTGTCTTTCCTCTCCGAATCCTTGCTTCTCCGAGAGGGTCTTCGTTCATAACGATCATCTCTGCTCCTTCTCTCTTTCCGAGGTGACTCATCTCTTGAGCTTCTTCTTCTTGGAGATTCTTCTCTTCTCTTGTGGGGAGCCAGACACTCATTTGAGTAGTGTCCGGTCTTCCACAATTGTAGCAGCTTCGATCACGACTTGAAGATCTCTTTTCATCATATGATCTAGACTTTGAGCTTCTCTCTTTGCTTCTATTCTTGTAGAATTTGTTGAAGTTCTTGACCATTAGGCTTATCTCTTCATTGGAAACTAACTTGTCACTTGAGGTTGTGGGAGCATCACTTGTAGCTTTGTAAGCACCACTTGACTTGTTGTGAAGCTCTTCCTTATCTTTAAGTGTCATCTCATGAGCAACAATTCTTCCAATGACTTCGGTTGGCTTGAGATTCTTGTAGTTTGGCATCATTTGGATAAAAGTGCACACGGTGTCATACTTTCCATCCAAAGCTCTGAGAATCTTCTTGATGATGAATCGGTCGGTCATTTCTTCGCTTCCTAAGCCGGCAATCTCATTTGTGATGAGAGCAAGCCTAGAGTACATTTCAGCGACTCCTTCACCATCCTTCATCTTGAACTTGTCAAGTTGACCTTGAAGAATATCCAGCTTTGATTCCTTCACGGACTCGGTACCTTCGTGCATTTCAACCAAAGTATCCCAAATCTCTTTTGCATTCTCAAGACGGCTGATTTTGTTAAACTCCTCGGGACACAAGGCATTGAAGAGAATGTCACAAGCTTGAGCATTGTTTTGCAACATCCGCAATTCTTCCGCTAGAAGCCGCGATCCGAACTTTTCCTTCCTCAAGAATTCACCTTGCATACCAACACAAATAATGCCCCATGCGGCTGGGTTATGACCAAGAATATGCATTTTCATTTTATGCTTCCAACTAGCAAAATTTGTACCATCAAAGTAAGGACCTCTCGAAAATTACCCTCACTAGACGCCATACTCTCCTAGGTTGTGAAACCAAGCTTATGGAGTCCAATGCAATGGAAACCAATACAATGGAGACCAAAGCTCGATACCACTTGTAGGATCGAAAGTATGTCTAGAGGGGGTGATTAGACTACTTGACAATATAAAATTCTGCCTTTTGATAAAGGACAGTTTTTGGCAGATTTACAATTATGATCAAGTCAAGTATCACCCTACACATGCAATTCTAGAGTATAGGCAGCGGAAAGTAAATTGCACATGTAGTAAAGAGAGGTGGATAAGAGCAAACGCAATTTTGGAGACGCGGTGATTTTTCTCGTGGTTCCGATAGGTGGTGCTATCGTATTTCCACGTTGATGGAGACTTCAACCCACGGAGGGTAACGATCGAGAGTCCATGGAGGGCTCCACCCACGAAGGTTCCACGAAGAAGCAACCTTGTCTATTCCATCATGGCTCACGCCCACGGAGGGCTAGCCTTACTCGGGGTAGATCTTCACAAGTAGGCGATCTCCTTGCCCTTACAAACTTCTTGGTTCAACTCCACATCTCGACGGAGGCTCCCAAGCGACACCTAACCAATCTAGGAGGCACCACCCTCCAAAAGGTAATAGATGTTGTAGATGATGATGAACTCCTTGCTCTTGTGCTTCAAATGATAATCTCCCCAACACTCAACTCTCCTCACTGATTTGGCTGTGGTGGAAGAAAGGATTGAGTGGAAAGCAACTTGGGAAGGCTAGAGATCAAGTTGAAGGTGAAGATGAAGTTTGTTCCTTGTTGGAACACGGATATTTTGGGATATCACAATATCTATTGTTTTAATTAATGCATCTATATACTTGGTAAAGGGTGGAAGACTCAGCCTTATGCCTGGTGTTTTGTTCCACTCTTGCCGCCCTAGTTTCTGTCATACCGGTGTTATGTTCCTTGATTTTGCGTTCCTTACGCGGTTGGGTGATTTATGGGACCCCGTGGTAGTTCGCTTTGAATAAAACTCTTCCAAGCAAGGCCCAACCTTGGTTTTACCATTTGCCACCTACACCCCTTTTTCCCTTGGGTTTTCGCGAGCCCGAGGGTCATCTTTATTTTAGCCCCCCCGGGCCAGTGCTCCTTCGAGTGTTGGTCCGAACCGAGCAACCTGCGGGGCCACCATGGGGAAACTCGAGGCCTGGTTTTACTCGTAGCTTGACTTATCCGGATGTGCCTTGAGAACGAGATATGTGCAGCTCCTATTGGGATATGTCAGCACGATCGGGCGGCTTTGCTGGTTTAGTTTTACCATTGTCGAAATGTCATGCGAACCGGGATTCCGAGACTGATCGGGTCTTCCCGGGAGAAGGTTTATTCCTTCGTTGACCATGAGAGCTTGTGATGGGCTAAGTTGGGACACCCCTGCAGGGTATTATCTTTCGAAAGCCGTGCCCGCGGTTATGAGGCAGATGGGAATTTGTTAATGTCCGGTTGTAGAAAACCCGAAGTTGACCTTAATTAAAATACATCAACCGCGTGTGTAACCGTGATGGTCCCTTCTCGGCGGAGTCCGGGAAGTGAACACGGTGTTGGAGTTATGCTTGACGTAAGTAGTTTCAGGATCACCTCTTGATCGCTATTAGCTTCACGACCCTGCCTTGTTTCTCTTCTCGCTCTCTGTTGCGATCGTAGCCACCATATATGCTAGTCGCTTGCTGCAGCTCCACCTCATTACACCAGCCTTCCCTTAAGCTTAAATAGTCTTGATCTCGCGGGTTTGAGATTGCTGAGTCCCCGTGACTCACAGATTCTACCAAAACAGATGCAGGTGCCGATGATACCAGCGCAGAGGGCGCAACTGAGCTGAAGTGGGAATTCGATGAGGCCCTTGGTCGTTACTATGTTTCATTTCCAGACGATCAGTAGTGGAGCCCAGTTGGGACGATCGGGGATCTGTGTTGCATTTGGGGTAGTCTTCTTTTATTTTGGTTCCGTAGTCGGACCTTGAGTGTAAACTGAATGATGGATGTTTATTTATGTATTGTGTGAAGTGGCGACTGTAAGCCAACTATGTATCTTTTCCCCTTATGTATTACATGGGTTGTGTGAAGATTACCTCACTTGCGACATTGCTTTCAATGCAGTTATGCCTCTAAGTCGTGCTTCGACACGTGGGAGATATATCCGCATTTAGGGCGTTACACTATGCAAGCACGAAAGTCAATAGTTATGCAATGAAATTACTTCCTACTTGTGGTGCATTATTCGGTGTTAGTTATGCTTAACGCTCGCTTATGAGATTTTTCGTTTCTTGGTTGGATGCTTCTCAATCATTTGCTAGCCTTCATTTGCACTAAGTATGATCACTACTTGTGCATCCAAAATCCTTAAACCCAGTTTTACCATATGAGTCCATTATACCTACCTATATGCGGTATTTTCATGTCGTTATAAGCAAATTTGTATGTGCCACCTCTAATTTCAAAATAAATTTTCTTTTTGTGTGCTCGTACCGCTCATGAAACGGTAGGGGGGCTGATATTTTCCCATGCTAGATGTGTTATTCTCAAGATGTGTGTTTATTCACTTGTCATTGCACGAGAGTACGACAAAGGTATTAGGGATGCCCAGTCCCAAAATGAAAAATGAATTTACTTTGTGTTGTCAAATAATAAATTCCTTGGAAAGTGTTGGTATGGACGACACCCGTGGATTCGGTTAGTCGTGGAATGTGAAAGTATGGTGGAAAAAGGTATAAACTTTATTTTCTGTTTGGGAACCACCTATGATATATCTAGCATGGAAAGTATTGGGAACTACTTGATTGTTTTCATTGACAGGAAAGGCTTGCCACCAAAATGTTTTATCTCTTTCTTTTTTGCTTTGAGCTCTGGCACCTCTACAAATCCCTACTTCCCTTTGTGAAGGGCCTTTCTATTTACTTTATGCAACTTTATTTTTATTTTGAGTCTACATCTTCACTTATAAAGCACCAACTAAGGGGCACTATGATCGTACTTGAGCATTGGGTGTAGCTTATATGCGAGTGTGTTTCATGAATGGGTCAATGATTGAGCAGAATGGGCAAGGGATAACTTGCTTTAGCATTTATATTTTGAAAAGACATAGTTGCTTGTTGATATGCTTGAGTATTGAAACCTTCATGTCAAAACTAGACTATTGCTTTCAATCATATAAAAGTCCAAATGTCCATGCTACAAAGGAAATATTATGTGATGAACATGTTAGGCAGCATTTCACATCAAAAATTCTGTTTTTATTATTTGCCTACTCGAGGACGAACAGGAATTAAGCTTGGGGATGCTGATATGTCTCCAATGTATCTATAATTTTCTATTGCTCCATGCTGTTATATTATCATTCTTGGATGTTTTACAATCATTTTACATCAACTTTATATCATTTTTGGGACTAACCTATTGACATAGTGCCTAGTGCCAGTTGTTGTTTTTTGCTTGTTTTTTACTTCGCAGGAAATCAATACCAAATGGAGTCCAAACGCAGCTAAACTTTTTGGTGTTTTTTTCTGGACCAGAACACAGTTGTTGGGCCAAACAACTACCAGGGTGGCTCATAGGGGAGCACAACCCACCTGGGTGCGCCTAAGGGCCCAGGCGCGCACTGGTGGGTTGTGCGCACCTCGGCCGCCTCCTGCGCCGCCTCTTTGCTCTATAAATACCCCAATATTCCAGAAACCCTAGGAGAGATGACGAAAAACAATTCCAGCTGCCGCAAGTTCCAGAAACCATACATCCAATCTAGACACCATCGCAGAGGGGTTCATCATCCTCATTTGTGCCTCTCCGAGGATGCGTGAGTAGTTCATTGTAGACCTACCAATCCATAATTAGTAGCTAGATGGCTTCCTCTCTCTCTTTTGATTCTCAATACAATGGTGTCTTGGAGATCTATTTGATGTAACTCTTTTTGCTACGTGTTTGTTGGGATCCGATGAACTTTGAGTTTATGATGAGATCTATGTTTTTATCCATGAAAGTTATTTGAGTCTTTTGATCTTTTATATGCATGATTACTTATAGCCTCATATTTCTTCTTCGAATCTTTTGTTTAGTTTGGCCGACTAGAACGATTTTTCTTGTCATGGGAAGAGGTGCTTTGTGATGGGTTCGATCTTGTGGTGCTCGATCCCAGTGATAGAAGGGGAACCGACGCGTATGTATCATTGCTATTAAGGATAACAAGATGGGGTCTATTCCTATATGAGTAGATCTTGTCTACATCATGTCATCGTTCTTATTGCATTACTCCGTTTCTCCATGAACTTAATACACTAGATGCATCCTGGATATCGGTCGATGTGTGGAGTAATAGTAGTAGATGCACGCAGGAGTCGATTTACTAATCCTGGATGTGATGCCTATATAATGATCATTTCCTAGATATCGTCATAATTATTTGAAGTTCTATCAATTTCCCAACACTAATTTGTTTACCCACCGTATGCTATTTTTCTCAAGAGAAGCCACTAATGAAATCTACGCCCCCCCCCGGGTCTATTTTCTCATCATATACTTTCAGATCTATTTTGCTATTTGCCTTTTTATTTATTTGCAACTTTTATTTTCAGATCTATATTATCAAAAACCCGAAAATACCTTGCTGAATTTTATTTGTTTTTATTTGTATCTATCAATCTACTACAATTTTATCTCGTCAACTAGACAATTTCTAGCACCTTACCCGAAAGGGATTGATAACCTCTTTAATACGTTGGGTTGAAAGTATTTGTTCTTTGTGTGCAGGTACTGTTTACGTAGTGTTGTGTGGTTCTCCTACTGGTTTGATAACCTTGATCTCATCACTGAGGGAAATACCTACCGTTGATGTGCTGCATCAGCCCTTCCTCTTTGGGGAAATACCGACGTAGTTCAAGCCAGCATCATGAATACATGAACTCCTCAAACTATGGTCATCGCCGGAAAGTATCCCAATTGTTGTCACATTGGGGTTTACGGATCATAAAACATAATAGGTACATATAACTTGCAAGATCAGATCATGAACATAGATATAATGGTGAAAACATAAACGGTTCAGATCTGAAATCATGGCACTCGTGCCCTAGTGACAAGCATGAAGCATATTACAGCATAGAAACATTAATCTCGGAACATAGTGTATACTAGGGATCAAGACCTAACAAAACTAACTCGATTACATGATTAATCTCATCCGACTCCTCACCAAGCAGCGAGCTATGAAGGAATTACTCACTTCCAGCGGTGAGCATCATGAAATTGGGGATGGAGGATGGTTGGTGATGATGACAACCAAAGATCCCCTCCCAGAGCCCCGAACGGACTCCAGATATGGCCTCCCGAGGAAGAACAAGAGGTGGTGGTGGCTCTGTATCGTAAAACACGATGAAACTTCCTCTCCTATTTTCTCTCCAAAAATAGATTTTATAGCATCAGAGTTAGGTTCAGCCGAGCCTTGCGGGCAGTTCCCCCCCCCCCCCGCAGCCGCCTCCAGTGGGTGTTGGTTCTAGTATTTTTTCCTTATTCCAAAATAATTCTCCAAAAAAATTGTCCGATTCCAAGAACTTTTATTTCTGCACAAAAACAACACTGTGGTAGTTCTGCTGAAAACAGCGTCATTTTGGGTTAGTTTCATTCAAATCATGCAAATTCGAGACCAAAACAAGGGCAAAAGCGTTAGGAAAAGTAGATACGATAGAGACATAACAGCCGGCAGCCCGAGGTACCCTTAGTCCAGGACTCCCTTACCCAGGTAAAAATTGAGAAGAAGAACGGTAGTAGATTGCTTACGAGTGGATATCTTTCGAACATCGCAAGTCCTATACCAAGCATCTTTTATATTCTCTCCTCCCCTTTGCTTAAAATTGAGAACCTCATTTTCAGGGGTAGACGTAACAAGAGAGGAACTAGCCATAACGGTAAAGCGAGCAAATAAGCAAACAATCAAAAAGGCAAAAGAAGAATATTTATGTATTTTTGTGAAAAAGTTTTAGAAGTGGGCAAGATGAAAATGAGAGGAAATTTGGTAATGAAAGTAAACGCAAGGAGATGAAAGTTTATGCGATGGTATGCTCTTCTTGAGTTGCGTTGTTTTTTCCCTTGAAGAGGAAAGGATGATGCAGCAAAGTAGAGATAAGTATTTCCCCAAGTTGAGAACCAAGGTATCAATCCAGTAGGAGATACAAGCAAGTCTCCAATCTATGCACCTACACAAACAATCAAAGACTTGCACCCAATGCGATAAAGGGGTTGTCATTCCCTTCACGGTCACTTGCAAATGTGAGATCTGATAGAGATAGATATAAAAGATTATTAAACGTAAAACATAGTAAAAGTAAATAAATTGCAGCGAGAAATTTTTGGATTTTTTGGTTTATAGATCTAAAATATATGATGGAAAATAGACCTGGGGCCATAGATTTCACTAGAGGATTTTCTCTTGAAGGAAAATAATACGGTGGGTGAACCAATTACTATCGAGCAATTGATAGAAAAGAGCAAAGTTATGAAGATATCCAAGGCAAATGATTATGAATATGGGCATCACGTCCGTGTCAAGCAGACTGTCTCCTCCCTGCATCTACTACTATTAGTCCACACATCGATCGCTATCGAGCATGCATCTAGAGTATTAAGTTCATAAGAATGGGGAAACTTCATCTTTTTACCCATGATGGCAAAAATACAAATACGTGCCTTGCTGCCCCTACTTTTTCACTGGGTGAGGACACCGCAAGATTAAGCCCAAAACTAAGCACCTCTCCAATTGCATAAAAAACCAATCTAGTTGGCCAAACCAAACCGATAATTCGAAGAAAATAAAAAGATATCAAATAATGCATATAAGAATTGAGAGAAGATTCAAATAATATTAATAGATAAACTGATCAAAAATCCACAATACAACGGATCTCGACAAACACACTGCAAAAGAAGATTACATCTGATAGATCTCCAAGAACATCAAGGAGAACATGGTATTGAGGATCAAAGAGAGAGAAGAAGCCATCTAGCTACTAGCTATCAACCCGTAGGTCTGTGGTAAACTACTCATGCTTCATCGGAAGAGCAATAGGGTTGACGTAGAAGCCCTCCATGGTCGAATCCCCCTCCGTCAGGGCACCAGAAAAGGTCCCTACAAGGGATCTCATGGGTACAGAAGGTTATGGTGGCTGAAATGTATTTTGGTGGACGCTTCTGGCCATTTGGGAATATTTCTGAATTTATAGGCCAAGAATTAGGGTTGGAGGAGCTCCGAGGGGCCCACAAGCCCTTAGGGCGCGCCCCTAAGGCTTGCGGCCACCTCGGGACTCCTCTGCCTTCATACCCAAGTCCTACGTGTATCTTCTGGTCCAAGAAAAATCATCGCAAAAGTTTTATTCCGTTTGATCTCCCTTTTCTGTAAAACTCAAAAACAAGGGAAAACAGAAACTAGCACTGAGCTCTTGGTTAATAAGTTTGTCCCAAAAATAATATGAAATAGCATATTATTGCAAATAAAAAAAATCCAAAATATATAATAAAATAGCATGGAACAATAAAAAATTATAGATACGTTGGAGACGTATCAAGCATCCCCAAGCTTAATTCATGTTCGTCCTTGAGTAGGTAAATGATAAAAACAGAATTTTTGATGTGGAATGCTACCTAACATATTTATCCATGTAATTTTCTTTATTGTAGCATGAATATTCAGATCCATAAGATTCAAAACAAAAGTTTAATATTGACATAAAACAATAATACTTCAAGCATACTATAAAGCAATCATATCTTCTCAAAATCCAAAAAAAGTTATCCCTACAAAATCATATAGTCTGGCTATGCTCCATCTTCATCACACAAAGTATTAAATCATGAACAACCCCGATGACAAGCCAAGCAATTGTTTCATACTTTTGATGTTCTCAAACTTTTTAAACTTTCGCACAATACATGAGTGTGAGCCAGGGATATAGCACTATAGGTGGAATAAAATGTTGTGGTTGTGGAGAAGACAAAAAGAAGGAGATAGTCTCACATCAACTAGACATATTAACGGGCTATGGAGATGCCCATCAATAGATATCAATGCGAGTCAGTAGGGATTGCCATGCAACGGATGCACTAGAGTTATAAGTTTAAGGAAGCTCAAAAAGAAAGTAAGTGGGTGTGAATCCAACTCGCTTGCTCATGAAGACCTAGGACAATTTGAGAAAGTCCATCATTGGAACATACAAGTTAGGTTCTATAATGACAAAGTATATGAAAGTAACAACATAGGAGACTCTCTATCATGAAGATCATGGTGCTACTTTGAAGCACTAGTGTGGAAAAAGGATATAACATTGTCCCTTCTCTATTTTCTCATTTTTTTTGGTGGGCTTCTTTGGCCTCTTTTATTTTTATTTGGGCATCTTCGGCCTCTTTTATTTTTTATAAAGTCCGGAGACTCATCCCAACTTGTGATGGAATCATAGCTTCCATCATCCTTTCCTCACATGGGACAATGCTCTAATCATGATGATCATCACACTTCTATTTACTTACAACTCAAGAATTACAACTTGATACTTAGAACAAAATATGACTCTATATGAATGCCTCTGGCGGTGTACCGGGATATGCAATGATCTACTGTAGCAAATGACATCAAAAAAGGACAAGCTATGAAAACATCATGCTAGCTATATTACGATCATGCAAAGCAAAATTACAATGATGGTGCGTGTCATAATAAACAGAATGGTGGAAGTTGCATGGCAATATATCTTGGAATGGCTATGGAAATGCCATAATAGGTAGGTATGGTGGCTGTTTTGAGGAAGGATATATGGTGTGTTTAATGCACCGGCGAAAGTTGTGCGGTACTAGAGAGGCTAGCAATGGTGGAAGGGTGAGAGTGCGTATAATCCATGGACTAAACATTAGTCATAAAGAACTCACATACTTATTGCAACAATCAAGTAGTCAACAAAACAAAGTACTACACACATTCTCCTAGGGGGATAGATTGGTAGGAAAAGTCCATCGCTCATCCCCGACCGCCACTCATAAGGAAGACAATCAATAAATAAATCATGCTCCAACTTCAACACATAATGGTTCACCATACGTGCATGCTACGGGAATCACAAACTTTAACACAAGTATTTCTAACAATCCACAATTACTAATTAGCATGACTCTACTATCACCATCTTTATATCTCAAAACAATCATAAGGAATCAAACTTCTCATAGTATTCAATGCTCTTTATATGAAAAAAATTATTATATCCCTCTTGGATGCCCATCATATTACGACTAAATTCATGACCTAAGAAAATTAACATGATGTTTAGAAAGACTCTCAAAATAATATAAGTGAAGCATGAGAGTTCAACAATTTCTATAAAATAAAACCACCGCCGTGCTAAGTGAAGCACTAGAGCAAAATTACCAAGCTCAAAAGATATAAGCGAGGCACATAGAGTATTCTAATAAATCATGATTCATGCGGGTCCCTCTCAAAAGGTGTGTACAACAAGCATGATTGCGGCAAACTAAATGCAAAGACTCATATCATACAAGACACTCCAAGCAAAACACATATCATGTGGTAGATAAAAATATAGCCTTGAGTAAATTTACCGATAGACGAAGACGAAAGAGGGGATGCCATCTGGGGCATCCCCAAACTTAGATACTTGGTTGTACTTTAATATTATCTTGGGGTGCCTTGGGCATCCCCAAGCTTAGGCTCTTTCCACTCCAATTCCATAGTCCATCAAATCTTTACCCAAAACTTGAAAACTTCACAACACAAAACTCAACAGAAAACTCATGAGATCCGTTAGTATAAGAAAATAAATCACCAGTTTTTGGTACTATTGAGAACTCATTCTTTATTTATATTGGTGTAATATCTACTGTACTCCATCTTCTCCATGGTTTATACCCCCGATACTACCCATAGATTCATCTAAATAAGCAAAAAACACATAGAAAATAGAATCTGTCAAAAACAGAACAATCTGTAGTATTATGTAAACTTCGTATAATTTTGTAACTCCAAAAAATCTGAAAAAATAGGACAATAGAGGAAATTCATATATAAATCTTGTGTAAAAAATTCAGCATTTAATCACGTTCCAGCAGCTTAGATCAATTATGTTTCTGGGCGCAAAAGTTTCTGTTTTTCAGCAAGATCAAATCAACGATATACCAAAGTATCCTAAAGGCTTTACTTGGCACAAACACATATTAAAAACAATAGAACACAATTACTACAGAGGTAATAATGTGTATTTATTCAAGAACAGTAACAAAAACAAAAAACACAAAAATAAAATTGGGTTGCCTCCCAACAAGCGCAATTGTTTAGCGCCCCTAGCTAGGCATAAAGCATAGATCTAGGTATTGTCATCTTTGGTATTAAATCCATAAGTATCCCTCATAATAGATTCATATGGCAACTTAATTTTCTTTCTTGGAAAGTGTTTCATGCCCTTCCTTAATAGAAATTGAAATCTAATGTTTCCATCTTTCATGTCAATAATTGCACCAATTGTTCTAAGGAAAGGTCTACCAAGAATAATAGGACATGTAGGATTGCAATCTATATCAAGCACAATGAAATCTATGGGCACACAATTCCTATTTGCAACAATAAGAACATCATTAATTCTTCTCATAGGTTTCTTAATAGTGGAATCCGCAAGATGCAAATTTAAAGAACAACCATCAAATTCAAGGAAACCTAACACATCACATAAAGTTTTTGGAATCGTGGAAACACTAGCACCCAAATCACACAAAGCATAACACTCATAATCCTTAAATTCAATCTTAATTGTAGGTTCCTACTCATCATAAAGCATTCTAGGGATAGAAACTTCCAACTGAAGTTTTTTTGTCAAAATATTTCATCATAGCATCAACAATATGTTTAGTAAAAGCTTTATTTTGATTATAAGCATGAGGAGAATTCAACATGGATTGCAATAAGGAAATACAATCTATCAAAGTACAATTATAAAAATTAAAATCCTTGAAATCCAAAAGAGTGGGTTCATTGCTACTTAAAGTTTTCACCTCTCCAATCCCACTTTTATCAATTTTTGCATTAATATATACTCCCTCTGTCGGTGTCAAAACCGGCGGATCTCGGGTAGGGGGTCCCAAACTGTGCGTCTAGGCGGATGGTAACAGGAGACAAGGGACACGATGTTTTTACCCAGGTTCGGGCCCTCTCGATGGAGGTAAAACCCTACTCTTGCTTGACTGATATTGATGATATGGGTAGTACAAGAGTGGATCTACCACGAGATCAAGGAGGCTAAACCCTAGAAGCTAGCCTATGGTATGATTGTTGTAATGGTTTTTCGTCCTACGGACTAAAACCCTCCGGTTTATATAGACACCGGAGAGGGCTAGGTTTACACAGAGTCGGTTACAATGGTAGGAGATCTACATATCCGTATCGCCAGGCTTGCCTTCCACGCCAAGGAAAGTCCCATCCGGACACGGGACGAAGTCTTCAATCTTGTATCTTCATAGTCTTGGAGTCCGGCCGATGATGATAGTCCGGCTATCCGGACACCCCCTAGTCCAGGACTCCCTCAGTAGCCCCTGAACCAGGCTTCAATGACGATGAGTCCGGCGCGCATATTGTTCGGCATTGCAAGGCGGGTTCCTCCTCCGAATGATTCATAGAAGATTGTGAACACCAGGATAGTGTCCGGCTCTGCAAAATAAGTTCCACGTACCACCGTAGAGAGAATAATATGTACACAAGTTCAATCTGCTGACGTATTTTGTGGCATGACGTCACACCACCACCAAGCCTTTACTTGAGTCGTTTTTTATTATACCACCTCAACGCGTTTAGCGAAGCGGTTTCCTTGGCACGTCTTGTCAAAGCAGAGATCGTGTTCCCCTTATTCCGGGATTCCCATCAATACGGACGTGGGTAACCCAACCGCGCCATTGATGGTGGCACTTGGGAGATAAGCGAGTTTTACCAGGCCGGTGGGGACGCATAGTCTTCGTCCGCCCATATATAAGGGGATAAGGATCCACCTTTTTTACCTACGCCTTCTTCCTCCTTTGCTTATCCATCTCCGCGCACTCGAGCTCCAGCGCCCAAGTCCGCACATCTCGTCTCAACCTTCTCCAGCCATGTCCGGAGCGGGAGGCAAGTGGATGGCCTCCTCCGTTACAGAGGGGCACATCGAGAAGCTGCGCGGCGCCGGATACCTTTCCAGCGGCATCGCGCACCGGCTGCCCGACGAGGGGCAGCTCATCCCCACCCCCAGGCCTCATGAGAGGGTCGTATTCCTTCCCCACTTCCTCCGCGGACTGGGCTTCCCACTTCATCCCTTTGTCCGGGGGCTCATGTACTACTACGGCCTGGACTTCCACGATCTGGCGCCAAACTTCATCCTCAACATCTCGGCTTTTATTGTCGTGTGCAAGGCCTTCCTCTGCATCCAGCCCCACTTCGGCTTGTGGCTAAAAACCTTCAATGTCAAGCCGAAGGTGGTGAAGGGCGTCCAAGCAGAGTGCGGAGGCGCCATGGTGGGCAAAATGCCCAACGTCATCTGGCTCGAGGGTGCCTTCATGGAGTCCGTCAAAGGGTGGCAATCGGGGTGGTTCTACATCACCAAGCCGCATGACCCTAAATGAGCAGCGGCCCCCGAGTTCAGATCTGGTATCCCCATGTAGCTCACCTCCTGGAAAGAGAAGGGCTTGCTATGGGGCAGTTCGGAGGAGCTGACAGACTCGATCCGTATCCGCACTCAGTGAACAAGAAGCTTACGCTTGTCAATGTGATCCAGTCATGCTCGTCACGGATTCTCCCCGCCAAAGAACGGGCCTTCAATTTGTGGGAGTTTGATCCGGCACAGCACCGGACCCTGAGCGGGCTCTTCGACACGACGTACGAAGCTGCCTGGAGGGTGCTGTTCAAGGCGGAGAAGCCCCCACATCCGCAACTGAAGATCGCGGATTCAGCACGAAGCGCCCGGCCGGCGAGGTGAGCTTTGCTATCCTTTATGGGACACTTATTTCTTTCATAGTTTGACTCTATGCGGGATCTAAAACTCCCGATGCCTTTTACAGGACTGGCAGAAGACGTCCGGACAGGTTGACTGTCCGGCTCCCCTTCCTGAAGACCCAGCGGACACCCGTTTGACGGGGCTGCTGGTTCCGGCCCTTTACGTGGTGCCGGAGAAGAAGGCCAAGAAGAAGGCCGCGGGAACCCGAAGGAGTTCCCGGCGCCAGGTGGTATCAGACTCATCGTCCGATGGCTCCGAGGTGGACTCCTCCCCTGAAGAAGAGGAGGAGAAAGAGGACTCTCCCCAGGAGGGGGGAGAGAAGAAGAGGAAGGCTTCCCCAACGGGGGAGGCCGAAGGGTCCAAGAGGGGAAGGGCCCTTCCTCCGGACAACTCCGCCAACGCCGACGACGGTGACGAGGGGTGGCCTTCAAGGGCCAAGCCCCCGGCAAGATCGTAAGTATCCGGATTACTGAATGATTTATAATTTCTCTTTTTTGCCACACAGTGTCCTTCTAATGCCGCATACAACCTGTAGTCCGGCCGAGGACGATTTTCCCGCTTCTTCGAGCGGGTCCTTGGCTCCGTCGGATGTGGATTCCATTCCGACCGCCTCCACCCCTCGTGATGCTAAGGACGCCGAGGTGGGATCCCAGGAGGGGACCCACCAGGAGGGGGAGGCTCTGGAGGTGCCACAGGGCAACCTCCCGGACTTCGTAGCGGACTCCGCACCGGAACCCGCAGTGGTTCTGGAGTTCGGTAGGCGGTCCCTTTGTAAGAAGGGCAAGACCGTGACACCGGCGGCCTCCGTCCAACCAGAGGCGCCGGACAACTTGTTGGAGGCGCTCAACGGCGCTTCCATCAAGGAAGAACACCGCACTATCATGAGTGCAATGATTCAGAAGGTTCAGCTCGCCAAGAGCGGGCTGACTGAAGCCTGCAGCAGCCTTCTAACAGGCTTTGAGGTAAGAAGTTTTAAAATATGTAATGTAATACCGCATAGACAGTAGCCCCTGAAGCTCGGTTCAGTGTTCGGAAAGAAAAGCCGGACTGAGGATCTAAGAAGATATATGCAGGAGTTCTAAAATTTAAGTCAATATGGGATTGCAGGTTGTGCTGCTGACCTCTGCCGCATTGACTGCGGAGGTCGGTGCTTTGAAGCAGGAACTCGAACGGTCCGAGAACGAGCTCGGCCTTGCCAAGAAGCATCTCGAGGACAAAGAAGGTGAGTAACACCGTATTAGATTTGAACCTTACAGAAAAGGATTTTGGTTGCAATAGAAATAACAAGGATAACGTGGGCAATGCAGGGGCCACGAACGAGGTGGCGACCACGAAGGAGGAGGCCGTGTCCGCGTCGAACGTAATCGCCGCATGAGCAGCGGAGCGAGAGAAGCAGGAGGCACGGTGACGGAGGTGCGGCAGGAGCTCCGTGCTCTCATGGAAAAGCATTAGAGTTTGGGCGCGACTCAAGACTCGAGTCCGAGCTTGCCTCGGCTCTTGAGAGTGCCAAAGCATGCAAGGCCGAGGCCCATAAGGCCCTTCAGAGATTGAGGCGGTGAAGAAAATAGCGGCGGTAAGGCATTTTTCATGCAAAGCAAGCATGTGAATGTGAATTACATTTACTTACCCGAATTTGGAGCTCTCCAGAGCGTTTGCAGATCTGCCTCAGTGGCGTGTCGATGCCGCCGCATTCTACCGGGCCAAGGAGGGAGCTCAGCGGAGAAGGTCTTCGGTCTCAAGATCTTTGAGGCGGACATCCGGTGCCCCTTAGCGACCAGCTGAAGCAGCTGGTCGAGCTCCACAAGGTAGCCGAGCAGGCCATGAAGGGCCTCATAGTCCGGCTATGGCCTGAAGAGGCCATGCCTAGGAGCTACTTCGGCCTCGTGCGGTGGCTGGTGGATGCGTGCCCCTGGGTGGAAGTCATCAAGTGCTCCGCTTGCATTGAAGGTGCCCGTCGGGCCCTTGCCCGTGCAAAGGTGCACTGGGGCAGGCTGGATGCTGAGAGGCTTCTGACGGACGCACCGCTGGCGGGCAAGGAGTATCGTACACCCGAAATGTATTATAAGAGTGTCCTGAAGGGTGCCCGCAAGATTGCGGATGAGTGCCCCAAAGATGTAATTTTTTAGTAGACTCGCAATGTGTTATCCTGTGCGCTGAAAACTTTGTTCATATGCGCTAAGCAACGCTTATTAATTTAAAATATTACCTTCTGTGCGGCCATTTATCAAATCTGAGAGATGGCAAGTCGTCGGCTTCAGCCCCCATGCCACGAGTGCTGGGGTGTTCGGGATAAACTTGAGCGCTCTTGTTCCCATTTTTCGGTCCATCTAGGGAGGCGCTCAACACAACGAACAAGGCAACCGGACATATACTGCTTGAACACTCTCACTTAGCCATAGAATTCTATGATTTTATATTTTGGCGAAGCCCCTAGTGTTCGGAAGACCGAGTTCGGGGCGCTATCCACGCCTGGGCCGGACGAAGCCGGTTCCTCGCTCTAAGCGGCATAAGTCTTTAGGGACTCAAAAAGACCTCTCGAACAGCGACCAGCTCTCGCCTTATCATGATTTGTCGGTTTAGCTTTCTCCGAGGCGCCGCCCAGCTCAACTGGGCGCAATCGCAGTGGTTCTCCAGTCTACCTTAGCCGATAGAACGGAACGTAATGTACCAAAACATGGGAGCCGGGCAAACCCAACTATTGACCCAAGACATGATTCGGAGCCGATGCATATAGTGCTATAAGTTCGGGGTGCCGCACTTGTGATAGTGTTCGGACTTATCACACCATAATGCGGGGAACATAAGCCCCTGGTGTATTCGGCCGTACAAAAGTGTACGGATGCGAGATGTCATAAATGAACATATATGTAAAAAAAGGAATGCAATTATAAGCAGAAAGTGATGCATTGTTTATTCAAGGAATTCTGCTATGAGTGCAGAACGATACAAATAGTGCGGTAAGCAAGGGTTTGGACTATTAGACATGTCCCCCTCCAGGGGTAGGCTGCGGAATGTTGTATTAAACAGATTTAATGCTCATAATGGAGACCACCTGAGTGTTCATCATAGCCATTGTCCCTCCCTGGCTGTTGCATCGTCAGTTCGGCAGATCTACTGCCGGACAGGTCCTCTGGTGAACGGAGTCCTGTGGGTAAATAAAAAATTAAATAAAAAGAGTGACACACTTGGGAGCCCCTGGTGTGGTCGAGCCGCACTCTGGGCCTATCGTGGTCGTGCCCCTCCCCCTATGCCCATGGTATCTCCGGAGCGTAATGATGTACGCGAAGGGCTCGTCTTGCAATCATGCAGGGGCTAGGGTTGGGGCCGCATTGCTACGCGTGCTCGGAACGTGCCAGGTGGTCTTGATGTATGTTACTCCGGGCGCGTTTAGCCATGTCCGATTGTTTAAAGGCCAGACTTGAAAATTGCCTTAAGAGGCTGCTCTGTACTTCTACCGCGAGAGCCGCTGTGTGTTCCTCCGTTCGGAGGGAGCGTTCAGTGTTTCCGTTGACCGTGATGACTCCACGAGGGCCTGGCATCTTGAGCTTAAGGTATGCATAATGCGGTACCGCGTTGAACTTTGCAAACGCGGTTCGTCCAAGCAGAGCGTGATAGCCACTGCGGAACGGGACTATGTCAAGATTAACTCCTCGCTTGAAATTATCCGGGATCCAAGACCACTTCGGTGTGGTGAGCTGCATAATTGGCTCAACACCTGGTATGACGCTTTGAAGGTCGTCTTTGTAGGTTTAATCCTTGAGGGCTCTATGCCCATCTTGCGCACTGTATCCTGATAAAGCAGGTTCAGGCTGCTGCCGCCGTCCATCAGGACTCTAGTGAGGTGAAATCCATCGACGATTGGGTCTAAAACCAATGCGGCGAATCCGCCATGGCAGATACTGGTGGGGTGGTCCCTTCGATCGAAAGTGATCGGGCAAGAGGACCATGGATTGAACTTCGGGGCGACTGGCTCCATCGCATATACATCCCTAAGTGCACGCTTCCGCTCCCTCTTGGGTATGTGGGTTGCGTAAATCATGTTTACCGTCCGCACTTGTGGGGGGAAACCCTTCTGTCCTCTACTGTTCGGCGGCTGTGTCTCCTCCTCGTCATCGCTATGCATCCCTTATCATTGTTTTCGGCAATTAACTTTCCTGCCTGCTTGAATACCCAACAATCCCTGTTGGTGTGGTTAGCTGGCTTTTTGGGGGTGCCTTGTATCTGGCAAGAGCGGTCGAGTATTCGGTCCAAATTGGACGGACCTGGAGTAGTTCTTTTAAATGGCTTTTTCCGCTGACCGGGTTTAGAGCATCTGAATCCGGCGTTGACTGCCGTATCCTCAGTGTTATCGCCATTAACGCGGCGTTTGTTTTTGTTACGACGCGACCTGCCATTGCGGTCCTTGTTGTCCGGACTGCCGAATTTTCCGAGGTTGTTCTTGTGGGCTAGCCAGCTGTCCTCCCCGCATGAAGCGGGTCATGAGTGATGTGAGGGCTGCCATGGATTTCGGCTTTTCCTGTCCTAGGTGCCGGGCCAGCCACTCCTCGCGGATGTTATGTTTGAAGGCTGCGAGGGCCTCTGCATCCGGACAGTCGACGATTTGATTTTTCTTTGTTAAGAACCGTGTTCAGAACTGTTTGGCCGATTCGTCTGGCTGCTGGATTATGTGGCTTAGGTCATCGGCGTCTGGTGGTCGCACATATGTGCCCTGGAAGTTGTCGAGAATCGGCTTCGTGTCCTCCCAACACCCAATTGACTCTGCTGGCAAGCTGTTAAGCCAATGCCGAGCTGGTCCTTTAAGCTTGAGTGGGAGATACTTGAAGGCGTGGAGATCGTCACCGCGGGTCATATGGATATGAAGGAGATAATATTCGATCCAAACCGCGGGTCTGTTGTGCCATTGTAGGATTCAATGTTCACGGGTTTAAACCCTTCAGGGATTTGATGATCCATTACTTCATCTGTGAAGCATAGTGGGTGTGCGGCGCCTCTATATTGAGCAATATGACAACGTAGCTCAAGAGAGCTTTGTCTGATGTGTTCGGCCCGGCCGGAGTTGCTGTATCCGGCGCGACGGTAGTCGTTGTGGATCGTGGGGCGCCCACGTGATCCGTAGATAGATCTTGATTGTCTTGCCTTGTCCTCCAGTACGTCTCGCAAGTCCGGCGCATTCCCCCGTGGCTTCACGCTTTTCGAGCGGTGCCGGGGTACGGTTCTGGTGGAGGGCCTAGATGCCTCTCTGTCGCGGCCACGAGGTGGTCGGTCTGCCGTATTGTGCGCTGGTCATGAAGGTTTGTATGCTTCCTCCTCTATTCAGCGGAGCAACTTGCGTTTTGGGTAGCTTTTGGAGGGGCGTTCGAGTTCATGCTCTTTAGCCGCGAGGACCTCGGTCCATCTGTCGGCCAGCAGGTCTTGATCAGCTCGAAGCTGTTGCTGCTTTTTCTTTATGTTGTTCGCCATGGCCATTAGCCTGCGTTTAAAACGCTCTTGTTCGACGGGATTCTCGGGCACGACGAATTCGTAGTCGTTGAGGCTTGCCTCGTCTCCGGAGGGAGGCATGTAATTTTCATCCTCCTCGTCTGCCGCTCTCTCTTGAGGGCTGGCTTCTCTGTCCTCCTATGCTGAATCTTGCTGGAGGGGTTTGTCTTCGGCACTCTCTAGGGTGTTATTATCTCCGGTGCCGGAATCTCCATTCTTGCTGTGGCGGGACTTAGAGCGGCGCCGCTTACGTCGGCGCTTGGGCTGTTTCTTAGAGGAATCTGCCTCCGCTGCTTCTTCGCCATCCCCATCCTTTGGGATGTCCACCATGTATATGTCGTATGATGAGGTGGTCCTCTAGTGCCCCGTAGGCGCTGGTTCTTGATCGTCTCCGGCATCGTCGTCCATACCGTCGATGTCTTCGGAAACGTAGTCTAGCATGTCGGTTAGATCGTCGACAGTGGCAACAAAGTGGGTGGTGGGTGGGCTTTGAATTTCTTCGTCGTCCGCGTCCCAACCATCCTGACCGCAATCCGGCCAGGACTCTCCTGATAACGAGAGATACTTTAGTGAATTCAGGATGTCGCCAAAGGGTGAGTGCTGAAAGATGTCCGCAGCGGTGAACTCCATGATCGGCGCCCAATCGGATTCGATTGGCAGGGGCGCAGGAGGTACGGAGTCCGGCAAGGAGTCCGGCACCTCGGAGTCACGAGCTTTGCAAGGGACAAGGTCAGTATTCGGCTCCATCGTCATAGAAGTTGCAGCCCCCGAGGCGGTGTCCAGCCACCTGTCCTCGATCTGCGCGGTCGGCTCCGAACTATGGGTCAGAGGGGATTCATGTGCGGCCTCGAGGGTACTGTCCGATGGCAGAGCTAAATCATGCCCATCGTGAGAGTGCGGCACGCTCGGCTGTGGCTCGAATCCATCGAAGATCAAGTCTCCGCGGATGTCAGCCGTGAAGTTTAGGCTTCCAAATTTGACCTGATGGCCAGGGGCGTAGCTTTCGATCTGCTCCAGATGGCCAAGTGAATTGGCCCACAGTGCAAAGCCGCCGAACACGAAGATCTGTCCGGGGAGAAAAGTCTCACCATGGATTGCGTTATTGTTGATTGAAGAAGCCATCAAGCCTATCGGTGACGACACAGAGGAACTCTCAATGAAAGCACCAATGTCGGTGTCAAAACCGGCGGATCTCGGGTAGGGGGTCCCGAACTGTGCGTCTAGGCGGATGGTAACAGGAGACAAGGGACACGATGTTTTTACCCAGGTTCAGGCCCTCTCGATGGAGGTAAAACCCTACTCCTGCTTGATTGATATTGATGATATGGGTAGTACAAGAGTGGATCTACCACGAGATCAAGGAGGCTAAACCCTAGAAGCTAGCCTATGGTATGATTGTTGTAATGGTTGTTCGTCCTACGGACTAAAACCCTCCGGTTTATATAGACACCGGAGAGGGCTAGGGTTACACAGAGTCGGTTACAATGGTAGGAGATCTACATATCCGTATCGCCAGGCTTGCCTTCCACGCCAAGGAAAGTCCCATCCGGACACGGGACGAAGTCTTCAATCTTGTATCTTCATAGTCTTGGAGTCCGGCCGATGATGATAGTCCGGCTATCCGGACACCCCCTAGTCCAGGACTCCCTCACCCTCCATTCTGATTTACTCGTCGTGGTTTTAGTTCAAATTTGAACTAACACCATGACGAGTAAATCGTAACGGAGGGAGTATGAATTCTTAATCATTGGAACGCCTTTTAGATAAAGTTGACTCATCTCTAGTCCCGTCTTTATCAAGATTTATATTAGACAACAAAGATTCAATAGGATTCACACCAATCACCTTTAAGATCTTCATCATTATTATCACAAGAAATCAAAGATCACGCTTTTACAAACCAATCTCGCTAGCACGCATCTTAGCGGTTCTTTCTTTACATTCATCAACAGAAATTCTTATAGCTTTTAGACACTTATTAATATCATGCTTGGGTGGAATAGATCTAATTTTCAAAGAATTGATCTCAAGAGAAATTCTATCCACGTTCCTAGCCAAATCATCAATCTTAAGCAATTTTTTTTCAACCATAGCGCTAAAATTCTTTTGAGAACTAATTAATTCTTTAATATTTTTATCAAGATTAAAGGGCATCTTATTATAATTTCCATAAGTATTGTTGTAGGAATTACCATAATTATTCGAGCAATTACTAGGAAACGGCCTAGGGTTGAAATTACCTCTATAGGTGTTATTAACAAAATTGTTCCTACCAACAAAACTCACATCCATAGATTCATTATTGTTCTCAATCAAAGTAGACAAAGGCATATCATTAGGATCAATAGGGGCACTCTTACTAGCAAACAATTTCATACGTTCATCCATATTTCCACTGAAAAATAATAATTTTTCAATCGCATGCACTTTTTTACTAGTAGAGGATCTTTCGGTATGCCATTGAGAGTAATTAGCCATAATATTCTCTAGGAGTTTAGTAGCATATCCTAATGTGATTTCCATAAAAGTACCTCCCATGGCCGAATCTAAAAGATTTTTAGATGCGAAATCCAATCCGGCATAAAAAAATTGTATGATCATCCATAAACTTAGAGTAAGGCAATTTCTTATCATCAATTTCATCCTCTCCTAAGATTGTGCAACATGTTCGTGATCAAGTTGCTTAAAATTAAATATATCGTTCCTAAGGGAGATGATCTTAGCGGGAGGAAAATACTTGGAAATAAAAACATCTTTACACTTGTTCCATGAATCAATACTATTTTTAGGCAAAGATGGAAACCAAGTTTTAGCACGATCTCGTAGTGAGAACAGAAGTAGCTTCAATTTAACAATATCATTATCCACATCTTTTTTCTTTTGCATATCACACAAGTCAACAAAAATATTTAGATGGGATGCGGCATCTTCACTAGGTAGGCCGGAAAATTGATCTTTCATAACAATATTCAGCAAAGCGGATTAATTTCCTAAGATTCCGCACTAGTGACGGGAGCAATCGGAGTACTAATAAAATCATTATTATTAGTGTTGTAAAAATCACACAACTTGGTATTCCCTTGAGTCATCATGACAAAACAAGCAATCTAGCGGACAAGCAAACAAAAACCAAACGAAAAGACGAATGAAAGAAGGGCGAATAAAAAGGCAAATATTTTATGTATTTTTCTGAAATCGTTTTTGAAGTGGGGAGAGGAAAACGAGAGGCAAATGGCAAATAATGTAATGCAAGAGATGAGAGTTTATGATGGGTACTTTGTAGGCTTGATGTACATCTCCCCAACAACGGTGCGAGAAATTCTTCCTGCCACTTCTTGAGCTTACGTTGATTTTGCCCTTGAAGAGGAAAGGATGATGCAACAAAGTAGAGATAAGTATTTCCCTCAGTTGAGAACAAAGGTATCAACCAGTAGGAGATACAAGCAAGTCTCCAATCTATGCACCTACACAAACAAACAAACACTTGCACCCAACACGATAAACGGGTTGTTAATCCCTTCACGTCACTTGCAAAGGTGAGGTCCGATACAGATAGATATAAAAGGTTACTAAAATGTAAAACAAAGTAAAAGTAAATAAATTGCAACAAGATATTTTTGCGGTTTTTGGCTTATAGATCTGTAAATATATGAGGGAAAATAGACCTGGGGGCCATAGGTTTCACTAGAGGCTTCTCTCTTGAAGGAAAATGATACTGTGGGTGAACAAATTACTGTCGAGCAATTGATAGAAAAGCGCAAAGTTATGACGATATCCAAGGCAATGATTATGAATAGAGGAATCGCGTTTGTGTCAAGTAGACGGACTCCTGCTTGCATCTACTACTATTACTCAACACATCGACCGCTATCCAGTAGCCATCTAGAGCATTAAGTTCGTAAGAACAGAGTAACGCCTTAAGAAAGATGACATGACGTAGAGGGATAAACTCAAGCAATATGATTAAACCCCATATTTTTTACCCATGATGGCAATAATACAAATACGTGCCTCACTACCCCTACTTTGTCACTGGGTGAGGACACCGCAAGATTGAACCCAAAACTAAGCACCTCTCCCATTGCAAGAAAAACAAATCTAGTTGGCTAAACCAAACCGATAATTTGAAGTGAAATACAAAGATATCAAATCATGGATATAAGAATTTAGAGAAGATTCAAATAATATTCATTGATAAACTCATCATAAATCCACAATTCATCGGATCTCGAAAAACGCACCATAAAAGAAGATTACATCGGATAGATCTCGAAGAACATCGAGGAGAACATGCTGTTGAGGATCAAAGAGAGAGAATAAGTTGTCTAGCTACTATCTACGAACCCGTAGGTCTATGGTAAACTACTCACACTTCATCCGAAGGGCAATAGGGTTGATGTAGAAGCCCTCCATGATTGAATTCTCCTCCGGCGGGATGCCGGGAAAGGTCCCTAGATGGGATCTCACGGGTACAGAAGGTTACGGCGGCGGAAAAGTATTATGGTGGACGCTTCTGGTCGTTTGGGAATATTTCTGAATTTATAGGCTAAGAATTAGGGTTGGAGGAGCTCCGAGGGGCCCACAAGCCCTTAGGGCGCCCCTCCCCTAGGGCGCTCCCCTGAGGCTTGTGGCCGCCTCGGGACTCCTTTGACTTCATCTCCAAGTCCTACGTGTGTCTTCTGGTCAAAGAAAAATCATCGCAAAAGTATTATTCCGTTTGGACTCCGTTTGATATCCCTTTTCTGTAAAACTCAAAAACAAGGGGAAAACAGAAACTGGCATTGGGCTCTGGTTTAATAAGTTAGTCCCAAAAATAATATAAAATAGCATATCAATGCATATAAAACATCCGAAATAGATAATATAATAGCATGGAATAATCAAAAATTATTGATACGTTGGAGATGTATCATGGTACTTGATAGGTTTTGGTGATGTCTCCTCGCTAACAGCGCCAGAAATTCTTCCCCTTGTCAGCTGCGTTGGGATTTCCTCAAAGAGGAGAGGATGATGCGGTACAATAGATATAAGTTTTTTAACATGCTTCAACTTTTTCAACCCTAACACAATACATGAGCGCACGCCATGGATATAAAACTATGGGTGGAATAGAATACAGAGGTAGAGATTAATGTGGGGAAGTTAAAAAAGGAGAAAGTCTCACATCAACGAGGCTAATCAACGGGATCTAGAGATGCCCATCAATTGATATCAATGCAAGGAGTAAGGTTTGGAATGCAACAGATGCACTAAGAGTTATAAATGTATGAAAGCTCAAAAAGAAAACTAGTTATATGAAAGTTCTATAATGAAAACCATCATTTGAATATACAAGACAAGTTCTATAATGAAAAATTCCCACTAGTTATATGAAAGTGAAAGCATAGGAGACTCTCTATATGAAAACCATGGTGCTACTTTGAAGCAAAAGTGTGGGAAAGGATAGTAACATTGCCCCTTCTCTCTTTTTATCTCGTTTATTATATTTTTCTTTGTTATTGGGCTCTTTTTGGCCTCTTTTTTTCATGGGCTCTTTTTAGCCTGTTTTTTATTTTATTTCCTCACTTGGGACAATGCTCTAATAATGAATAATGATGATCATCACACTTCTATTTACTTAAAACTCAAAATTACAACTCGATACTGGAATAAAATATGACTCTATATGAATGCCTCTAGAGGTGTACCAGAATGTGCAATGATCTAGCATAACATATATAAAAATTGATGAACAGTGGCTGAGCAACAAATGCTGTGTTAGCTATATGATCATGCAAAGCAATATGACAATGATGATGTGTGTCATAAAAACGGAATGGTGGAAGTTGCATGGCAATATATCTCGGAATGGCTATCGAAATGCCATAATAGGCAGGTATGGTGACTGTTTTGAGGAAGATATAAGGAGGCTCATGTGTAATAGAGCATATCATATCACGAGGTTTGGATGCACCGGCAGAGTTTGCACCAGATCTCGTGGTGAGAAAGGGCAATGCAAGGTACCAAAGAGGCTAGCAAATGGCGGAAAGGCTAGAAAATTACGACTACGCATGCTCCCCGGGGGGAGGTTGGTAGGAGTTAACCATCATGTGCCCCCGACCTTCACACAAAGGAAGACACTCGATAATAAATCCTGCTCCAACATATTAGCATAACGAGAGACCACACGTGCATGCTTCAGGAATTGCCAACCTTAACACCAATACTCTTACTAAACCACAATCATTCACTAGTACCTCCCACATATTACCATCTATATATTGCAAAACTATTGCAAGGAATCAAACATATCATATTCAGTGATCTACATGAGAGTTTCTATTATATCCCTCTTGAATACTTATCATATTAGAACTAATTTCATAATTTGTGCATATTGCCATTACTATTATCAACTCTCAAAATGATATAAGCAAAGCATGTGAGTGCAACTATTTCTTTAAAATATAACCACCGCCATGCTCTAAAATATATAAGTGAAGTACTAGAACAACTGCCTAGCTCAATAGATATAAGTGAAGCACAAAGAGTATTCTAAGAAATCATGAATAATGTGTGTCCCTCTCAGGAAGGTGTGTATAGAAAATATGATTGTGGCAAACTAAAAAGCAAACAAAGTAAAGACTCGTATAATACATGATGCTCCAAGCAAAGCTCATATCATGTGATGAATAAAGTATAGCTCCAAGTAATTTACAGATGGTTATTAGAAGAAAGAGGGGATGCCATCCAGGGCATCCCCAAGCTTAGATGCTTGGGTCTCCTTGACTATTACCTTGGGGTGCCTCGGGCATCCCTAAGATTAGTCTCTTGCCGCTCCTTATTCCTTCATCCATCGCGATCTCACTCAAAACTTGAAAACTTCAGTGCACAAAACTCGATAGAAAACTCGTGGGGTCTGTTAGTATAAGCAAATCATGTCTTTAAGAAATGTTGTAAACCCATTCATATTTTATTATTGTATAATACCTACTGTATTCTAACTTCACCATGACTTATAACCCCCGATAAAATCCATAGATTCATTAAAACAAGCAAACAATGCAACAAAAAACAGAATCTATCAAAAACAGAATAGTCTGTAATGATCTGTCTAACCACATTACTTCTGTAACTCCAAAAATTCTAAAAAATTAAGACAACATGGGAATTTTTTGTGTCAATCATGTGTAAGAACTACAGAATTTATTCATGTTCCAGTGAACCTAAACAATTATACTACTGGGTGCAAAAGTTTCTGTTTTCTCACAGAACCAAAGCAACTATTATCCAAATCATCACAAAGACTTTACTTGGCACAAACACTAATTTAAAAACAAAAATACAACCATAACGGTAGCACAGTCGTGTGCACACCAAAAAACACAAAATAAACAAGAAAAATAAACATAACTATCGGGTTTCCTCCCAACAAGTGCTATTGTTTTACACCCCTAGCTAGCCGTAATGCATAGTTTCAAGTGTTCTCATCCTTCATATCCAATTCCTTAATAATACATCCATGCTTCCTAGGAGTTTTAGCATACATATTTCAACAATCACACTCCTAGATATAAAGTTGAGAAATTTATTCTCATTGATAGGTTCCTTTATTAAATAAATGAAGTTGCGGTGTACACGATGTGGCACCCTTGTTCTTAGGAACGTACATAAACTGGAAATTCTTACAAGGAGGAGCCTTTTCAATAGTTTTAACGGAAGAAAAAGCGGAACCTAAATTATTAATAATTTCTCCCAACTTGTCGATCCTAGTGGGGCTTTGCTCCATCCTCTCATTAATTATTGGTTCCTTTTCTTTTAGCATCTTAAGAGTGGTTCCTACCTTTGAGCGGAATTGAGTAATATGATTATGAATCTATTTATCCAAATTTTCAATATGCTCTACGATAGGCATTTTATTTTCAATAGCCTTTAGCTTTTGCATAACATGTTCTAAGTAAATGTTGTTTCATTAATAATGATAGGTGATGATCCGACTAAATTCCGCATAGCATTTAAAGAATCCATAGTGTGACCACTCAAGAAATTCCCTCCGGTAATAGTATCTAGCACAAATCTATACCAAGTAGTAACACCCACATAAATTTTGCATAGAAGAATGGTAGTATATTGATTATGAGTTGATCTATTTTGAGCATCACAAATCCTATAATAGGCATCTTTTAAATACCCCCTGCTTAAAATTGAGAACCTCATTTTCAGGGGTACACGTAACAAGAGAAGAACTAGCCATAACGGTAAAGCGAGCAAATAAGCAAACAAGCAAAAAGGCAAAAGAAAAATATTTTTGTAGTTTTGTGAAAATGTTTTAGAAGTGGGGGAGATGAGAACGAGAGGCAAATGACGAATGAAAGTAAATGCAAGGAGATGAAAGTTTATGTGATGGTACTTGATAGGTTTTGGTCATGTCTCCTCGGTAACGGCGCCAGAAATTCTACCTGTGACTTGTGAGATATGTTGGGATTTCCTCGAACCAGAGAGGATGATGCAGTACAATAGAGATAAGTATTTCCCTCAGTTAAGAACCAAGGTTATCAATCTGTTAGGAGAACCACGCAAGACCTCGTGAACAACACATACACACAAAATAGCAAATACTTGCACCCAACACGATCAAGGGGTTGTCAATCCCTTGGCGGTTAATTGCAATGATCAAAGTGGTAGATAGATAAACAAAAACTCAAAATAATATAATGGTTAATAAATTGCAGAAAAGTATTTTTCGATTTTAATATATGATAAAGATAGACCCAGGGGCCATAGTTTTCACTAGAGGCTTCTCTCTCGAACAAAAAGCATACGTTGGGTGAACAAATTATTGTTGGGCAATTGACAGAAAAGTGCATAGTTAGGATGATATCCAAGGCAATGATCATTTATATAGGCATCACGTCTGAGACAAGTAGACCGAATACTGCCTACATCACTATTACTCCACACATCGACTGCTTTCCAGCATGCATCTAGAGTATTAAGTTCATAAAGAACGAAGTAACGCCTTAAGCAAGACGACATGATGTAGACAAAGTAAATCCAATCAATATGAATAAACCCCATCATTTTCCACTTAATGGCAACAATACAAATACATGTCTTGATCATTTCTGTCACTGGGATATAGAGCACCGCAAGATTGAACCCATTACAAAGCACCTCTCCCATTGCAAGAGAAATTAACCTAGTTGGCCAAACCAAACGGATAGATCATAGAGAAATACAAAGATAACAATCATGCATAAAGGAGTTCCGAGAAGACAGAAAATCCGATCATAAGCCCACAATTCATCGGATCCCAACAAACACAACGCAAAAGAAGATTACATCGAATAGATCTTCAAGAACATCGAGGAGAACATTATATTGAAGATCAAAGAGAGAGAAGAACACTACTGCAGGATGCTGCTAACGCGACACTACGATCAGAGACCCTTTAACGAAACTATGTGTGATGCATTAATCACAAATGGTGATGTAAAATAACAATCAAAAAAGATGCAAAACATTTTTTATGAAGGATAAATCAAACACGGTTCGGATGTTAGTTCCGTGTGCGATGCGGGGCATACGGTTCAGTTCAATTAACTGTTTGCGATGAGGCAGAACAAAAGAAACAGGCAGGCAGATGAAGGCATGCGGGATATACGACATACAGTTCACTCGGATAAAATGTTTGTGATGAGGCGGAACAACAGAAATGGGCAGCCAGATGAAGGTGTGTGCGATATATGGCATATAGTTCACTCGGATGAACTGTTTGCGTTGAGCCAAGAGAACATAAATGGTTCAACTTAACAAGATGTGCGTGATACGCGGCAAACAGGTCTGTTATCAAAAAACTTGTGGGAAGACCGATAACAACATAGACGATTCATGTTAACAAGTCATGTGTGTTGTGAGCAAACAATTGCTGGTATACAATTGTGAGTGATTGATGAAAACATCACCGACTGGTTCCATTGTTTAGTCCGTGTGCGATGTGATTTTCTTTGTCCGCACAACATCTACGCTCTGTCTACAGAGCATCAACATATATACTTAAAAAGACAGCATTGCATAACCAAATTAAGCATACAATTACACAAGTGACTACACACATAACATTTCCACACACCAAAGTAAGCAATTACATGCATACTAAACTAGGACAAACGAAGATCTAATCATCTACTTCTTGTTGCGACGATGTTTCCATTGCTCTGCTTCCGGCTGGATCCCTGGCCGTTTTGGGGAAGGAGGCACTTCCTCATGTCAACAACCCACCTGTACATGTCGTAGATAGGGCTGGACAAAAAGCTCGAAGCTCGGTGAGTCTAATGAGCGCTCGGCTGCTTGACTTGTTTGAGCTCGGCTCGTTTTCTTAATGAACCGAGTCGAGCAGCAACTTTTGCTCGTTAACACTAACGAGTTAAACGATCGAGATTGCGAGTTTCGTGAGCTACTCATTAAGCTCGGTAGTAGCGTGATTTTGTTCATTATAGAGAATTTTTCAGTGACTTCGATCACTCCTAAGTCTATGGATGGGCTATTTGCCACATTCACATCTTTCCCGTCTTCTCATATTCTCGATTTATTGAATCCTACTGGCCGAACCTATGTATGTTTGTAATTATATGCATTTGATGTATCTTGTTTACTGATGCATTTTCCTAACGAGATGTTCTTGAGTGCTCACGAACATATAACGGAGCGAGCCAATCTTTATATTTAGCTCGTTAAGGATAACGAGCTTAACAATCCGAGCCTTAACGATCACGAGCCTTAACGAGCCGAGTCTTAATGAGCCGAGTAGCTCGTTAGTCCGGCCCTAGTCGTAGCTCATGTACGCCTCCTTGGCCGCGTACATGACGTGAGCTTTGTCGAGTTTCTCCATCCAGGCCGAGTGCCAGGCACGCTTGTCCTTGTTGCAGGAATACATCATGTCTCTGTAGTAGGGTTCATTGATGGCCTTGGCGAGGTGAACCAGTGAGTCCTTCTCATGCTCCTTGCTGCCCCAGATCTTGTATTGGCCCTGGATGTCGAGAAGATTCTGGCAGGCGATGCCCGAATTCTTGAGAACATTTACATCATTGGTGATGTCCACCATAGCGAACATGTAGTGGGGGTTGTTCACAAACCTGGCGAAACGCTCACAAGGCCTTGTGACCAGGCAGTAGTGGTAGACGAGGACGTGGTTGCGCATGCACATATGGGCGATGGCGACCTTGGGACGAGACCCGGCACGAGCACGGGTGTGCTCGAGGTCGAAACCGACCACCTTGTCTCCTCGGCAAGCAACAACTCCATGATGTGGATGGAGTGCTCTACCCAGACTGGGTTGTTGGTGTACACCACCGAGAGCTCCGTGAACCTTCCGTGGGTGTCCACCATGGCATGCATGGTGAACTACTGTGCATCGTCGGCAGCCGTTCGGAGCGCCATTGGAGCCGCGCAGGATACCCTCTAAGAATTTGTTGTGGTGGGTGTGCTTATTGCAATGGTGGGGCGCGATCTAAATGTTGAAGAGACACAAGGGTTAAATGGCCGCTGTAATATATGGGGGGTGGCCGGCCTGTAATCGTCACGTCTTGTCACGATGTTCATAGCAAAGGATTCCAGTGCGTGCTTGACAACATCGCCCCGCATGCATTTAGTTTGACCACGCGTGGGCTCGAAGAGGCGCAAAATGTATCTTTGGTGAGCCTGTTCCCGTGCTACTGCATAGTTTATCGTGCAAGCTTCCCGCCCGACTAGTTTGGCCACGCATCGGCTAGAAGTGGGACAAATCATGGGCATTTTATTGGCAAAAAGATTTGTAAAAACAAAGTGTCTGGAGTGACTTCAGTCATAAGTTTACCCATGGGTGATGAGGTCAAAGTTACACAGAAGTGTGATGATGACACTCGAGTGTGATAATTAATTTTTTGCTCTACAGGGCACACGATGGAAGAAACCAACTGTGGGCAATAATGTCAAAGATCACAGTCGAGTTAGCTATACAAACTGTGTGCTGCGAGGTCGACAAGGTAAATAGATTCGAGAATGGTTAGAACTGATATTAGAAATGAAACTTAGCTCATCAGCTGCAAGCGCTCACGCTGATCCACTGAACATGGATATCAAAGATGTTCAAACTAATATTACCACTTCTAAGTTTGGTTTTGAAACCTCATAAATATTGCAAAGGGGTCAGCCACTGAGAATTCATGTATGGGGTTGACACGATGACTTCCGATTACTCTGTCATCTGAAGTTCCAAAATGAAACTCATTCTGCCGCAGGCGTCGGCGCTGATCAACAAACCATTCATTTTTGCGAAATAAATGTAGGGCAAACCTCATTACCTTCAGAACCCTTGCTCTGACAACAAAGAACCTGGCGAATATAATATCCGGTAAGGTCCCTAGGTAGGAGTTCAAAGTAATTTCTAAGAGATGCAGATCTAGGCATTTGACATGATTGTTATATTGTATCACAGTATCCACCACTGGGCCTAATCTTATCTGCAAAAGAAGAAAACATGTTAGTACCTACATGCAGTTT
The DNA here is from genome assembly GCA_021437245.1 of Aegilops speltoides. Classification (NCBI taxonomy): domain Eukaryota; kingdom Viridiplantae; phylum Streptophyta; class Magnoliopsida; order Poales; family Poaceae; genus Aegilops; species Aegilops speltoides. The sequence goes on from CM038144.1 coordinate 204,219,971, forward strand.
TGAACACTACTACAGGCCTATTTGGTTTGCAGGATCTGTAAAATGCACTAACATGCCATCTTTGTTCTGACACGATTAACATGGGCGTTTGATTACAATCTAGAAAAATGTAGCCTTCTTCACAAGAGGTTGGAGTGGATGAAAAGTTCCCTAAGAAAACTAGTACAAATGAATCCAAAGGAGAAATGCTTATGGATTGTAACCATATGGATCAAGAAACCAATATGGGGGGGGGACTTGTGTACTAAAATCCTCCAAAAGAATCCTTGAGAAATCGTAGTACATTGTCATTCTAAACATAGGAAAAGGTGTCACAAATTGAACTCCCTTATGGTTAACATTTAACAGGAACGGAACATCACCTCGATATATAGCTTCTCTAGGCACAGAAAGCATCTCAGGAAACTGACATGTTGCTCTATGTTGGGGCTGATAGATTCTAGTTCCAAGACCTTCACTGTGCACAGTTTCGGGGTCAAGCTTGTCGGAATCATTTTCTGGATGACAGATGAACATACAACTTCAAATTTAGAAATAATGTTAATTTGTAGAAGGAGAGGTAGAAGGCGGCCGTTGTACCTGAACAGGTGTGGATCCAATGACATGTTCGGAGTATTTGCTAGACGAGTAGCCCACCACTATCAATTTCGGCGCAGAAATGATATTGATTCTTGTTGGACCTTGATAACCCGCAAGTATACGGGATTAATTGTAGCCTCTTTCGATAAGTAAGAGTGTCGAACCCAACAAGGACCTAAAGGTAGAACAAATATTCCCTCAAGTTTTATCGACCACCGATACAACTCTACGCACGCCTTAGCGTTCGCTTTACCTAGAACAAGTATGAAACTAGAAGGACTTTGTAGGTGTTGTTGGATAGGTTTGCAATATAATAAAGAACACGTAAATAAAAAGTAGGGGCTATTTAGATAAAGAAGCAATAAAGTAAATATAGCGAGTGTGGAAAAGTGGTGGTAGGAGTTGTGAAATTGTCCCTAAGCAATTGACTACGTTACTAGACCGGTAATCACTATTGCAATTCTATTTGAGGGAGAGGCATAAGCTAACATACTTTCTCTTCTTGGATCATATGCACTTATGATTGGAACTCTAGCAAGCATCCACAACTACTAAAGATCATTAAGGTAAACCCAACCATAGCATTAAAGTATCAAGTCCCCTTTATCCCATACGCAAACAACATACTTACTCGGGTTTGTGCTTCTGTCACTTAGGCCACCCACCATAAGCAAATCATGAACATATTGCAAACCCTACAGTGGGAATCCCTCACGCTTGCGTGACACAGAGGGCACAATAGGACAGCACCAATAATAAAACATGCAATTCAAACCAATCATAGTAATTCATCAGTCACCGGTAGGACAACGAAAATCTACTCAGACATCATAGGATGGCAACACATCATTGGATAATAATATGAAGCATAAAGCACCATGTTCAAGTAGAGGGTACAGCAGGTTGCGGGAGAGTAGACTGCTGTAGATAGAAGGGGGAAGGTGATGGAGGTGTTGGTGAAGATCGCGGTGATGATGATGGCCCCGGCGGCTTGGCGCCACTGTAAGCAAGGGGAGAGCCCCCTTCTTCTTCTTCTTCCTTGACCTTCTCCCTAGATGGGAGAAGGGTTTACCCTCTGGTACTTGGCTCCCATGGCGTGGGAGGGGCGAGGGCCCCTCCGAGATTGGATCTATCTCTCTGTTTCTGCGTTCTGGAATTCTGCCTGGCACCGTTTCTTTTATATCCGGAGATCCGTAACTCCGATTGGATTGAAACCTTCGCCCAAATCTTTTTCCAAAAATTAGCTTTCTTGTGGCCAAAGAAGGGCATCATCCGCCTTACGAGGGACCCAGGAGGGTGGGGGCGCGCCCACCTGGAGTGGGCGTGGGCCCCTGTCTCGTGGCCACCTCGGCCACCATCTAGCGTTGATTTTACTTCCCAAAAATCTCAAATATTCCAAAATAATTCTCCGTCCGTTTTTATCCCGTTTGGACTCCGTTTGATATGGGGTTTCTGCGAAACATAAAACATGCAATAGACAGAGGCTGCATCAAGCGGTGGATCAATATGTTAGTCCCAAAAAATAGTATAAAAAGTTGCCAAAAGTATATGAAAGTTGTAGAATATTGGCATGGAACAATCAAAAATTATAGATACGAAGGAGACGTATCAGCATCCCCAAGCTTAATTCCTGCTCGTCCTCGAGTAGGTAAATGATAAAAAATATAATTTTTGATGTGGAATGCTATCTAGCATAATCTTGATCATATATCTAATCATGGCATGAATATTAAGACATGAATATTAAAAACAATAATACTTAGGGCATCCCAACAAACAATCATGTCTTTCAAAATATCAATGCTTCCAGAACGTTATCCCTACAAAATCATATAGTCTTGTATGCTCCCTTTTCTTAACACAAGGTTCCCCTCATGCCTATCCCGGTGTCAGCCAAACAATTGTTTCATACTTTAGTATTCTCAAACTTTTTCAACTCTCACGCAATACATGAGCGTGAGCCATGGATATAACATTATGGGTGGAATAGAATATGATGGTGGAGGTTATGTGAAGAAGACAAAAAGGAAGAATGTATCACATCGACGCGGCTAATCAACAGGCTATGGAGATGCCCATCAATTGATGTCAATGCGAGGAGTAGGGATTGCCATGCAACGGATGCACTAAGAGCTATAAGTGTATGAAAGCTCAAACTGAAAACTAAGTGGGTGTGCATCCAACTTGCTTGCTCATGAATACCTAGGGCATTTGAGGAAGCCCATCGTTGGAATATACAAGCCAAGTTCTATAATGAAAATTCCCACTAGTATATGAAAAGTGACAATATAGGAGACTCTCAATATGAAGAACATGGTGCTACTTTGAAGCACAAGTGTGGAAAAAGGATAGTAACATTGCCCCTTTTCTTTTCTTCTTTTTTTCTTTTTTTTCTTTTTTTTGGGTGGGCTTCTTTGGCCCCCTTTTTTATTTAGGCTTCTTTGGCCTCTCTTTTTTTCTCTTTTTTCTTTTTCTTTTTTTCATGGGGCAATGCTCTATAATGATGATCATCACACTTTTATTTACTTACAACTCAATATTACAACTCGATACTAGAACAAAGATATGACTCTATATGAATGCTTCCGGCGGTGTACCAGGATGTGCAGTGATCTAGCGTAGCAATGACATCAAAAAATGGACAAGCCATGAAAACATCATGCTAGCTATCTTATGATCATGCAAAGCAATATGACAATGAATGCTCAAGTCATGTATATGATGATGATGGAAGTTGCATGGCAATATATCTCGGAATGGCTATGGAAATGCCATGATAGGTAGGTATGGTGGCTGTTTTGAGGAAGATATAAGGAGGCTTATGTGTGATAGAGTGTATCGTATCACGGGGTTTGGATGCACCGGCGAAGTTTGCACCAACTCTCGAGGTGAGAAAGGGCAATGCACGGTACCGAAGAGGCTAGCAATGATGGAAGGGTGAGAGTGCGTATAATCGATGGACTCAACATTAGTCATAAAAAACTCACATACTTATTGCAAAAAAATATTAGCCCTTGAAACAAAGTACTACGTGCATGCTCCTAGGGGGGAGGTTGGTAGGAGTTGACCATCGCGCGCCCCCGACCTTCACGCAAAGATAAACAATTAAAATACAGTGCGCGCCAATTTGGTTACATAGTTAGTAGACCATACGTGCATGCTTCGGGAATCACAAACCTTAACACCAACATCCTTACTAAACACAACCATCTACTAGTACCTCCCACATATTATCACCTCTATATCGCAAAACTATTGCAAGGAATCAAATATATCATATTCAGTGATCCACAACTTTATGTAGGATTTTATGACTAACCATGTGATTGACCAATTCCTGTCATCTCTCTAAATTGATATAAGTGAAGCAAGAGAATTTAATTCTTTCTACAAAAGATATGCCCACGCTCTAACAAATATAAGTGAAGCAAAATAGCATTCTACAAATGGCAGTTTTCTATGTGAAGAGAAACATGCAATCCAAACTTCAAATGACATAAGTGAAGCACATGAAGCATTCTATAAAGCCATACTCAAAAGATTTAAGTGAAGTGCACTGAGCATTCTATAAATCAACCGAGGACTATCTCATACTAGCATGGTGCATAAAAGAAAAGTGAAAACTAAATGCAAAAGACGCTCCAAGACTTGCACATATCGCATGAACGAAACGAATACGAAAACATACCGATCCTTGTTGAAGAAAGAGGGGATGCCTTCCGGGGCATCCCCAAGCTTAGACGCTTGAGTCTCCTTGAATATTTACTTGGGGTGCCTTGGGCATCCCCAAGCTTGAGCTCATGCTTCTCTTCCTTTTCCTCTTATAGAGACCTCCTCGATCAAACACTTCATCCACACAAAACTTCAACAGAAAACTCGGTAAGATCCTTTAGTATAATAAAGCTAATCACTACTCTAAGTATTGTAGCAACCCAATTAATATTTTGTTTTTTCATTGTGTCTACTGTAACATAACTTTTTTATGGCTTAATCCACTGATAGAAATTGATAGATTCATCAAAACAAGCAAACTATGCATCAAAAACAGAATCTGTCAAAAACAGAATAGTCTGTAGCAATCTGAACATTCACCATACTTCTGTTACCCAAACAATTCTACCAAAATTAGGAAAAATAAAAGAAATTACAGAAAGACAGATCAAAAATAATCAGAACCATTTGACTTTCGAGTAAAAAATGTAAAATCGCGCACTATAGCCAAAGTTTCTGTCCTGCACCGTACAAACCAACAAGCATTGTAAACATCCTAAAGGCAAACCTTGGCACATTATTTTTATAATACAATGGAATTTTACAAGGGGATAATAATTTTTGATGAAAATTTTCTGTAATCAAGATTCACAAAGTTTCCATGAGCATGAACAAAGTTCGAGGCTAGCTCCCACTTCAACAATGCTTGTCTTTCTCACTTTCACTTTCCTTTTTGAAAAGTTTTTAGGTTCCCCTCTTTATTTTTTTGTTTTTAGAATATATAAAAGCACTCAGCATATATAAATGACTCTCTAAAACTTCCGGGTTGTCTCCCTGGCAGCGCTTTCTTTAAAGCCATTAAGCTAGGCATAAAGTGCTCAAGTAATGGATCCACCCGGATCCAAAGGTATATCAAAGCCAATTTTAATTAACAATGATTTGTAATTTAGTAGTGAGCACAAAGTAGCATATATCAAGTAACAACAAAGTCTAACTCTTTTCCTATGCATTGGCATGTCATAAAAGAACAATTCATGCACACATAGTAAAGGCCAATGCATAGTATAAGCAGTTTCTTGCAATTTTATCATATTGGAAACATAGAGAGGTGGAGATATAGTTCCTCTCTCATAATAATTGCAAGTAGGAGCAGCAAGCACATGCATATTATATTCACCAAATTATCATGTGCAATAGTAAAAGGCAACCCATCAATATAATACTTAATAAGCACAAACTTCTCCGATATAGTGTAGTTTGGAGAATTCAAAAAGATAATAGATATCATGCGTGGGTGCAATAGCAACAATTTCATGTTTAACATAAGGAACTATAGCAAGTTCATCTCCATAAGCATAATTCATATTGGCATCTTGGCCACAAGCATAGCAAGCATCATCAAAAAGGGGTATTTCAAGAGAATCAACGGGATCATAGCAATCATCCTTCGGTAAGCACAAAGGGGAATTAAACAATGTATGAGTTGAAGAGTTACTCTCATTAGAAGGTGGGCACGGGAAGCTAATCCGCTCTTCCTCCTCTTGTCCTTCGCTCTTCTCATCATCCTTTTCATCCAATGAGCTCATAGTTTCATCCATTTCGTCTTCCATAGACTCCTGCAAAATATTAGTCTCTTCTTGGACAGCGGGGGAGTCCTCAATATATAGTTTTACATAGGCATTAGAAGCACAATTATCATAATATTCAAGTATGGCAAATTTTTCAGATATGCAAAGAGTAGCATCATACTTTTCAATCAAAGAAGCAATTTCATAAGCACCCTTAAAAGCAACAAATTCTTCAATTTGTTTAACATTATAGTAATTATAAACACCCTTAGCATATGAAGATACGATTACATTATCACTAAACAAGCATTGGTAGGGAAGGTGTTTCTTAGGGTTTTCAGAACAACAAGTAACATCATATATTTCACATAAAGTCCAAGCATAGCATTGCAAACGATGAATATGATCCAGTAAAAGTTTCCCCTTTTCAGATATACGGCGTCGCACATAACAAGCATGCTCATCTAAAGATTTGCCCTCAAATAAGCTTGTGGGGGTTTCAGCACGAGCACAAAGGGATCGAAGATGATCCATGTAAAAAGCTTCAGGAGTGTGATAGATTTTGAGTGGTTCTTCAACCATTGGTTTAGTAGGTACAACTAATTTTTTTGGTATTTTGTGTTTCCTACCCATAACTAAAGATAGAAAACAACTAAGAACAGCAAATAAAAATTACTTAGTGATAAAGCAAACAAGCACACACGAGAATATTCACCCCACAATATGACTCCCCGGCAACGGCGCCAGAAAAAGGTCTTGATAACCCACAAGTATACGGGATCAATTGTAGCCTCTTTCGATAAGTAAGAGTGTCGAACCCAACGAGGAGCTAAAGGTAGAACAAATATTCCCTCAAGTTTTGTCGACCACCGATATAACTCTACGCATGCTTAGCGTTCGCTTTACCTAGAACAAGTATGAAACTAGAAGGACTTTGTAGGTGTTGTTGGATAGCTTTGCAAGATAATAAAGAACACGTAAATAAAAAGTGGGGGTTTTTTAGATAAAGAAGCAATAAATTAAATATAGCGAGTGTGGAAAAGTGGTGGTAGGAGTTGTGAAATTGTCCCTAAGCAATTGACTACGTTACTAGACCGGTAATCACTATTGCAATTATATTTCAGGGAGAGGCATAAGCTAACGTACTTTCTCTCCATGGTGGGGGATCAGAACCAGTCATGAAGCTTGGCTTGGTACTTGCCGTTGGAGCGGAACTTGCCCATTCTAAGGCCTCTGGTTGGGCCAAGGTGACTGCCGAGGATCTTGGAGAATGCATCCAAGCTTTTGTGATAGCCATGGTAGAGCTCGAGGGTGTCAATGAGGTCAAGACGGGTGGAGTTCCGTAGGGGGCGCCACCACCGATAAAGTATGGTTGTCTGCGCCCCATATTTGATTGGGAGGAGGGAGATGATGACCGTGAACATATCATCGGGAAGGCTGCTGATGAAGTCTAGGCCTCCTAAAGTCGCTTGCGGTTCTTGCTCGCCCTGCCTCCTCTTGTTGGCAGACCCGTTCTCCACCTCTGGAGTCTCCTTGTCTGCGACGCTTTCTGATAGAAGTGGGAGTATAGGGAATATTTAGTTAAAACAGGGCAATAGAAAAGTGTATTGCACTACAAAAAAAATACAGTTCCGTGATGATACGTGTTTGTCACAGTAGGTCGCGTTTTTTGTCATGCATGTACGTCCATGACAAATTTATGACAGAATCAAGATAGTCATACTTGTGCTGTCGCAGAAGTGTTCCATGACATTACTAAAATTATCATCACGGAAGTGTCCACTTCCATGACGATAAATCGCGCGTCACAGAAGTGCTTTCGTCAAGGGTGACTGACACGTGGCACCCACTGTAACGGAACACCGTTAAGCTATCAGGTCGGGTTTTGGATCCAATAAACCGTTAACAGCCCCGACCAATGGGGATTTTCCACCTTTAAATCATCATTGGCTGGAGGAGACACGTGTCAGGTCCGCGCTGGCACAGGTGTCACTCATCCAATGGGCGAGACGCTCCTATGACATGTTGACACGTGGACCGGCCCATCAGGTTTAAATGGGCCGGCCCAACTAAAGGCCCACAAGATTTTGCAGACCATAATGGGCCGGCCCACCTAAAGGCCCACGAGATTTTGCGGACCATAATGGGCTGGCCCAGCTAAAGGCCCACAAGATTTTGTGGGCCATAATGGGCCGTCCCAGGTAAAGGCCCACAAGATTTTTGTGTGCCATAATGGGCCGGCCCAGGTAAAGGCCCACAAGATTCTTGCGGATCATAATGGGCTGGCCCGGCTAAAGGCCCACGAGATTTCGCCGACAATAATGGGCCGGCCCAACTGTAGGCCCACAAGATTTTGAGGACCCTAGTAGGCCGGCCCATTAACTGGCTGCCATGTTTTGGGCCAAATGCCGGCCCATATTTGATCCGGTCCATTAATGGCCTGCCACGTTCCTGGCCTAATAGTGGCCCATATGATATCCGGCCCGTTAAAAGCCTACCACATTCTGGGCCAAATTACGGCCCAGATCAGGTCTGGCCTTTAAGAGGCTTTGGGCTCAGTTATGGCCCATATCAGATTTGGCCCATCAACTGGACACTATGCTTTTGGGCCCACTTGCTAAAGGCCCACTTAGTAATTCGGCCTGATATTAGTTTTGGCCTGTTAAGGGCCTGTTTAACATTTCGGCCCTATATTAATTTCGGCCTGTTAAAAGCCCGTCATATAGTTGGGCCTAACTACGGCCTGGTTTGCATCCGCCCGCTTTCATGACCGATATCTGATTGGGCCAAACAAGGACCGAGACAATTTTGGCCTGTTAAAAGCCCGTGATTTGATTCGCACAATCATGGGCCGGGGTTCATTTCAGGCTACTGCCGGCCCGTTAGCTGTTCGGCACGTTTTAGGCCCAACCTACATCGTGATAGCATAACGGCCCAATTATGTACCGTAATTTTACGGTTTGGCCGGTTTACTGCGAAGACAGGATATATATACAGTACAATAACTGCAGCATCGTGAATAAGAAAAAACCTAGACTATACAATAAAGAAATTACAACATATTACATCCACTGGGCATCAAAGTTTGCCACTATGATAATAAAGCACAAGCAGACAACAGATTACATACACGGGGCATCAAAGATCGCCACGAGTGCAAATAAACATGCTGACAAAATAATATACAAAACCGACAGCACTTCAATAGAGTTCAAGAAAGGTTAGCCCTACTGGGGAGCTGCAGCGCAAGCAGCTGAGCAAGATGATGAGATTGCGCTTGTTCAACACTTATATCTTCCTCACTCTGAAAGATAAACAAGCACACAGATGATAGGTTTTGCACATAAAAGTATCAGTTCTGACAATTCATCACATTTCTTACTGACGAATAAAGTGACACAATTTAAAATTGCATTAACACAATATGGTATTGTTTAGGTCAAGACATGGCAGGAAATGACATTGTGAAGGAGTTGGAAGCTTCACGACACCACTGGATTACAGATCAAGAACTCATAAGTATCAATGGTTAGTGTGATGTCAATTTATCCCATTTCAGATTGGCAAATAAAGAGACGGTTTAAATAATAGTCCCTCCATCCGGAATTACTTGTCATCAAAATGGATGTGTCTAGAACTAAAATACATCTAGATACATCCATTTCAATGACAAGTATTTTCGGTCGGAGGGAGTAGTAGAATGATATGACATTGTTCATAGTTAAGACATTGCAGAATATGACATTGTGCTGTAGTGGGTAGGTTCACCACACCACTGGATTATGGAAGAAGAATAGTAGCATACATGCAGTGCAAAAGAAGATCACTTGCTCTGTATAGTTTAATTTACATGGTATGAAGAAGGAACTTGGTTGTACAACTGAAAACTTAAATTGAGAAAGGACAAACTTTTGTTTATGAGATACATAATAAACTTTTAACATGCAATTGGTTGCAAACACCAAAAATAAATAGTTGTTGCAGTCATGCCTAACCAAATATATACAACAAAGTTTGAAGGCTTGAGATGGACAAACTTACATTATTGGTGAAGACAGGCTCTATAAAGGTCTTGTCCATGTTGATGGGGGGGCAATTCAAGAAGTTTACCACAGAATCTTCTTCATAAGCATTGCCTTAATTCTAATTTTGTTAAGAGTAAATATAGATGTGATAATATACGAGAAAATGGAGAATATTTAAGATAAGATGAAGAGTGATGCTACATAACCAAGTAGCTATAAATGTAAGTGTAGCGATACAGGAAAAAGGTACACCAAGAGCAATGCATAGCTAAACTTCTTCAGTACCAACCTTATGGTAAGAGTAAATATAGATCTGATGTGTAGAAAATGGAGGGCAAAGGAAAATAAGCTGTAGAGTGATGGTACATGAACAACTACCTGTCATTATAAGTACACTTATAAAGGACATCATGTACTTACAAGAACAATGCAGAGCTAAAAAAACATTGGCATTGGATATATTCTACACTAATGTAACCATTCATACAAATCATATAATTTGGAGCGAACAATTGATAAGCAAGCTATCATGCATACTGCTGTCACATAATGAACCAGGTATGTATGCAAGTACAATGATACAGGACAACAGGTACTGACAAGAGCAAAGCAGCGGGCAACATATTTGCAATATCCTGTCGTTCTTTTCAAACCGGAATTCTTCTTCGAGCAGATTTCCTGCAAAAAAGATCCGTAAGGCACATGCAGAAAAGTAGAAGTTCAAATTGTCATGTGATTTCATAGACAGTACCTCATCCTGGAACGAGCCCAGTGCATAACAAGGTTTTTCCATTCAATGTCTTCTAAATTTAGCACAGAGACTTCACCGAAATTTGTTTATAGACTTGCCATTAAAGTGTGATTTCCTCGGTAACACCGATCTCGCTGCAATGCTTCCTTGAAAAGCACAAGCAAGCTTTGCTCGTCATGACTATCCAGATTGACCCTCGCCTAGTTACAACAATGTAATGTAAATCATTGATGTGTTCAATCAGCAGTAAAACGGAAAATAATAACCATGAATAATAGCACTTACACGTAAGTTGGACAGAAGATGTGAAAATGGTGTTTGTCTTCACAATAATCTTCCCATGATGGGAATATATGCACGTAGTCCCTAACAACATTGAAAGCATTGTCTTTAAACTGGGAATAAATGGAATGGGGTTCCAATCTGCAGAATTGGCCGTCTCTGCAGTTGGGATAGGTCTTCGGCCGGTGGACTTGCTGTACTTTTTGCTGGAGTGGGATTTTTCTGTGGTACAGCTGGTGCTATGGCAAATGAAATCGGTATACCTTTTGCTGGAGTGCAGGTTCTGTGTGGTGGGGCTAGTGGTGTGGCCAGTGAAGTATGAGTACAGTCTGCTGGAGTCGGTCCTACATTTTGTGTCACTGGTTGTACAGCCAATATAAGTGGGGTGTTGTCTGATTTCTCCGGCACCACCATGTTTTTCAAGGACTTTGCTGGTGCTCCTTCAGGTTCGGCAATCACCCTCTTCCTTTTTGATGTTTGATGCACAAGAACAGCATTTGAGTGGAAAAACATTTCTCTCACAAACATTTATCGACTAGCTAGCCTCTAGATAGGTTTATACACCCGCACGCTCGTGCTTCCACCATCGCATAAATGTCTCTCTCCCGCTCCTTGTATCTATGTAGCTTTTTCTTCCCTTCTTGAGACACGCCCTCTCGATCGTGCACACACACACTATCGCCTCATTTTAAGATGATACCTATCGCACACACACTCCTTGTGTCTTTGTCACACATGCACTCCGTCCTCCTCCACTCTCCCTCTCTCACACACACACATGGGCTTTTTGCAACAACTAGCAAGATGCCCATGCGTTGCACGGAACATCAAGATGCATTTGTATGAGTAGTTTGTCTTGTGGGGGAAAAGGATGAACGAGGGAAGGCCTTATTTCCAAATGTGGAGAGGGGTGTGGGTATCTTTTTGCAAAATTGCCATAGTTTCCTTCCTATCCGTCAGATATAGATCGGACGGCCTATATTGCAGGATGGCAGGCACACGATCATCACCGACAATGCTTTTTATAAGAGTAGGGATAAAAAATAGAGTTGGTGTTGATTGTGGGTCTGCCATCCTGCAATGTAGGTCGTCCGATTTATATCTGATGGATAGGAAGGAAAATATGGCAGTTTACCCGCCCTCTTCACCACATTTGCAGATAAGGCCTTCCCTCGTTCATCCTTTTCTCCCACAAGATCTTGATGTTTCGTGCAACGCACGGGCATCTTGCTAGTAAGAGTAGAAATTAGACATATACCACTTCTCGAATCTTGAAACCAACAACATTCCTCCCTTATCTCATCAAAAGCGCCAAAGGAATATATTTTGAGTGAAACATAACATATTTTTAGTGATATACGTATTTCAAAACTAGACTTTATTTCTATCAAATCGGTGAATCTGTATTAATCTACTTTGATCGTGTGGCAACGCATTGGCACATTGCTAGTAGTTATTATAATTTTTTGGACACCAGACAAACGGTGGATTACATATACGAACAAAAGAGGCGCACGCACGCAGTCGGCCTCTCGCTGTCTCGCACACATGAGTGTTATGTAAAGGCGACGTTAAAAAATAAACCCTAGGTGCACGATTGCTGCATTCGCGGGTACCGGGTACGTGGTGGAGCACCTTTGTAGGAATAGTCAGCTCGCGTGATAATTTGATCCATGGGAGTTGATGGTCGGGACCACAGGTGAACGACTTGGAGCGCGGTGGCTCGCCAGTTGCCACAGATCGAGTAGCCACGTTTAAAATATCGTTTTTTAGCGGGGTTAAGAGTTCCGATTTTCAATGGCACGTTATAAGTAGTAAGTAGTTTTTAGAACGATTGGTATGGAGCAAAAATGGAATTCATAGTACTACGTACCTCCTTGGCGTATGGTTGTATGGGTTTATGTTGCGAGATGTTGAACCTGGTAGTTATAGGGCAAATACTATGGTTTAGATTTAGATGCTGGTTTTCAGTAATGAAAATCAGAAGGGGAAACCCTTCTTTGATTAAAAAAACTACTATCTCCATTCTGGTTTACTAGTCCCCATTGTACTTTGGGTCAAAGTTTGTCGATGAATTTTACTTGTAAAATGTGAATGGAAAATTAGATTTTGTTATACCCAAACAAAAAAGGACTGGAGGGAGTGATTTCTCTGACACGGATGCGACCTCTCATAGCGCAACCATTGAACCGTGGCGCCCGACAAGAAGAGGGCACTTTCGCTGCAGTTCGGCCGAGCACGCCTCCTCGCCGCGTGCAACCAGCTTAGACTGCGCCGCCTGCCTTCATTGAATCCGTGCGTGAGCCGGCAGGCATTTTAGAACACAAAAAATGACTAAAATATAATTAATTTATGCATGGTCTTGACTTGTTGTGCTCGCACTGGTAGCAGGAACTAGTAGAGGTTTTTCTTTATTTATAACTCTCCTCACATTTTTTTGGCTTTGCAGTGAATCATGGTTGTGGACATTATGTATGAATCTGCAGATATCTGTGAACATGAGTTTGATGTGGAAGTTGAACTTGGAATGTCGGGCTTGCGCGTGAACTATACCATGTCCAATGCTTCGTCTGTTATTGTTTGGAAAGTAATTGTTGTTATTGCATGACCCGAAAAAAACATTTTGTGCCACATCGGTAGATGCACGACATCACAATGCATGCCGATGGATAAACATTTGAACCTAGCTATTATGAAGGAAATTTTGTATTGATAACAGTTTTAGATAGCAGAGACGCCTTGCCTGCTCTGCCTCTGCTAGCTTATGTCCGCTTCTTCCATCTCTTCTTTGGCTTGGGTGAAGAGAGCATCGATTGCTCTTTTAAACTTCTTCAGAACTCAGCTACATTCTCAAGGGCTGCTGCATGCTTTCTTTCAGCCTTTACTAGTGCCACGAGGACACGAACAGTGACGACTCCACCGGCTTGTGTGTAATCCAGCACCATCTGGGAATTTGCACCTTGTGTCTAATCCAAAGATCATTAGGAACGGCACCTTGTGTGTAATCCAGCCTCATTTTGGAAACATGATCTCGAGGTTGACCATACTTCCCTCCTCGTAGGAACTGCATCCTGACATGAAGTTACTTCTTTTTTAGATCAATACTCAGAGCAACCTAGATCCATTTAGTAGAAGCCAGATAAAAAGAACTCGGAGAAGTGAATTCAAAAGGAAAAGAAATATAAAAACAGACTACAAGGTGAGAACACCCACTTCCTACATCAAGCTAAAACCGAAAGCATTATGAAGATTAAGACTCTTCTTATTACACATCGAAGAACACCATGCTTAAGAGAAACAGAAACTACAACATATACACATCGAAGAACACGAGGCTAAACGAAAGTAATTGAAAGGGTGTTACTAACCAAAGCTCGTTTTACAGGTTCGGTGCAGCTCCTCTTTAACTTGCCACACTCCTTGAAGATGTCCCGAATATCCCGTGTTTGGTCTTCATTGCTCCTCTGCATGTTCACACTCGTGGTTTTAAAATCTCAACATGTCAAGAAAAATATACTACTAGTAATACTCGCGCATCTTGTGGGCAACATTAAAGCAATCGTCTGCCATGTTAGAGCATCTCCAAAAGAATCGCAACCCGCGGCGCTTTAAAAAAGCGTTTACAGTGCTGAGATCGAGAAGTAGATACTAGAGAGTAGAGGATAGTTCTCAGCATAGATAGATAAAAAAAGATAATTCAACTACTCCTCGTCGTCCGACTCCTCCTCGGTGATGTCCTCCTCCGACGTCTGACTGTAGGCGTGAAGATACCAATCGTCGTTGGATTCCCAGGGCGACGCTGCTCCTAGCCTCATGTTGAATTGAGCGTCCGCTTTTCGCCTACGCTTGTCCTCATGATAGGCGGCTCGCTCCGCCCTCCTCTTATCCCTCTCCGCCCTCCTTTGCGCGTAGAACTCGCGCTCATTGATGATGTCCTGCAGGAAGTGTTGGTGCCACAGCACCATGGCTTCCTCGTCCATCTCGGCGATGCCGAGACGATGCTCCCGCCTCCGGTTGTCACGACAATCCTCGTCGGTGCTAAGCTGTGGCAGAGGCGCGAGCTCCTGCGCCCGCTCCCGTGTCGGCATGTTGGGGAAGTTCAATGTTCTATGAGGCCACCGGAGGCGCCACGCCGCCGCCTCGTACGCACGGGCGGCCTCGTTGGTGGTGTCAAAATTGCCGAGGCTGAGGCGCATCCCGCGGAACTGGATCTCGGTGGAAATGCCGCGGGAGGGGGGCGCGCGGACGCCGCAGTATCCCCAAGTTTCCCGACAACGCGGCGGCATGGTGGCGCGGCGGCGGCGAGGCGAAAAAGAGTGGGGAGTTGTCACGCCCAATATGCGACTCTATCCAAAAGGAACTCAAAGGTCCCACCAAGGATAGACCCGCATATTGAAACGCTTTTGCAAGATGGATATCATTACATCAACATTACATAATAGATGGGGATACATACATAAGGCATACAATAATAGGTAGAGGGAGCTAGGAGAGTCCAAATGAGGAGCGGTTTTCGCCCACACGATCATGATCGAACGACCGAGAGCATGGTGGGGAGTTTGCCGGGTTTTGGGCCACTTTGGAAGGGGTGTTGGGCTGCAAACAAAAGAGGCTTTTATGGTTACCCGGTTAACCGTTGGAGTATCAAACGAACTCCAAATGGCACGAAACTTGACAGGCGGTCTACCGGTGCTATACCAAGGCCGCTTGGCAAACCTCGGGCCATTCCGAGAAAGTTTAACACCCACTCAAAACAAGAGACAAAAGGGGGACGCCGGAGGACATAGGAGTGCGGGATTGCAAAACGGACAACGGGAAAAATGCTCGAATGCAATAAACGAACACGTATGCAAAATGAGATGCACATGATGACATGATAAAATGCAACACGCAAGCAAATGACATGGCAATGACGGCGAATAACTGGCGGACACCTGGCGCATCGGATCCGGGGCGTTACAACTCTCCTCCACTAAGAAGAGATCTCGTCCCGAGATCTTAGGACCGAGACGGAAGGGAAAAGGGATGAGGTGAAACAAGAACTCAAGAGAAGAAGCAAAGAATCGAGAGCACTCGAGAAGAAGAGAGGAATGACGAGAATCGAAAGCTCACGGAATCATATAGACTATGAAACCACTCCGGTTAGAACGAGATAAGAAACAAATAAGACTGAAAGGATTTAGGCAGCACTCCGGCTGAACATGGAAAGATTAGAATGTGAGATTGACAAGATGGAACGATAGTTGACGAGAAGAACAACACAATGCCTCCGGAAGAATTGAAATAGTTGAATGAAAAGAACGGAGAAGAAAATGACAACTTGTGCCACGAATGAAATTGAAAGCATCTTTAGAAGGAAGGTTTAAATGGAGTTGTTGAGAAAATCAACAATGAAAAGAATAAGCTTGTTGTGGACTTATGGGCAAACATCTCAAAATTATGAGGTGATCTCCGACCACGAGCGGAAAAGATTGAATAGCTTAGAAGAACAAAGAAATGCAAAACTCCACTTCAATAGAATACGGAGAATTAATTGCACTTCGAGACGTGAGAAGAAAAGATACTTGAACTCCTCCAACAAGAACCTTGATGAACACTTGAAGAATGAATTAAATCATGAAGAACCACCATGAAGAACTCCGGTAAACAAAAGACAATGAGATAGAATTGAAGGATGAAAGAATAAGATTAAAGCTTGCGGTGATTTAGATGGAGGTTCCGACGAAATGGCCGAGGAAATTTGAACTCCGGAAAATAAAAGATGAAAACACTTGGAACTAGAATTTATTCCTCAAGAACAAACTCCGAAGGAAGGGATTACTCACTTGGATGAAATAAGAATAAGTTTTATTGTATGCTTATCCTTCATCAAATTAAATTGATGACAAGCAATGGATTTTGCATACTACATATTCTTCTTGAAAAGGATTGAGAAGTGACATATCGCAAACTTGAGAAGGTCTTCATGAACCACTGGTAGGATTGAAAAGAACGAATGGATTTATATGATGACAATGGAAAAATAATTTGAATGAACCACCGTAAGAATTCGAAAATGACTGTTGAAAAGAGAATGAATCACCGGGCAGAGTTTGAAGAACTAGTAAGCTAGAGGGGATTTAGATGCAAAAGAACAAAGAGATCATGAGCTGATTAAAGAACAATTGAGCGAAGCACCGTGATAAAGAGAGAACGATAATTGGAATGATGGCCTCCGGTGAAAAGAAATGGAAAAACAACTCCTGCCATACTCCGGATGGTTAAGAAAGAATATATGACAAACTGAATAATTCGAGAGGACAACATGAAGCTAGAACCACGAATCTTCGGGAGAACGGGCAAGATTTAGAGAAAAAAACTCTTCTTCGATCTTCAAATGACGACGAAACACCACCAAAATTACTGAGGTACTCCGGGAGAACGAAAAACGAACAGGTTGAGCCAACAATGAAAAGAATTTGAAAGAGATCTTGGAGAAGCCATGTAACTGATGGGATCCATTCTTACGTCACACTTAAAAGGAATTTGAGAATAACTCCTGGGAAATTAGAAGAGTCAGGTAAGATCCTGGGAAAAGACCTGTGGGTTAGGGCCCACTAAAAAAACACCGTTGGAAAGGGTTGTTGAAAAGATAGATGATGCCCAGGAACAATTCAAATATTTGAATGAGGTGACAACCTTGAATTAATTGGAATACAGACGAATCTCCTGAGATGTCTTCCGAACTCCGGAATGATAAACTGGCGAGAGGCGAACGAGCAGGGAAAACACTTGATCCCAGGAAAAGAATATGGTCAACCCAAAAAACTTGAATTGAGTGCACCAGAAAAAGAAAGGGGTGAAGAATGACGAACGAGACGAGAATTCACCGGTTGAAATAATTGAGGGAAGACTGAAGAGGCTCCGTACGAATGAAATTGATGGTCGAAAGAGACTCAAACTCTGGGTAGAGAAAGGGTGGGAGGGCGGGAAAACAAAGGCAACTTGGAAGGGGAAAACCGACAAATATCTTGAAGAGAAAACACCGGTTGAAATCATTGAGGAAAGAAAGCAAAGACTTCACACGAGTAGGATGGATACTCAATTACGGACTCCGGCTCCGAGAAGGAAAGGGCGGGCGGGTGCGAAAACAACAACTGAGGATTCAACTTGGCAAAGATGAAGAGGCTCGAGTCAACTTGACAAGAAATGCACCGGATGAAAAGAGCTGAGAACCAACAACCGAAAAACTAACCGCGTGATCCTAAAGAAAATTTTGAGGGGAAGAGGAGTAATTCAAAACACCTACGTCAAGATTCCTTACCAGAGCGACGAAGGGGCTGAGGAGTAAAAAGAATTCCTACTCTCCGATATAATTAGACTCCGAAAACAGTGTTCTTCTAGACTCAACAACGGCCAAACTACATGATCAATCAAGGGGGCTCCTAAGGTCGGTCGAGGCTCTGATACCAACTTGTCACGCCCAATATGCGACCCTAACCAAAAGGAACTCGAAGGTCCCACCAAGGATAGACCCGCATATTGAAACGCTTTTGCAAGGTGGATATCATTACACCAACATTATATAATAGATGGGGATACATACATAAGGCATACAATTATAGGTAGAGGGAGCTAGGAGAGTCCAAATGAGGAGCGGTTTTCGCCCAGACGATCATGACCGGATGACCAAGAGCATGGAGGGGAGTTTGCTGGGTTTTGGGCCAATTTGGAAGGGGTGTTGGGCTGCAAACAAAAGATGCTTTTACGGTTACCCGGTTAACCGTTGGAGTATCAAACGAACTCCAAATGGCACGAAACTTGACAGGCGGTCTACCGGTGCTATACCAAGGCCGCTTGGCAAATCTCGGGCCATTCCGAGAAAGTTTAACACCCACTCACAACAAGAGACAAAAGGGGGACGCCGGAGGACATAGGAGTGCTGGATTGCAAAACGGACAACGGGAAAAATGCTCGGATGCAATAAACGAACACGTATGCAAAATGAGATGCACATGATGACATGATAAAATGCAACACGCAAGCAAATGACATGGCAACGACCGCGAATAACTGGCGGACACCTGGCGCATCGGATCCGGGGCGTTACAGGAGTGAGCGGTGGCGAGGCACAGAGCAGTGGCAAGGCACAGAGCGGTGGGAGGGCGTTGGATATTATAAAGCGCGCCGGACGCCGCGCGCCAAAACTAGCACACGCCTAGCAGCTTTTTCCCGCGCGCGCATGATCCTTTCCCGACGTCTCTGCTATCTCTACTCTCTTCTCTACTGTTATATTTATTTTATATTTAATATTTAACATTTATCTCTACTTCCTTTACTTTCTAATTTTTTTCTCTATACTTTTTTTTCTTGCAATATAGGTCGTCCTATTTATATCTGACAGATAGGAAGGAAACAAATGGGAATTTTGCAAAAAATATACCCATACCCCTCTCCAGATTTGCAAATAAGGCCTTCCCTCGTTCATCCTTTTCTCCCACAAGATAAACTACTCATACAAATGCATCTTGATGCGTGCAACGCATGGGCATCTTGCTAGTTCTAAAAACCTTTCCATCATTTGCCACACTAGTGGTTGGAGATGAAAAACCTACCCAAGCACAACGCGATACATGAGCGACGCACAATTACAAGATGATATTCTGTTGGTCAATGTAGGCTATAACCAATTAGTTTTACGGGAACAATAGCACCCAGGAAATTTGAAGGGTAGGTATGAACAAAATTGGAACTGCACATGTACTGCTAAGTGATTCAATACACACATTACCAATCGAGGAGGAGAACAATTGTCGCGGCGGCCTCTATGAGTCATGGTCGGCAACGGGATTCAGTTCTTTGTCCACGACGGTGGTACTTCTGCGCTTGGCGTCGGCTTCCGGGAAGCAGATCCGAGACCGTGGAAGACGATGCCGGGGAAGAGGCTCCGTGTACGACGACGAGGTGGACCGGCTCGAGTGCGGCGTATGAGGTCGTCGATGAGGCAGATGCACTGCGGTGGACGAGTGCGCTGATGTAAAGGGGAGGAGCACTAAGGTTGCGGTGCCATGGAGAAGTCTATTTTGCGGTGGGGATAGAAAATGGGGAGTATTCAGGTGTACTACTCTAGGTGCCGGGGTGGGGTTCGCTGGGTAGGGTGAACCTGAAGTTACGAAAACAGCCCCCTACCAAGCGTCATCAGTAGGCCTGTTCCGAAGGCTATGATGGTAACTTCCCATCTTTCGAATCGGGTCGGGAGATTTTCCCGCCGACCTCAAAATTTTGTGACACTAGACTCCCCGTGTGGCGTGTTGAGTGATTTGGCTAAGCAACTAGTGAGTAGTAGTAGTAAACTCTGCATATTAGGTTTGACCAAAGTTAAACTTCCTAAAGTTTGACCAAGTTTATATAAAAATATAAATATTTACCATAACAAATATGTATGATGTGAAAGTACATTCAATAATGAATCTAATGGTATTTATTTGTTATTGTATATGTTAATATTTTTTGTTAAAAGCTTTCTGAGAGTTTACAAAACTTGACTTTGACCAATGCTAATACGCGGACTTCAATAAAAATGGAGGGAGTACACATTTGTTTTTTTAGTTTGTAGTGAACTAATCATTTGTTGAAATTGTGAAATAAATATATTAGGCTATTGACTTCGAATGTAATGGTCTATACAATTCAATAGTTACAATCATTGTCGAATCCCAAGATGTATACAAGGTCTATAGTACTTCACGACATGCTCAAACTCACATAATCCCAGTCAAATGAGAATCTAAATGCATTTCATAGTTATTACTTTGTAGGATGCGACAAAAATAACCATAACTCTACATCGGCCATTATAGAAGCAACATTTTGACATATCCCAATGTGTGAATGAAATGTGCAGAGAGTGCTTTTGAAGATGGAGCAGATAGGGCGGGAAAGATTGTATGTATGTGGACGAGAGATTAGGAGACAAACCTAATGAGACAGAGAGAGAGAGAGAGAGAGAGATAGAGAGAGAAAGAGAGAGGAAGTACTTAGGTCTATGAGAAAGATGGAGACATGTAATATACGTGAGATGCATGTGCATCCGGATTCTGTATACGTGGAAGGAGAAGAGACAACATGTTTGATGAGAAAGTTGGAAAAACATGAACGAGAGGGGAAGGATCTCGTGGTTTGAGGGATTGACAATTTTGTGCGGGGGAGAGAGGGATTGGTAATTTTGTGCAAGAGAGAGAGAGGGTGGGGGGAGGAGTCAGTCAGCCGTCGTCACATCACCCTGCTTCCAAATGACCC
Organism: Aegilops speltoides; assembly: GCA_021437245.1. Lineage (NCBI taxonomy): Eukaryota > Viridiplantae > Streptophyta > Magnoliopsida > Poales > Poaceae > Aegilops > Aegilops speltoides. Next base: position 204,241,165 of record CM038144.1, read on the forward strand.
GCATTCTCTAGCGCAGTGTGGTTGCTGTCTTCGATCTGCTCGATGCCCTCTTTGAAGATTGAGGTGTTGTGCATGTTGGGGTGCAAAGAAGCACAAGCGAGAGTGGTCGTCGTATAACCTTGGATGGGGATGAATTGTGTGCTCGGGGGAGTGTGTGTGTGTGTGTGTGTGTGTGTGTGTGTTGTGCTGCGTGTGTCTGTGTGTGTGTGTATGTGTGTGTGTGTGTTTATGTGTGTGTGTGTGTCAGATATTCAGAGAAAACAAACCTAAGGAGAGAAATGGGTATTCACGAAGAGATTGTGCGGGCCTTGAGGTGGGCAGGGGCCGGGTGAGGGTGTCAAAATGTGCGCGTTGATGCATGTGTTTCACGTGATCGGGCGAGGGACGGAGGAATCGAGAGAGATGGTTCTTGTGTTATGGATGCTCCTCTCTTTGTGTGTCTCTGTCTCTCTCTCTCTCTCTCTCACACACACACACACACACACACAAGTAAACTAGAAGACCGTTCTCTCATGTATACACAATGTATCGACATCTGTCTATGTCTCACTCATGCATGAACATTTGCACATTCACACCTCTCTATGTCTGTATCACACGCACACCGTCTCCACATTTCCCTTCCGCCACAACACACATATGGACCCATGCACATGTTCTCTCTCAGTCACACACACAAAATAAGTATTAAAAAATAATAGGGCGCACCTAAAACGTCCAAATCCAAATAAACACAAACTGGAGCTAAATTCAAATATATGGAAATATTGCAGCGTCAAGAACTTTCCCAGGAAGAAAAAGTTGAGTAATATTCGAGGATTGTTTTCACACACACAAAAAGGTTCGGTGGATGTCCTTCGAGCGGGACACGGTGACGCACCGTTCGATCGACCGCGCGGCCGCGGTTCACGCGCTTGCACAGGATTCCGTATCTTGGTTGTGGTACTATCTTCAAAAAAAAACTAATAAAAGCACTGCCTAAGTCTAATGTTTACGTGTACTAGTACGGTTTTCTTTTAAGTTTGACCAACCTTATATAAAACTAAAGTAAGCTCCCACACGCGCACTCATCAATATGTTGCCGCCGCCGTTGCGCATGCCAGCACCCGCCTGCTCCGGCCAACAATTTCTCGCCCATCACCGCCGTGTCGCCGCCATCCCTGTGCCATGAAGCCGAAGGCTCGCCCGCTCACGTTGTCTGTAGTCCCTCCTCGCCATGCCGCCGCGCTGCCAAGCACACGAGCAGCTGGTGGAGCCGCGTCTATGCACGCAGCATACGAAGAGGAGGACAAGCGCGTGCTCCAGCACGCCGGCGAGGAGGAACTAGCGTGTCATTGTCGTCTCCGCCCGCGTGGAGGAGGCGCGCATGGTGGTTGTCGCGGCGGAAGCCGGTCGCACGCGTGTCAAGCCCGCAAACCGGGTGCGGACGCGGAATCTACCTTTGAGACCTTAAATGGCACGTGGATCCTGCAATCTGAAGGAGCAATTTGGGTCAGTCGACTCATGTGAGCCATTTGATGCAACATGGATGGCTAGAAGGGCTTCTTCCACCTCTTGTGTCATCTTCTTCCTTCGCTCCGTCAAACTTCTTTCACAAATCGACTGACCCAAATTATACTACTAGTACGAACGTATTAAGTACAGTAGGAACACGAAGATACGAGCAGTAGTACCAACTGCAAGAAGAACAGTAGTAAGACATAGTACTAGTACTATGGTACGTACTAAAGAGTTCAAATAATGAGAAAGAACATAGACATAGTTCTGCTGGGGCCTCAGCACAACACATCCTTGAAAATAAACTAATGAAAGTGCATTATATCGACTAGAGGCGGGGTGAATAGGCGATTTTTATGAATTCTTCACTGAGGAATTTGCCGATGAGGAAATTCCTTAGCGAAGAACTACTTGCAGCGGAATAAGTACTCAGAAGTAAGCATGACAAAATACACGCGTAGTCATCATGATGAAATGAAGACAAACACAGAGTACAGAAAGCGTAAACACAGGATAACACAAGATGAAAACAGAATAAAGAAATTGAACTGAGGAAATTGAGAAAGTCTTCAGTCAAAGTCTTCAAACACAGATATGAACAATCACTCAACGCAGTAATGAAGAAATGAAAGAGTTGAGGAAATAGAACTAGTAAGGTTGGTGAAGACAATGATTTCGTAGACCAGTTCCAACTACTGTCTCAGTTGTACGTCTGGTTGGAGCGGCTGAGTATTTCAACTCGAGCACACAGTCCGGACACCCGATCGGAAAGCACGCAGCTCGGGACACCAAGTCCTCACCGTATTCTCCTTGAACTAAGGTCACACAGACCTCGTCCAATCACTCGTGGTAAGTCTTCAGGCGACTTCCAAACCTTCACAGACTTCGGTCACTCGGCGATCCACAATTCCTCTTGGATGCTCTAGACAATGACGCCTAACCGTCTGGAAGAAGCACAGTCTTCAAAGGTAACAAGTGTCGGATCCACGTAGGATCAATCTCTTCAGTGATGCTCAATCACTTTGGGTTTGTAGGTGTTTGGGTTTGGGTTTTTCCTCACTCGATGATTTTTGCTCAGAGTCCTCGGAGGATGGGTTGCTCTCAAAAGACAAGTGTCAGTTTCGCTCGGAGCAGCCAACCAGCTGGTGGTTGTAGGGGACAGCTATTTATAGCCTAGGGAGCAGTCCGACATGATAGGACATAAATGCCCTTCGATGATATGACCGTTAGGTGGATAAGATATTTTGGGACAGCTGGCGCGCAGCATAGCAACGGTCGGAATTTTGACTTTCAAATTCCTCAGGGCTATCATGTTCCTCCTTCGTAGGCAATCCATGACTGGCGAATTCCTAACTCCTCGGTCGAAACAAATTCTCGTGACGGAAGAACTTCGTCTCAGTCACAGAAGAAATTGATTGAACTGTATGAGATTTCCAATGGCTTCACTCGAAGGGATTGGTAGGTGTAGGATTTTGAGTTGAGCATCACATGGAAAATTTTCCTTAGTATTTCCTCGACCCCCTTTAACAGTACGGTGTTTCCTATGACTCAAGAACAAGAAAAACAAAACTATGAAAACGAAAGTCTTCAAGCTTCATATCCCTTGAATGAATATCAAGTCTTCACGGACACACCAATTTCTTCACTTTCAAAGTCTTCATGAAAGTTTTCAGAAATACCAAAATCTTCAGTCGAAGATATTCATTTTTAGGGGTCGACTTTCTCTGTAAATATCAAACTCATCATAGACTTATAGACCTGTGTACACTCATAAACACATTAGTCCCTTAACCTATAAGTCTTCAATACACCAAAATCACTAAGGGGCACTAGATGCACTTACAACTAAGCAACTAGTCCGCTTGACACTGCAGTAGAACCAGCATGAGCGACGGCACTGCCACCTACTCGAAGTCCGAGTCCACGTCCTCGACTTCGTCCTCGTCCCTCTTCCTCTTCCTCTTCGCCGACGCTTCTTTGCTTGAACCGCACACTGGGCTCTGCTTCTTCATCCATCCCTTGTAGATATTTAAACAAAGGTAGGCATCCATTGCTGCGTACAGTATGTGATCTTCATCTAATGTCTTTGACTCCCATGCATGATGAAACTCGTGATGAGGTTTCTTCAGTTTAGCGTACGAAGGATCAATCATGGCTACTGCTAGGGTCAGCATTGAAGGTTGAGAGGAGGACACCAGGCTTGCCTTCTAGAGATCGAAGGGCTGGCCTACAACGAGACCTATCCGACGCAGGACATCCCTGTCGTTCTTAAAGCCTACAGTAACGAATTTCACTCTTTTGTCCTTGAGGAAGTTCTTAAAATCCTGGCACTCAATGTCGGCATGGCATATGTGGTAGACCAAGCAAACGTTATGTACGCAAACCTGGATCATGGCGGGCTTCTTCCTCTCTTCGTCCTTTAGATCCTTCTCTTGTCCCAGGACTGTGGTGTACTCAACATCTAGCCCAGCGACCCACTCATCCGTTGAACTATTGAACATGCGTAGGAAGCAAGCAAGCCATGCTTTCACCGTCGCGGATCCACGTGTGTAGATGATGATGAGTTGATCGCCGGTGATGGCTCTAACCTGGTACTCAGCGGTGACCATGGAGATTTGGGAGGCCATGGATTTTGGAGGAGGGTTAGGAGAAGTTGAACTGTTGTACCCCGCAAAAACTGGGAGCAAACTAATGTGAAAGGACGGGACGACTGGGAGCAAACTGTTGTGAGGTAGAAGACGGGGACGAGTAGGGCGTGTGAACGGCGTGGGGTTGCTGGCTTGCCCGGTGGATAAATGGCTGCAAGCCCCCAAAGAAATCTCAAGAACTATGCGGGACCCACTAGATGTCATGTCTACTAGACCCATATCGTAGGCCTGACGATATAGCTTCTGCCAATTCGCACGCCATGCCAGCGCGTGGATGTAACTTCACTTAATTCCATCAACCGTCGCGCCTCCGACGACCTTCGCCTCCCTCGTGCGGTCGCGCCCTTTGAGACTTTGACCGGCTATAAATGAGCAATTTTTTTTGCCTACTCCGCATGCATGATACTCCCTCTGGTCCTTTTTACTCCCGTCAACCGTTTGCAAGGTGTTTGACCAAATTTATACTTTTTTTGAACACCACCTTATATTAATTAAGCAGCCATGCCAGTACACTCATTTGGTACAATATTCACCACACAGGGCGGTACGTTATTTACAATAATACCATCTAATCTATTGTCAAAGCTATACTTAGCGATTAAGTGTGCCACCTTATTGGCCGAACGGCTAAACTTTGACAATTGAAGATTGTTGATCAACTTCGAGATGCTCAACACTTTCATCTACAGGTCACACATAGCAGACCTGTCATAGTCCCCCCAGCGCAATCAGTCTCTAAAATTACAGGATTAGGAAGAGAAATACCTATGTAGAGACCGGCAATGCAAGCCCTAAGCTCCGCTTCCTCCATGCTTTGACAGGCATCAATGAAATCCCACAACCAAATTTATACTAAAAATATCAATATCTACAATACTAATTATAATGAGTATAAGAACTATGTTTTATAATGAGTGTAAAAATATTGATTTGACATACTAGTCAAGCTTGTGAAACGACTCAATTCAAAACAAATGCAAAAATGCTCGTTTCATTGTTTACTTTTAGCTTCCTTCTCTGTGGTTATTTCTCTGTCGTACTTTGTACAGAGTATCTCACTGGTTGGAAAGGCATGCAAATTCCCAAACTGCTTCCTACACCCTGTATCGAATTTTTCACCTAACAAGTTGTGCCGTGCAATTGGAATTCCAACTTGAGTACTACTACTAGTAGGAGTACCAGGGGCCAGTTCTTTTAGGCTTCTAGATTAGTAATCCCATAACTACTACCTCCGTCCTGGTTTATTGGTCCCCATTGTAATCTGTGTCAAATTTAGATCATAAATTTAACTAATGAAATGTTAGTGCATGTCACATGCACTACTCCATACGTCTAGGTGAGTAAGTCATCTTAGGTTGGTCACCGTGACCAAGGAGGAAGGGAAAACGAGAGACATTAATGTTTATTTGCTAATTAATAGTATTGCATGCAATGAACTAACCACTGCATGTCATGTTTGATAGTCTCAGGTCATTAAAAGCATGCACACCCTCATCTCTTATTGGTTTATATGTCAAGAAACAAGAAACGAGGTAGAAGTTAATGCACCACGCCTAGCTATTAGAGTACCACTACCTCCCTTCTAGTTTAAAGGGCTCGATTCAAAATTTTCACCTACTCTTAGCAAGATAGTAGAGGCGGTGGAATAGTTTTTGAAGTCTGCAAAAGTACTCAACTAATGTTGTCGTTCTTCACAAAAAATGTGTTTACCAATGCATGTATGAACACTAGTTACTCTAACCCCCCTCTCTTCTTTAATTCTTTGCCACATCAGCATGTTTGCTATTCCCGTGTGCATGATACCAGCTAAGATACCACCATTATGGCCAGCCTTAATCATCGCATGCAATAATTTAGTGCACCTTGAAATATGAACATGTGTGGGGCGTGTATGTTTTTAATGACTTGAGACTATACTTAGCCCGGCATGCAAGATGACTTATTATGCACCGTTCCCCATACCTGCAGGAAGTCCGTTTGTCTCCAAATCTTTTCCTCTCCACGCGTGGAAACAATATGCCTACCAATCCCCGTGTGAAAAAATCTGCATGCATGACTCTCCTCCCCCACGCTCGTCCAACCCGTTGTGACCAGCAATATTTCCACCCCTTCGCTCCCCCGTAATTTACTACAACAAATATGCCCACATAGCTTTTACTTAACTTCAGGTGCATTGGGTCACTGACATATGGGCCCAACAGAGATGCCCACATGTCGCTGGCGAACCGACCTGCAGATTAAGTCGATCAACTCAGTCCATATCTTACGTGGGTGTACCATTGCTCGCTATAAATACTGCGCCTCCCACGACATCGCTATATCCTCCCCCTCACGTTCATGTTCATCGCTATCTCCTCCCTCTCCCTCTCAGGTCGACCACCATGGCATCGCCCCTCCCAAGCCCTAGGAGCCCCTCGCTGCACCGCGTGGATGGTCACGCGTCGCCGTTCCGTTCCTTGCCGCCACTAGTCAAGGAGGACGCATCGGTGTTCCACTCCTCGCTGCTACGCGACGCGTCGCCGTTCCGTTCCTCGCCGCCACTAGTCAAGGAGGACGCATCGGTGTTCCACTCCTCGCCGTGACGCGACGCGTCAGCGTTCCACTCCTCGCCGCCACTAGTCGAGGAGGACACGTCGGCGTTCCGCTCCTCACCGCGACGCGTTGAGATGGACGCGTCGGCGTTCCCAATCTCGCCTGCACGCGCGTCGGAGGACGCGGCGGCTCCCCGCTACAAGGAGAACACCGCGCCGCCCGCCGAGCCCCCCAGCCTTGAGGAGCTTTGGAAAGAAATGGATGTCGCCTTGTGGGAGGCCTTGCCTCCAGCAGAGCGCGCCAAAAAAGAGGCGGATAAGAAGGCCGAGGAAGAGAAGCGCACCGCAGAACAAGCTGCCTGGGAGGCCTATGTCGCGTCTGAGAGAGTCAAGCAATTGGCTCTTTGGCAGAAGGCTCGTGCGAGGACCGTGAGGGTGGCGGAGGACGCCCGTGCCAATGCCCTGAGTGCAGTCGGGCCCAAGCGCCTCATCTACGCTTGGCGGTACATGGACTGGGTGCACGCTTCCAGCGAGGAGGAGTACCTGTTGGCGCCGGATCATCACACCGGTGAGATCGCGCTCGCCCGCCGGCAAGCCGCCAATCAGCACCTCGCGAGTTGTGAGGCTGAGGAAGAGGTGTTGTGTCGGCGCGCTGGGAAACGGCCGCGCACCAGGGCACTCGTGGCGCGCCGCAAGTGCTCCTGCGAGCACCATGGCTTTTAGGACGAGTATAATTTTTGGTTCATAAGGCGATCTCATTAGTTTTGGGACGCAAATGATAAATCCCGAACATTCAGGAATTTTTAGCATCCTTAATTAAGTATGTAAAAGGGAAAGTTTGGAAACCTTGTGTATTATTACGCATTTTGCAAGTACGTGCATATATCACAAACTTTACTATATACTATCAGACTACACGTCTCTCTCGATATATGCGTGCAGACTGTGCTACTCCCTCCGTCCAGTCAATAAGTCATCTTTGGTTGTGCACGGTGACCAAGAAGGAGGAAGACTTGTACACCTAGGCGGAGGGAGTACTACTATTACTTATGTATGCGTGCAAATGCACGTTTTAACATCTGATGCGGTTTTTGTAAAAGTAGAAAAACAACACTAGTCAAGCTTGTGAAACGATTCAATGCAAAACAAATGCAAAAATGCTCGTTTGATTGTTTACTTTTAGCTTCCTTCTCTGTGGCTATTTCTCTGTCATACTTTGTACGGAGTATCTCACTGGTTGGAAAGGCATGCAAATTCCCAAACTGCTTCCTACACCCTGTATCGAATTTTTTGCCTAAAAAGTTGTGTCGTGCAATTGGAATTCCAACTTGAGTACTACTACTAGTAGGAGTACCAGGGGCCAGTTCTTTTAGGCTTCTAGATTAGTAATCCCATAACTACTACCTCCGTCCTGGTTTATTGGTCCCCATTGTAATCTGTGTCAAATTTAGATCATAAATTTAACTAATGAAATGTTAGTGCATGTCACATGCACTACTCCATACGTCTAGGTGAGTAAGTCATCTTAGGTTGGTCACCGTGACCAAGGAGGAAGGGAAAACGAGAGACATTAATGTTTATTTGCTAATTAATAGTATTGCATGCAATGAACTAACCACTGCATGTCATGTTTGATAGTCTCAGGTCATTAAAAGCATGCACACCCTCATCTCTTATTGGTTTATATGTCAAGAAACAAGAAACGAGGTAGAAGTTAATGCACCACGCCTAGCTATTAGAGTACCACTACCTCCCTTCTAGTTTAAAGGGCTCGATTCAAAATTTTCACCTACTCTTAGCAAGATAGTAGAGGCGGTGGAATAGTTTTTGAAGTCTGCAAAAGTACTCAACTAATGTTGTCGTTCTTCACAAAAAATGTGTTTAACAATGCATGTATGAACACTAGTTACTCTAACCCCCCTCTCTTCTTTAATTCTTTGCCACATCAAGATGTTTGCTATTCCGTGTGCATGATACCAGCTAAGATACCACCATTATGGCCAGCCTTAATCATCGCATGCAATAATTTAGTGCACCTTGAAATATGAACATGTGTGGGCGTGTATGTTTTTAATGACTTGAGACTATACCTAGCCCGGCATGCAAGATGACTTATTATGCACCGTTCCCCATACCTGCAGGAAGTCCGTTTGTCTCCAAATCTTTTCCTCTCCACGCGTGGAAACAATATGCCTACCAATCCCCGTGTGAAAAAATCTGCATGCATGACTCTCCTCCCCCACGCTCGTCCAACCCGTTGTGACCAGCAATATTTCCACCCCTTCGCTCCCCCGTAATTTACTACAACAAATATGCCCACATAGCTTTTACTTAACTTCAGGTGCATTGGGTCACTGACATATGGGCCCAATAGGAGACTGGCCCACATGTCAGTGACGCAACTGGACCTGCAATTAAGTCAGTGCAACTCAGTTCATATCTTACGTAGGTGTACCATTGCTCGCTATAAATACTGCGCCTCCCACGACATCGCTATATCCTCCCCCTCACGTTCATGTTCATCGCTATCTCCTCCCTCTCCCTCTCAGGTCGACCACCATGGCATCGCCCCTCCCAAGCCCTAGGAGCCCCTCGCTGCACCGCGTGGATGGTCACGCGTCGCCGTTCCGTTCCTTGCCGCCACTAGTCAAGGAGGACGCATCGGTGTTCCACTCCTCGCCGCTACGCGACACGTCGCCGTTCCGTTCCTCGCCGCCACTAGTCAAGGAGGACGCATCGGTGTTCCACTCCTCGCCGTGACGCGACGCGTTAGCGTTCCACTCCTCGCCGCCACTAGTCGAGGAGGACACGTCGGCGTTCCGCTCCTCACCGCGACGCGTTGAGATGGACGCGTCGGCGTTCCCAATCTCGCCTGCACGCGCGTCGGAGGACGCGGCGGCTCCCCGCTACAAGGAGAACACCGCGCCGCCCGCCGAGCCCCCCAGCCTTGAGGAGCTTTGGAAAGAAATGGATGTCGCCTTGTGGGAGGCCTTGCCTCCAGCAGAGCGCGCCAAAAAAGAGGCGGAGAAGAAGGCCGAGGAAGAGAAGCGCACCGCAGAACAAGCTGCCTGGGAGGCCTATGTCGCGTCTGAGAGAGTCAAGCAATTGGCTCTTTGGCAGAAGGCTCGTGCGAGGACCGTGAGGGTGGCGGAGGACGCCCGTGCCAATGCCCCGAGTGCGATCGGGCCCAAGCGCCTCATCTCGCTTGGCGGTACATGGATCTGGTGCACGCTTCCGCTGGAGGAGTACTGTTGGCGCGGATCATCACACCGGTGAGATCGCGCTCGCCCATGACAAGCCGCCAATCAGCACCTCGCGAGTTGCGAGGCTGAGGAAGAGGTGTTGTGTCGGCGTTGGGAACGGCCGCACTGGGGCACTCGTGGCGCGCCACAAGTGCTCCTGCGAGCGCCATGGCTTTTAGGACGAGTATAATTTTTGGTTCATAAGGCGATCTCATTAGTTTTGGGACGCAAATGATAAATCCCGAACATTCAGGAATTTTTAGCATCCTTAATTAAGTATGTAAAAGGGAAAGTTTGGAAACCTTGTGAATTATTACGCATTTTGCAAAATGCGTGCATATGTCACAAACTTTACTATATACTATCGGACTACACGTCTCTCGATATATGCTTGCGACCGTGCTACTCCCTCCGTCCGGTCAATAAGTCATCTTTGGTTGTGCACGGTGACCAAGAAGGAGGAAGACTTGTACACCTAGGCGGAGGAGTACTACTATTACTTATGTGCGTGCAAATGCACGTTTTAACATTACGATCACGGTTTTTGTAAAAGTAGAAAAACAACACTAGTCAAGCTTGTGAAACGATTCAATGCAAAACAAATGCAAAATGCTCGTTTGATTGTTTACTTTTAGCTTCCTTCTCGTGGCTATTTCTCTGTCATACTTTATGCGGAGTATCTCACTGGTTGGAAAGGCATGCAAATTCTCAAACTGCTTCCTACACCCTGTATCGAATTTTTTGCCTAAAAAGTTGTGTCGTGCAATTGGAATTCCAACTTGAGTACTACTACTAGTAGGAGTACCAGGGGCCAGTTCTTTTAGGCTTCTAGATTAGTAATCCCATAACTACTACCTCCGTCCTGGTTTATTGGTCCCCATTGTAATCTGTGTCAAATTTAGATCATAAATTTAACTAATGAAATGTTAGTGCATGTCACATGCACTACTCCATCCGTCTAGGTGAGTAAGTCATCTTAGGCTGTTCACCGTGACCAAGGAGGAGAAAACGAGAAACGTTAATGTTTATTTGCTAATTAATAGTATTGCATGCAATGAACTAACCACTGCATGTCATGTTTGATATCTCAAGTCATTAAAAGCATGCACACTCTTTATCTCTTATTGGTTGATACTCCCTCCGTTCCTAAATGTAAGTCTTTTTAGAGATTCAAATGTACTACCACATACGGATGTATATAGACATATTTTAGAGTGTAGATTCACTCACTTGCTCCTTATGTAGTCACTAGTTGAAATCTCTATAAAGACTTATATTTAGGAACGAAGGGAGTATGTCAAGAAACAAGAAATGAGGTAGAAGTTAATGCACCGCGCCTAAGTGTTTTGGGATTATTTGGTTTTCGTAAGATGACTTACACACCTAGACGGAGGGAGTAACATTTTATCAGTTAAATTTTTGGTCAAAATTTAGCACAGATTACAATGGCGAGGTATAAACCAGGATGGAGTAGTAGTTTAGAAGCCCAAATAAATGAGTGAGGCGCCTTATTGTTACTCTCCACTGTGACTAGTCTTGTGGGAAAAGCTGGGAAGCCGCCAAAACAAGCGCCCTAGGATTAGTAGCTAGGGACCGAGTGTGTAGATGAACCGGAGAAAGTAAATCTTGAGAGATGAAATGCAAAAAAGCGGAGGATGTGATGGTTGCTTGTCCGTTTATTTTACTGTGCCACTTATTCTTTGGAGTGGTTGGGTTTTGTGATATGACGGCTTTACTGCCGCGCCACGAGTGGGGTGAGAGGTGAGACTCCCGTGTAGCGCCGCCCTCTACACTTTTACTACATCGGTCGTGGTTTATTAGTCCCCCATTGAATTTGACTGAAGATTTAACTGACAAAATGTTAGTGCATGTCAACAAAAACTATATCTTTGGATTCATATTTGAACATAGTTCTGAATGATATAATTTTAGGTGACATGCATCAGCATTTATCGTACTATATATAATGTTAGTTCAATTTTTGGTCGTACTAATCTATAGTAGTAAGGTGCCCGTGCGTTGCACCGAAGAGTGAAATGCATGATCGGGGAGTTGCTTATTTTGACAAAGGATGTGGGGGTCATCTCATGTGTAACGGGTATTGATAGGTTTCTTCGGATATTATTTCATCTCTAGAGCTCACAAATATCCGGGTGAAATAGATAAAAAGGTATCTTTTGCAAACAAAAGCGTTCAACTGTTCAACCTGCATCCAAAACTTGTGAAGAAATAACACTTATTGTGCTTCGCAAGAAATGATCTATAAGAATTAGTTTTTGAGTATCGATTGTTATACATGTTGGCTACAGATGACATGGCACTTTCTTATAGTCAACAGTTGGCTATGCTATTAAGTAATATTAACCATGCCCTTATACACCTAGACGGAGGGATTAAATCAGGATGACTTGCAAGGGGGCAAAGGAGATGTAAGAAATGGTTCATCGTAAGTCTTTCACCAGTACTGTAGTAAAAATCCATACATGGAAGATTCTAGACTAAACCATAAACGGATACACTTTTATTCATGCGTGATACTCCAATAGAGCAAGATCCTGCATGGAAGTCTCCACATGCTTAGACAGCGGATTACATTGAGCGAAGACTAATGATCAACATTTAACTTGATAATCCGTATGTCCAGGTGGACCTCCTTGGAGTCCCCGTGCACCGCGTCGGCGGGTAAAGGATGCCGTGGGTTTTCCAAGTCCACATTGGCGGGATAGTCCCAGCTCCCTAGAGTCCAAGTCCGTTCGATGAGGCCGGTGTTGCCGCCCACGCGATCCGGCGGGGTAGAAACACTGACCACACACCTATACATCGGCCTCGTGTCAGTGTCAGCGTCAGCGGCGTCGCCCCTGACGCACATTACAGAGACGGGGCGGCGGCCTACGCGGGCCTCGCCGGTGCCCATGATCAAGAGGAAGGCGCTGTCGTCCTCCTCCGAGACTAGCAGGCGGCGGTGATCCTCCAACGACTCCGGCATGGTGAACGGGTAGCACGTCTCGTACTTGATGTTCTCCGCCAAGGGCGGCGATGACCGCTGCGCATCGTGGTGATGCACCATGCCCGCCGGCAAGCCACAAAACGGCATCGGGCACTCATAGCAGTGGACGAAGGGCTCCTTGGAGGCATCGACCAGGCCGTCCATGAAACGGGAGTGGCTGTAGGGGACGTTGCGCCAGTTGAATATATGAGCAAGTTACTACGAGATTTAATCCGAATAAGCACAAAATAAAGCATGAGGGCTATAATAGAGATGAAACTAATCATGTGGACTAGCATAGTAGTAGGATACAGAGTAGAAACATGAATTCTACCACGATTTCGAATAGGAAGGACAGAAACACATATGGTGCAACGGGAGCAGCACCATTGGCGTTGAGGTTGTCGCCCATGTCGTTGAGGAAGAGGTTGCCGAGGTCGGGGAAGAAGTCATCATCGGTGAAGTCGTGGCTGCCAGTAGTCGTGAGAGTGCGCTCCCCATATTTCAATAGCGCCCGCTGAATGTAGCACAGGAGGGAGTGGCTGTAGGGGACGTTGCGGCCGCCAAATGGAGCGCAGGAGTAGTACACGAAGCAGTAGATGGTGTCCTTACTAGTACTCCCTAGTCTCTATCTATCTATATATACTCTTATAGAAAACCGAGTTGGTGATGATGGTACGCCTGCCATCTTGTAATATAGACCGTCCGATCTATATCTGACGGATAGAAAGCCAACTATGACAATTGTACAAAAGATACCCGCACCTCTCTCCACATTTACAGATAAGGCCTTGCCTCATTCATCCTTATCTCCCACAACCTCGTGCTCCTCCCTATGTCTCTATCTCTACTACTCTTCTTTGTTTTTTTATAACAAATCGAATAGTGTTGCGTCGTCCGCTGCACGCCCGGCTGAACACGCCTCCTCGCCTCCATCATCACCAACTGAGTCTTTTATAGGAGTAGGAGTAGAGAAAAAACCGAGTTGGTGATGATGGTGTGCCGTGCAATGCACGGGCATCTTGCTTTTTTTGCATATAAGTCCAAACACCATGTAGACACGGTCTTTCAGCATGGTTCGTAGTCGTTCCATGCTCGGGCATTGAAGTTTGTAACTATTTTAGATTAGAGTATACTACTTCTCCGGTGCTAGTAGTAGACCAGAGCCCTACTCTACTACTCTACTCAAGCAAGTTAGGGCATAGCACTATAGGGAGTACCAGTACTGTGATCACTCAAGCAAGTTGTCTTGCATCAACATGACCCTACGCTGCTGGTATGTGTCTCATAAGTTAAGTGGCGTGCTGTAGTCATCATCACCTGTCCACTTCCCGTAGCACATATTCGCTTCTCCATCTTTGTCCACACATAATCTCGTCCAATCTTCCATCCCCGCTAAGGCGCCTCCCCCCCTCGTCCAAAACCCAAGAACTAACAATGGTAGAACCGAGCAGTGTTCGCCGAAAGAGTGGCTAGAATTCGCTCCCCACAGAGGTAATCAAGCTCATTGTTTCGCGTGTGGACAATCTCAGTACCATGCCGCTCGCTGCGTGCTTGTCATGAAGGAAATATGCCCTAGAGGCAATAATAAAGTTATTATTTATTTCCTCATATCATGATAAATGTTTATTATTCATGCTAGAATTGTATTACCCGGAAACATGATACATGTGTGAATACATAGACAAACATAATGTCACTAGTGTGCCTCTACTTGACTAGCTCAGTAATCAAAGATGGTTATGTTTCCTTACCATAGACATGTGTTGTCATTTGATTAACAGGATCACATCATTAGTAGAATGATGTGATTGACTTCGCCCATTCCGTTAGCCTAGCACTTGATTGTTTAGTATGTTGCTCTTGCTTTCTTCATGACTTATACAGAGTTCCTACAACTATGAGATCATGCAACTCCGTTTACGGAGGAACACTTTGTGTGCTATCAAACGTCTAGCATGAATCGGGTGATTATAAAGGAGCTCTCTGGTGTCTCCGCAGTACATGTTGAGTTGGCATATTTCGAGATTAGGTTTTGTCACTCCGATTGTCGGAGAGGTATCTATGGGCCCTCTCGGTAATGCACATCACTATAAGCCTTGCAAGCAATGTAGCTAATGAGTTAGTTACGGAATGATGCATTACGTAACAAGTAAAGAGACTTACCTGTAACGAGATTGAACTAGGTATTGGATACCGATGATCGAATCTCGGGCAAGTAACATACCGATGACAAAGGGAACAACGTATGTTGTTATGCGGTTTGACCGATAAAGATCTTCGTAGAATATGTAGGAGCCAATATGAGCATCCGGTTCCGCTATTGGTTATTGACGGAAACAGTTCTAGGTCATGTCTACATAGTTCTCGAACCCGTCACGGTCCGCACGCTTAACGTTACGATGACAGTTTTATTATGAGTTTATAAGTTTTGATGTACGAAGGTTGTTGAGTCCGGATATGATCACGGACATGACGAGGAGTCTCGAAATGGTCGAGACATAAAGATTGATATATTGGAAGCCTATATTTGGATATCGAGAATCATTAGGGTGAAATCAGGATTTTACTTAGAGTGCAGGGGTTTACGGAACCCCCGAGGGGGTTAATGACCTACATGGGCCATGAGGGAGAAGAGGAGGGCCGGCCAGGGCAGGCCGCGCGCCCCCTCCCCCCTAGTCTGAATAGGACAAGGAAGGGGGCGGTGCCCCCCTTTCCTCTTTTCCCTCCCCCTTTCCTTCTCCAACAAGGCAAGAGGAGGGAATCCTACTGCCGGTGGGAGTAGGACTCCTCCAGGCGCACCCCTAGGGGGCCAGCCGCACCTCCCCCTCCCTCCTTTATATACGGGGTCAGGGGGCACCTCTAGACACACAAGTTGATCATCGAGATCGTTCCTTAGCCGTGTGCGGTGCCCCTCTCCACCATATTCCACCTCGGTCATATCGTTGCGGTGCTTAGGCAAAGCCCTGCGTTGGTAGAACATCATCATCGTCACCACGCCGTCGTGCTGATGGAACTCATCCCCGACACCCTGCTGGATCGGAGTCCAGGGATCGTCATCGAGCTGAACGTGTGCTGAACTCGGAGGTGCCGTACGTTTGGTACTTGGATCGGTCGGATCATGAAGACGTACGACTACATCAGCCGCATTGTCATAACGCTTCCGCTTATGGTCAACGAGGGTACGTGGACAACACTCTCCCCTCTCTTGCTATGCATCACCATGATCCTTGAGTGTGCGTAGGAAAATTTTGAAATTACTACGTTCCCCAACGGTGGCATCCGAGCCTGGTTTTATGCGTAGATGTCACATGCACGAGTAGAACACAAGTGAGTTGTGGGCGATACAAGTCATACTGTTTACCAGCATGTCATACTTTGGTTCAGCGGTATTGTGAGATGAAGCGGCCCGGACCTACATTACGCGTACGCTTACGCGAGACTGGTTTCACCGTTACGCGCACTCTTGCTTAAAGGTGACTGGCGGGTGTCTATCTCTCTCACTTTAGTTGAATCGAGTATGGCTACGCCTGGTCCCTGCGAAGGTTAAAACAACACTAACTTGACGAACTATCGTTGTGGTTTTGATGCGTAGGTAAGAACGGTTCTTGCTCAGCCCGTAGCAGCCACGTAAAATTTGCAACAACAAAGTAGAGGACGTCTAACTTGTTTTTGCAGGGCATGTTGTGATGTGATATGGTCAAGACGTGATGCTATAATTTATTGTATGAGATGACATGTTTTGTGGCGAAGTTATCGGCAATCGGCGGGAGCCATATGGTTGTCGCTTTATTGTATGAAATGCAAGCGCCATGTAATTGCTTTACTTTATCACTAAGCGGTAGCGATAGTCGTAAAGCAATAGATGGCGTAGCGACAACGATGCTACGATGGAGATCAAGGTGTCGCGCCGGTGACGATGGTGATCACGACGGTGCTTCGGAGATGGAGATCACAAGCACAAGATGATGATGGCCCTATCATATCACTTATATTGATTGCATGTGATGTTTATCCTTTATGCATCTTATCTTGCTTTGATTGACGATAGCATTTTAAGATGATCTCTCACTAAAATTATCAAGAAGTGTTCTCCCTGAGTATGCACCGTTGCAAAAGTTCTTCGTGCTGAGACACCACGTGATGATCGGGTGTGATAAGATCTACGTTCAAATACAACGGGTGCAAAACAGTTGCACACGTGGAATACTTAGGTTAAACTTGACGAACCTAGCATATACAGATATGGCCTCAGAACACGGAGACCGAAAGGTCGAACGTGAATCATATAGTAGATTTGATCAACATAGAGATGTTCACCATTGAAACTACTCCATCTCACATGATGATCGGACATGGTTTAGTTGATTTGGATCACGTGATCACTTAAATGACTAGAGAGATGTCTGTCTAAGTGGGAGTTCTTAAGTAATATGATTAATTGAACTTAATTTATCATGAACTTAGTACCTGATAGTATTTTGCTTGTCTATGTTTGTTGTAGATAGATGGCCCGTGCTGTTGTTCCGTTGAATTTTAATGCGTTCCTTGAGAAAGCTAAGTTGAAAGATGATGGTAGCAATTATCGGATCGGGTCCGTAACTCGAGGATTATCCTCATTGCTGCCTGAGAAGAATTATGTCTGGAAGCACCACTTGGGTGTCGGGCCTGCTGCAGATCTGGCCGACAGCGTTAAAACGTCTGGCGAGAAAATATGATGACTACTTGATAGTTCGATGTGCCATGCTTTACGGCTTGGAACCGGGTCTTCAACGGCGTTTTGAAGCGTCATGGAGCATATGAGATGTTCCAGAGTTGAAGTTAATATTTCAAGCAAATGCCCGGATTGAGAGATATGAAGTCTCCAATAAGTTCTATAGCTGTAAGATGGAGGAGAATAGTTACATCGGTGAACACATACTCAAAATGTGCGGGTATAATAATCACTTGATTCAACTGGGAGTTAATCTTCCTAATGATAGTGTCATTGACAGAATTCTTCAATCACTGCCACCAAGCTACAAGAGCTTCGTGGTGAACTATAATATGCAAGGGATGGACAAGACTATTCCTGAGCTCTTCGCAATGCCAAAGGCTGCGGAGGTAGAAATCAAGAAGGAGCATCAAGTGTTGATCGTCAATAAGACCACCAGTTTAAGAAAAAGGGCAAAGGGAAGAAGAAGGGTAACTTCAAGAAGAACAGCAAACAAGTTGTTGCTCAAGAGAAGAAACCAGTGCGGACCTAAGCACGAGGCGAGAGCTTCTACTACAAGCGGTGGACAGGAGCGGAACTACCCCAAGTATTTGGCGGATAAGAAGGATGGCAAAGTGAACAAAGGTATATGTCATATACATGTTATTGATGTGTACCTTACTAATGCTCATGATAGTACACAGGTATTTGATACTGGTTCCGTTGCTAATATTTGCAACTCGAAGCAGTACTACGGATTAGCGAAGATTGGCTAAGGGCGAGGTGACGATCTTGGCGTGGGAAATGGTTCCAAAGTCGATGTGATCACGGTCGGCACGCTACCTCTACATCTACCATCGGGATGTTTTAGACCTAAATAATTGTTATTTGGTGCCAGCGTTGAGCATGAGCATTATATCTGGATTTTGTTTGATGCGAGACGGTTATTTATTTAAATCAGAGAATAATGGTTGTTCTATTTATATGAGTAATATCTTTTATGGTCATGCACCCTTGAAGAGTGGTCTATTTTTATTGAATCTCGATAGTAGTGATACACATATTCATAATGTTGAAGCCAAAAGATGCAGAGTTGATAATGATAGTGCAACTTATTTGTGGCACTGCCGTTTAGGTCATATCAGTGTAAAGCGCATGAAGAAACTCCATACTGATGGAATTTTGGAATCACTTGATTATGAATCACTTGGTACTTGCGAACCGTGCCTCATGGGCAAGATGACTAAAATGCCGTTCTCCGGAACTATGGAGCGAGCAACTGATTTATTGGAAATCATACATACTGATGTACGTTATCCAATGAATATTGAGGCTCGCGGCGGGTATCGTTATTTTCTCACCTTCACAGATGATTTGAGCAGATATGGGTATATCTTCTTCATGAAAAACAAGTCTGAAACATTTGAAAAGTTCAAAGAATTTTAGAGTGAAGTGGAAAATCATCGTAACAAGAAAATAAAATTTCTATGATCTGATCATGGAGGAGAATATTTGAGTTACGAGTTTGGTTTACATTTGAAACAATGCGGAATAGTTTCGCAACTCACGCCACCCGGAACACCACAACGAAATGGTGTGTCCGAACATCGTAATCGTACTTTACTAGATATGGTGCTATCTATGATGTCTCTTATTGATTTACCGCTATCATTTTGGGGTTATGTTTTAGAGACGGCTGTATTCACGTTAAATAGGGCACCATCAAAATCCGTTGAGACGACGCCTTATGAACTATGGTTTGGCAAGAAACCAAAGTTGTCGTTTCTTAAAGTTTGGGGCTGTGATGCTTATGTGAAGAAACTTCAACAAGATAAGCTCGAACCCAAATCGAAGAAATGTGTCTTCATAGGATACCCAAAAGAGACTATTGGGTACACCTTCTATCACAAATCTGAGGGCAAGATTTTCGTTGCTAAATTCGGATCCTTCCCAGAGGAGTTTCTCTCGAAAGAAGTGAGTGGGAGGAAAGTAGAACTTGATGAGGTAACTATACCCGCTCCATTATTGGAAAGTAGTTCATCACAAGAACCGGTTCCTGTGACAACTACACCAATTAGTGAGGAAGCTAATGATATTGATCATGAAACTTGGATCAAGTTTCTCTTGAACCTCGTGGGTCTACGAGTAAGATCCGCACAGAGTGGTACGGTAATCCGATTCGGAAGTCATGTTACTTGACCATGACGAACCTACGAACTATGAGGAAGCGAGGATGAGCCCAGATTCCGCAAAATGGCTTGAAGCCATGAAATCTGAGATGGGATCCATGTATGAGAACAAAGTATGGACTTTGGTTGACTTGCCTGAGGATTGTCAAGCCATTGAGAATAAATGGATCTTCAAGAAGAAGACTGACGCAGATGGTAATGTAACTGTCTACAAAGCTCGACTTGTTGCGAAAGGTTTTTGACAAGTTCAAGGAGTTGACTACAATGAGACTTTCTCACCTGTAGCGATGCTTAAGTCTATCCGAATCATGTTAGCAATTGCCGCGTTTTATGATTATGAAATTTGGCAAATGGATGTCAAAACTGCATTCCTGAATGGATTTCTAGAAGAAGAGTTGTATATGATGCAACTGGAAGGTTTTGTCGATCCAAAAGGTGCTTACAAAGTGTGCAAGCTCCAGCGATCCATTTATGGACTGGTGCAAGCATCTCGGAGTTGGAATAAACGTTTTGATAGTGTGATCAAAGCATATGGTTTTATACAGACTTTTGGGAAGCCTGTATTTACAAGAAAGTGAGTGGGAGCTCTGTAGCATTTTTGATATTATATGTAGATGACATATTGTTGATCGGAAATGATATAGAATTTCTGGATAGCATAAAAGGATACTTGAATAAAAGTTTTTCAATGAACGACCTCGGTGAAGCTGCTTACATATTGGGCATCAAGATCTATAGAGATAGATCAAGACGCTTAATTGGACTTTCACAAAGCACATACCTTGATAAAGTTTTGAAAAGGTTCAAAATGGATAAGGCAAAGAAAGGGTTCTTGCCTGTATTACAAGGTGTGAAGTTGAGTCAAACTCAATGCCCGACCACATCAGAAGATAGAGAGAAAATGAAAGATGTTCCCTATGCTTCAGCCATAGGCTCTATCATGTATGCAATCTTGTGTACCGACCGGGCGTATGCTTAGCAATAAGCTTGGCGGGAAGGTACCAAAGTAATCGAGTGGATCATCGGACAGCGGTCAAGAACATCTGAAATACGAAAAGGACTAAGGATATGTTTCTTGTTTATGGAGGTGACAAAGAGCTAGTCGTAAATGGTTACGTCGATGCAAGCTTTGACATCGATCCGTCTGATTCTAAATCGCAAACCGGATCGTGTTTTTATTAAGCGGTGGAGCTGTAAGTTGGTGCGAGTTCTAAACAAAGCGTCGTGGCGGGATCTACATGCGGCGGAGCACATAGCTGCTTGGCGCAGCAAATGAAGGAGTCGGATGAAGGAGTTCATTTCGATCTAGGTGTCATACCTAGTGCATCGGGACCAATGAAGATCTTCTGTGACAATACTGGTGCAATTGCCTTGGCAAAGGAATCCAGATTTCACAAGAGGACCAAGCACATCAAGAAACGCCTCAATTCCATCCGGGACCAAGTCCAGGTGGGAGACATAGAGATTTGCAAGATACATACGGATCTGAATGTTGCAGACCCGTTGACTAAGCCTCTTCCAGACTCGGTGACACACAATTTACCAAACTCGGTGGGACCGATTCAACAGACTCGATCGGACCGATTTAGCAAACCTAGTGACCGTTAGGATTTTCGGTGGGACTGACATGCAACTCGGTGAGACCGATTCGGTTAGGGTTAGGGCATAACGTAATCTCGGTAAGACCGATTACACAAACTCGGTGAGACCGATTTTGGTAATAAGATTTCCAAAGAGTTGGTCAGGTAAACTCGGTGGGACCGATTTTCTATTTTTGGTGAGACCTAAATGTTACAAAAGGGAAACAGAGAGTTTACATTGCAATCTCGGTGGGACCGATCGCTCACTTCGGTTAGACCGAAACGTTACGAAGGGAAACAGAGAGATTACAATCCCATCTCGGTAAGACCGAGATCCCTATCGGTAAGAGCGATTTGCCTAGGGTTTGTGGCAGTGGCTATGACATTCAAACTCGGTGGCGCTGGATAGAAGGAATCGGTGTGACCGATTTTGGCTTTAGGTTTAGGTCATTTGTGGATGTGAGAAAGTAGCTGAGGGTTTTGGAGCATATCACTAAGCACATGAAGCAAGAGGCTCATTAAGCAACACCTCATCCCTCCTTGATAGTATTGGCTTTTCCTATAGACTCAATGTGATCTTGGATCACTAAAATATAAAATGAAGAGTCTTGAGCTTTTGAGCTTGAGCCAATCCTTTGTCATTAGTGTTTTGAGGGATCCACTTTCATCATCCATGCCATGCCATTCATTGAGCTTTCCTGAAATAATAGTCTTGGAATAGCATTAGCTCAATGAGCTATATGTTGTTATGAATTACCAAAACCACCTAGGGATAGTTGCACTTTCAATATCCCCCTTTTTGGTAATTGATGACAACATATAGATCAAAGCTTTGACAAATGATAATAAGATTTAACAACATTGTCGCTTTGAGAAGTATGTGATAAGCAAGAGCTCCCCCTAAATTTGTGCATAGTATAAAATTTGCTTTGGACTGAAAATGCACAAGGAATTAGGCTCATGGGTTACTCTTCCATGTCACATAATCTTGGTGGAGCGCTCAAAATGATAAAGATTGAATACATGCACTCATCACCAAGCAAAGTGAATGATCACATAGGATAGATAGGATAATATCATCAAACATGCATAAGTGTAGCTTATGATCAAACACATGATCATCAATGTCTCACAAGCATAGTATCTCAAGCAATCAAAAGCAAACAAGTTTAACCGCCAAAGCAAAGCAAGAGAGAACAAAAGCAACACTCTCTCTCTTGAAGCCTATGATCTATAAATTTTTCTCCCCCTTTGGCAACAAGTTACCAAAAAGTTCATAGAAAATGCATAGTGCTAGATCGACTCTCAGGCTTGATCTTCAGGTGGTGGTGTCCGGATAACTCCAAGAACAAAGGCTTCAGTCAAAGTGGACGGAGCTGGAGGAGTTGATGCTGGAGCTGGTTGCACTGGAGCTGTAGGGGTTGTAGCTGGTGCAGATGATGTTGCTCTGGTGTCTGTCACAGGCACTGCAACTGACCTCTGGGCTCTAGGCACTCTGGCAAATACATTTGTGGTAGTCCTACCCTGCCTCTCCTGCATGTCCTCCTGGAGCTGCTCCACAACTGACTGAATCTCAGTTACTTTGACATCTAGATCATGGAATTTGAGTTCCATGATTCTTTCCAAGCTCTCCTGATTTCGAGTGAGGGTGGCCAATCCCTTCTCAATCCTCATAGATGATGCTATCAAGTAACCAAGCTGCTCCTGCTTGTTCTTCAAGAAATACTCAGATGCCTTCTCTTGAGTTGGCATCTTGGCAGCCTTCTCTTTCCTTGCCTTCTCCTTCTTCTCTTGAGCTTGTACTGATGATGGATCATTCTCATTCATGACAACCTCATTGTCCTCAAAGTCTGGATAGAGAGGAAAGTGTTCCTTATCCAATAGATATTTGCATGTGCCCATCTTTGAGTTAATCAACTCCTGAATCTGAGGGGCATATCCACAACTCCTCTTCTGGTCTGCTGCAGTCCTCTTAATGGTCTCTACCATAAGGCCCATGACCTTGAATTTCTGTGGCACATCAAACAAATGCAACATGTTGATTGCATGCCCTTTGATCATGTTGTGATCACCAGACTTAGGCAATAGAGTGTGCCTTAGGATCCAGTTCATAGTTGGCAGCCCTGAAAGAAGGAAGTGGACTGATCCAAACTTATGTGTCTCAACAGCTTTGTCTGGGATCTCCTTGTACATGTGTGCCATGGAATTGTGGTCCATCTTCTTCTTGGCATAGATATCCAAGTCATCTTCACGCTCCTTTGGGGCATTTATCAGACTTGCCCACTCCTCAACTGTTGACTGGTACCTTGTACCTTCAGACATCCAAACTATCCTTCCATCTGGATAGAAGTGTGCTGTGGGAGTAGAATTGCATGATAAGTTCATCATTCCAGTTGGTGAGCTTTTTCCCAACAAAATCTGCAACTCCACAAGCAACAAAATTATCTTGCACTCTAGGATAGTGTTCTTCATTATCTTTCATGTAGGTCCAGTCGACCCACCTCATATCACACACTATGGGCTTCTTGTCCAATAAGATTGTCTCATAGAAGTCCTGCTGTTCCTTTGTATGGAACCTGTAATCAACAACAGTTCTTCTCCTTGAGGCATATTGTAATGCCCCGGATACAACTTTCCATATTCGTAACTCCAACTCTTGCCTTTTCCGGAGATGCGTTATGATATTTCCTTTGTGGTTGGGTTTTGTCTTTTGTTTTGCGTTTGTTCATGTCATGCATTTCATCTCATGGCATCATGTGCATTGCATCCACATGTTTTCATAAAGCTCGCATCCGTTCGTAGTTGTCGCGTCCCCCCCCTAGCCTTCGTTGATCGTTCCGAGATTAACCGGGTTTTTCGAGTCCCTCTTGTCTGGCCACTTAATCTTCTCCACAATACATAGACCCCTCTTGCGCGTATCCGAAACTTACCCGAACCCAACCTGCTCAGTCATCACCGTTGCATTCGGTTCATCCCCAAACATCTTTAAAACATCTCCATTTTCTTATTTGGTCTCCCTAGCCTATTTATCCAGGACCGTCCGATTATGATTAGAGGGACCAAATGCCCCTATCCAAAAGTCCATTTGCTATATATAGACCAATCCCCTAGGCAGCAACCCTAGAAATCCTCCCCTTTGTCCTATCGCGCCGCCACTAGCTCCACCCGGTCGCCTCCCTACTCGGGATCTCCTCCCGCAGCAACCACCGCTCCACCTCGTCTTCAGCGCCGGGCCAACCAGCGCTCGCCCCGCCACCATCGGCACCATCGAGCCAGCAGCCTCCACCTCCTCCCTTTGAACCATCCTCGCGCCCGTCTCCAGATCGAGCAGGAGGCTCATTCCCGGCCTCATCCTCCCGCAGCACGCCCGTCCTCAAGCCCCTACCCCGAGCAGCTCGCGAGGCACCGGCCCTCCTCCCGCTCGTCTCCGACACCGGCAGCCGCGCTGCTCCCCTTAGCTGTCGCGTCGCCGACCTCTCCAGCTAGGCCATCCCTGCTCCCCTGCCTCCTTCCTCGAACCGGCCGGGAACGGGACCCCGACGATCTCCAGTGCCTGGATCCGGCCTTTCCCGTGCTCCTTGTCGCCTCACGCCAGCGCGCCGCCCTCGTCGTTGCGTTGTTCCTCTGCTTCCAGCGCCGCCCTCCGCCAAGTCCCTGCCCCTGCCATCTGCTTCCCCTGCAACGAGAAGATCCGCTGTGCCTCTGCCCGAGGGGCGCGCTCGTCCTTGAGCCCCGCGCGCCAGCCTCGACCTCCTCCTCGTCGGAGTCCCACAAGCCGCCGCTGAATCCACCGCTTCTTTGCCGTCCCCAGACCTCACGTCTGCTGCATCCCGTCGCCGCTGACTTCCCTGCTCTCGCTTCGCTCGTTACATTCGGCGTTGACCTGAAACGCTCAAGGCGCCAAGGCCCAGCTCGCCCTCCATCTCCCCTGCGGCCAGGCCCAGCCAGCCTCCTCCACCAACGGGCCGAAGCCCATGGGTGAGGCCCCCAGCGCCTCCCTTTTTTCCTTCTATTGGGCCTGCTCTAGCCAGTTTTGGCCTGTTTAGGTTTTTTTATCAGTCCGGCGAATTTGTCTAATTTACCAGGGAATTACAGATTTGCAGAAAAAACCCTCAAACATCATGCATTTAATAACTCACAAATGGTGCATCGGATTAAAATGATTCATATATGTAAAATGCTTAGACTTTTATCTAGTTTCATAATATGCCACTTTTATCCATGTTTGAGATGTTTAAAATGATGTTTGATTAAATTTGCTCAAATGCCATGTTAAAATGATTTATTTCATAACTAAATAACCGTAGCTCCATTTTAAATAAACTTTATATGTAAATGGGGTGGAAAAATGCCTAGTTTAATATGGTCCACTTTATTTTCCTGTTTAACAACAATAAAATATGTTTTAGGGCAGAACAGTACCAAATTCATAAATATGGACATGAGGATTTTCCGGATTTGTTTGTTGTTGTTCCGGCCTCGTTTGAACTTGCCTAAATAGTTAGTTTACTTTTGTTACACCCCTTGCCATGTTTAACAACATTTAACATTGTTGTGTACATAACTGAGAGAGAACTAAACAATTGATGTGGTGTTTTCTTAATATGAAACTCGTTGCATATTGAGCTCCACTTAACTTGTCGTATTGTTTGTTGCACTTTGCCATGCCATGCCTCATTAGACCGGACATGCATCATGCCTGTTTGTGCATCATGCCATGTTTATGCTTGTGCATTTACCATGTTTTTTGTTTCTTTCCGGTGTTGCTTCTTAGTTCCGGTATTATTGCGATTATGAGGATTCGTTCGACTACTCCCGTTCGTCTTCTTCATGGACTCGTTCTTCTTCCTAGCGGGATTTCAGGCAAGATGACCGTTACCCTGGATCTCACTACTATCATTGCTATGCTAATTGCTTCGTTCTATCGCTTTGCTGCGCTTCCTATAACTTGTTCTTCAAGCCTCCCAAATTGCCATGTCAGCCTCTAACCTTTTCACCCTTCCTAGCAAACCGTTGCTTGGCTATGTTACCGCTTTGCTCAACCCCGTCTTATAGCGTTGTTAGTTGCAGGTGATGTCGGAGTAATGGGCCATGGGTAGGCTGACCCGGGACCCAAGATCTTTCAAGACATCGGGGCAGGCCGCGCCCCTCGGCCGAGTCCCAGCTGGCGACCTTCGAGAAGGCCGAGTCTCCACTGGCAACCTTTGGAGAGGCCGAGTCTCCACTGGCGACCTTTGGAGAGGCCGAGTCCCCGCTGGCGACCTTTGGAGAAGCCGAGTCCTTAGACGGCGACTCTAAAGCAAGCCGACCCCAGGCTTGCAACCTTTCAAAGGGCCGACTATGAGAGTCAGCCCGCGACCTTGCCCAAAGGCCGACGCGGGGTACAGCCCCGACGTGGCCGTCCCCTCAAACCCACGGGAGGAAGGCATGGCTACAGTGAGCCGCATCACCAGGAGATCTCCAGTGAGGCGCGGCACAGTTTCCATGCCTCCCCTGACCTCAGCCACAGTGCATAAGGCATTGTGCCCACGATGGCGGCATGTACGGCCCGGAGATCGCCGGGCCCTCCGTCAGTGAGAGAGAAGAAGACGGCCGGAGAGCCGAAGGCGGCCTGCGGTCGGCCTCCCCAGAGTCGGCCGCCTCCCGGCCGAGGCCCCACAAGCCATAAACCAGATTGGGCGGGGAGTGGCGGCGGTGATCGCTGACAGGCGGCACTGTTCCCATGACCCCATGACCGAGCTGCGTCATCGAGGCGCCAGCCACAGTGTTACGCACTGTCATGAGGCCTGCCGGTCGGCGGGCCCCGAAGCCGCGAGGAGGACAGTACAAGAAGAGATCGAGCGGTGGGAGCCACGCCCGGTCAGTTACCATTGTACCCGGGTAGGCCTATCTAAACCCCGGGCACCCATGCAAAGGTTCGCCTGGATAGGTTTTAGACACATAGCAAGAGGGAAAGAGCTAGCCTTGCTCCTTCCGCTTCCCAAAACAACTCAAGGAGCACCTCTGTACCATCATACCATAGTGATCATGCGGAGACCCATGAGCAGCGATAGGGGTGTTATCTCCCGGAGAGCCCCGGCTGGGTAAGATTCACGGCGTGCATGTCTCGCCTCATCCGTTTCGAGCACCGCGACGTTCTACTCGCCCCCACCATGATAAGCCACCCGTTGGCATATGGCGCATCAACCCCGACATTTGGCGCCCACCGTGGGCGAGGTGCACCGTCGTCCGGAGATCTATTCGGGCGGGAACCCTTTTCCTCCCTCTGGCGGCGCAGCCAGCCCGCCCGCCAGATGGAGTGCATCGGCGGCCTTTGCGCGGCGCGAAGCGCGTGCGCGGCGGCCTCGCCCGAACTCGCCGGCGAGTGCGCCTCTCCGATGAACTGCGCGCGCCGCGGCGGGTAACCTCGAGAACCTTCTCGCGGGCCTCCTCGACCAACTCCACGTCGTCGGCGAGCCCGCCGTAGATTTGGAGTCCGTAGGCTCCTCCGACCCGATGCTGGTCGACTCCGACGCCGTATCGCTTGATATCTTCCCCACCAACGTGGTGGTCTACGACGAGCCGCTTCCGTACGAGGAGAGTGGCGGAAGCGCCGTCACGGAGGTGCTCGTCATCGGCCACGGCGAGCACTCCGGCGAAAACGCCCAAGACCGCTGCCGTGGCCTGCAAGACTGGCGCGCCCATCGAAGGGACGCCTTGACGAAGATCTTTGGAAAAACGCCGCCTTGAGATCATCGAAGGCGCCAAGAAGTTAGCAAGCATGAGGCGCTTGTCCGAAGCGTACCAGCGAGATGGATCGTCTTTGTAAGCGGCTCGCTAGCTCCGACCGGGCGAACCGTCTAGGTGCGATCCGTGGCCTTGGCGCAGCCATCGCCGATTGTTCGGGCGAAACGCCCGTGTCGCCACCCTGCGGAGAACATCCACGCCGTAGCGGCGACGAAAAACTAAGGAACCTCGGCGAAAGCGCTGTAATAACGGGCGAGTCCAGCAGCTCCTCGATCGCGTTCTTTGCGCGAACAGCGGCAGCAGCCTTGACGTCTGCGGCAACAGCCGAACGACGACTTACCCTCGCCGAGACCGGGCGCGACTTCCGGACGCCGTTGGCGGAGTCCGCGAAGAAGAAGAAGAGCGGCTGCTAGCCACAGCCGGACTCGCATCACCATTGGCGCGACCAAGGCGGCCGCCCGAGTAGTGGAACGGCGAGATGATTATCTACCCCCCCTCCCGCCCGAAGAAGCGGCGAGTTTCTCCGCCGCTGTCGAGCATCCGACTCTCGGAGGTCGCCTTAGCCGCCGAGAGAGTCGGAGAAAACGGCGCCCGCCACCGGATCGACCGACTCCACAGATCCCTGGCGTTAGAAGAAGAGGACGAGTTGGGTCCGCCCTGCTTCAGGCCCCACATCAGAGACGAGCCCTTCCCCAAAGAGTTCACGCTCCCCCGAGATACGCCCAAGTACACCGGCTCCGTGAAGCCGGAGGATTGGCTGATAGACTACTCCACAGCCATCGACATCGCCAACGGCAACAAGCGAGTCGCCGTAAAGTATGTTCCTCTCATGCTCGAGGCACGACCGGACATGGCTGAACAGCCTGAAGCCTCGCAGGCATCAAGCTGCTGGAGTCGACTTCACTGAAGCCTTCATCCGCCTTCACCAGACGCATACAAGCGACCTCCCAAGCCGCGCCCGGCTCTCCTTGTGTGCAAGGCCCCAAAGAATCGACACGCGACTACCTCACACGCTGGGGCGAACCCCGAAACTCCTGCGAGGGCGTGCACGAGGTGCAGGCCATCGAGTACTTCACGGCCGGGTGCCGAGAGGGCACCCTCCTCAAGCACAAGCTCCTCTGCGACGAGCCCGAAACCCTCGATGAATTGCTAGTCATAGCAGACAAGTACGCCACGGCCGGCTCCTCTATCAAGACGGAGATCCAAGTCAACGCGGCTGGAAAAGTGACTCCCCAGGCTCCTAGAACCCCGGTGGAGCGCCCGCCACGGTGACAACAGAACAGAACGACAACAAGCGCCAAAGCCCCACAGGCCGACTTCCAGCGATCGGCAGGTCGTAACGATGGAAGATCAGCAACGGAAGGGCAGCCTCGGCCCAATGGCGAAAAGCGGCAAGTCAAGCGGTTGCGGCTTTCTCCTATGAGCGAACTCGGATGGTCCTTGCAAGTTCCATAGCGGCGCGAAGCCGTTGAAACATACCACCGAAAGTGCCAGCTGCTCGTCGGATCGCCAAGGAGGCGGCCTTGCCCTCCGCCGCTGCTTGAAACGCCACCTCCGCCGCCGCCTCGGCAGCGGCGGCCGGCCCGTCGGCGCGATCCAAGACGAGTTCCCGGAGAACACGGAGCATACATAGTGTTCACCGATCTGGCGAGATGATCGGCGCAGCGGCGCCAACAGCAACAAAAGTCAGCGCGATGGCAACAGAGCTCTGAATTCATGCATTGGTCCGAAAGCCTATCAGTGAGTCGGGCAGATCACCCGGTGATGCGAGTCCGGGCTCCTCGCCTTGGTTCTAGGTGCGACCTTGGCCCTTGATAGGCGGGCCGCCCGTTTCTCGCGAGTCTGATGAGGCGGAGGCAGCAGCATAAACATCTGTACAAGGACACCATGGAAGCTTCGGAATCGGCGGAGGCAGCTGCGAGCAGCCGCACCGTGTTCCATGGAATCGTACTGGCCTCTCTGTTCACCGATTGGCAAGATTCGATAGGCGTCCTCTTGGAGACAAAGATCACTTCGCCGAGAGCCTGTGTGGTTCGGTGGTAGACTTGAAACCCGTACCACGCCTGCTTGGCCAACCTGCCTTGGCCAAGTTCATGGCGATTCCCATTACGCCTACCTCAAGATGAAGATGCGAGTTCAAGGGATCCTGACCATTGCCGGCGACTACTGAGAAATCGTCCGCTTGCGGCGAGGAAGCGATCGGCTGGCGAGTCTTTGGTGATCGCGGCTGAAGCGGCTCCTTGACCGTGTCGTGGCGATGGCTGGGAAGCGGCCGGAGATGTCGCTGACCCCAAGGAGTCGAGCGGAAGGATCATTCAAGCCGGCTAAAGAAACCAAGAAGATACCCTTGGACCGGAGCACCCAGAGAATGCGTTGTCATAGGCACAGGCCTCGGCGGCAAATAGGAAAGCGAGCTCGTCGATTTCCTCCGTGAGAATCGGGACATCTTCGCATGGTCCCCCAAGGACATGCAGGTGTACCGGCGGAAGTCGCCGAGCACAAGCTACGTCGGGCGGATGTGAAGCCCGTCGGGCAGCACTTACGCCGCTGTCGAGAAGAAGAAAGAGTCGTCGGAGAAGAGATAGCACGGCTCACGGCGGCGGATTCATCATGGAGGTGTTTTTACGGGTGGTTAGCAAACCCGATCTTGGTATTGAAGAAGAATAAGCGATGGCGGATGTGCATCGACTACACCAGCCTCAATAAAGCCTGCCCGAAGGACCCATTTGCTCGCCAAGGATCGATCAAGTGATAGACTCCACAGCGGGATGCGAGCTGTTGAGTTTCCTGAAGCGCATACTCGGGATATCACGGATCAAGCTGAATCCGGCGAGACGGTGAAGACCGCATTCATCACGCCGTTTGGAGCCTACGCTGCAGGCGATGGCGTTTGGCTTGAGGAATGCGGCGCCACCTTCCAGCATTGCATGCGAAGTGCCTCCTCAAGCAACTTCGGCGAAGCATGCGTTTATGTAGATGATGTGGTGGTGAAGCGGAGAAGCGTGGGGCGCTCTTTGGAAGATCTCAAAGAGACCTTTGAAAATCTGCGCCGATTCGAGATCAAGCTCAATCCAGAGAAGTGCGTATTGAGTCGGCCGGCCAGCTCCTTGGTTTTTAGTCTTGACGCGGCATAGAGTGCAACCCGTGAAGATCAAGGCCATTGAGAAAATGGAGGTACCCAGCCATTGCTGGATGTCACAAGTTCACAGTGCTTGGCTTCAATCAGCCGATTCATCGATCGGTTTGGCGAAAGCTTCTGCCGTTGTATCAATTGATGAAGAATACCACCTTTTTGAGTGGAACCACAAAGGCGGATGAGGCATTTCTCCAAGCGAAGAAGATCTTGGCGACTCCCCTGTGTTGGCGGCTCCGACTCCCAAAGAGCCCATGCTCTTGTACATCGCCGCTTCTGACCGGGTAGTCTGCCTGATTATTGTAGTTGAACACAAGGAGGAAGGCAAGGCGCTTCGATCCGAGACGGTGTATTACGGCGAGTCTTGTCGACCTCCAAGCAGAATTACCCTCACTATCGAGAAGATGTGCTCTGGCGTGCATTTTGCCGCCAAGAAGAAAGCCCTACTTTCAAGAGCATCCAATCACGTAGTGCGCACGCTCCACTCGCCGAGATCATCGAGTCGAGGCGCCTCGGCCGAAGTGGCCCGATGGGCTATCGATCTAGCTCCTTACACCATCTACTACCAACCTCGCACCGCCATCAAGTCGCGGCGCTAGCCGACTTCCTCGTCAAGCCCAGGCGAGACTCGATACCGCCACCAGCGCCCGACTCTACTCATTGGCGGCTGCGCCCGGCGGCTCCAAGATGCGCACCGGCCTCGGGCGGCGTCGTCCTCACCTCCCCAAGGCGACAAGCTCAATCGTGCTGCAAATCCGCCGCCGCCTCCAACAACGTCGCCCGAATATGAAGCGCTCATCCACGGGCTCCGGCTTGCCAAGGAACTTCGGCATTCGCGGATCTGTGCTATGGCGACTCCGACTTGGTGGTTCGGCAATCATCTGGCGGCGGGGCGCCAAGGCGCAAACATGGCAAGCTACCGCTTCCTGGTCAGAACTCAGCGGATACTTGAGGTGCGAATTCCTTCACGTCTTAGAAAGCGACAACGATCAGCGAGCGCCTTGCAGCGCGAGTCGGCTCTACTGTAGCGATACCTTACGGCGTCGCCCTTGGCGCCTCCTCAAGCCGTCTATCAAACCATCACGAAATCCGACTCCATTTTACGTGCGGCTCCGCCCGAAATAGTCGGATCCGACTCAAAAGCCGACAAGCGACCTCAAAAAAGCAGCGATCGGCTCGGGGCTGCGGCGGTCGGCGAGGCTGCGCGGTCGGCCGAGACTTCAAACCCAGCCGAGGACTGCGCCCGGTCGGCCGGGAGCTGCGCCGATCGGCCGAGATTCCCTCGGTCCAACAAGCGGCGGCGAACTCCAACCCGCCGCCTCCCAACCCAGCCACCCTTGTCCAAGTCGGCTGTGGTAGCGATTGAAGAGATAGCAGCACCTTCATGGGCGCAGCCATCCTCAAGTTCCTAGTAAACAAGGAGTTACCAGCGAGCGAGACCACGGCTCGGCAAGTACAACGCCGGCGACAGCCTACACCATAGTCAGCGAAGAGTTAGTCGGTATGGCGTTCTGGTGTCCACCGGCGCTGCGTGAAGTCGAACAAAGGCCAGCGATCCTCGAGACATCCATCGGGCATGCGACCACCATGCGGCTTCAAGGGCGCTCGTGGCCAAAGCCTTTTCGGCCGCGGTTTCTTTTGGCCGGCTGCCTGGAAGAAGCTAAAGAACTAGTCAAGAAATAAAAGGGGTGCGGTGTTCGCTCCAAGCCCCTTGACCGGCTTCATGGCGAAGACAATCCCCATCGCTGGCCCTTAAGTAGTTTGGGGCACTGGACATGGTGGGACCATTCAAGGCGGCCCGGGCGGCCTAACTCATTTGCTTGTCGCGGTGGACAAGTTCACCAAGTGGGTGGAAGCAAAGCCCATCAAGAAATTAAGCGGGCGACAACGGTGACCTTCATTGCCGACATCACGGTGCGGTATGGCATACCGCCGCAGCATCATCCTGAACAGCGGCACCAACCGCCAAAAGCGCCTGGCTCGTTTACTGCGCGCGGCGAGCATCCGGCCCGGACTTAGCGTCCGTTGCCCATCCATGATCAAGCGGCGGGTGGAGCGAGCCAGCGGCCTCATCTGTCGACATCAAACCTCGATTGGTCGAACCACTCGGCTTCGGCAGCTGCTGGGTTGAAGAGCTGCCTGCCGTCCTCTGGAGTCTGCGCACGACCCCAAACAAGTCAACCGGCTTCACGCCTTTCTTCCTCGTCTACGGTGCCGAAGCCGTCATTCCGACGGATATCTGATTCGACTCTCGCGAGTCTCCATGTACACGAAGAGAAGCTGAAGAAGCATGCCAAGGCGGCGTCGATCTGCTTTGGAAGAGGACCATTGTTGGCACTCGATCGGTCGAGCATCTACCGGCAGAGTCTGCGTCGATACTACAATCGCAAGGTCAAGCCAAGATCATTCCAAGAGGCGACCTTGTGCTCCGGCTGATTCGAGAGAACAGCTGGCGGCCTAAAGTTATCGGCGCCTTGGGAAGGTCCTTCATCATCGACAAGGTGCTAGGGAGCAGCGCCTACTATTTGATTGGCCTTTCGAAGCCTCGAGCACGCAAGAGGGGCGACTCCGGCAAAAGCGAGAGCCCATGGAATCGAATCTTCTTGAAGATTTTCTGATTGATGCGGTATGTATCCGCTACCCTCTTTTGTATTAAGTACTAAAGACCTTAGGCCCCCGAGGCGAGCTCGGGGACTGCCTTCTTGATTATCGTATGATATGGATTATGCTTCCGAATATGCTTTTCCTTTTATCATACTATCGCACGGTCCGACTAGTCGACCGGGGACTACGCAAATCTTCTTTATAAACGCTCCACGAAGTCGGACAAGTAATGTGCGGCGCTCAAAGCCGTCTCTGCTGAAAGCCGCGGCTCATGGCAGCTAGCCGATAGCGGGGGCGGGAAAAAACAGCAGCACATGAAAAAACGACTAAGGGCTTAAGAGCTCGCATAGCCCAAGCGGCTGCCGACCTCCCCTACCGAGCCGACTCATGACGATCGGCTCGCGATCTCTATTTTTATCAATGATAGCCGACTATCGAGAGTCGGCTGTCGATTCAGCCAACTTGCTAGGATATTCTAAGCGACTAAGTACTTGCCTCCCTAAAGTAGCGAGCACTTGACCGGTGGCGATCCATGAGCGGCTGCCCGATCGGCAAGCGGCAAGCTGAAGGAAGGTGGCAAGGAAAAAGTCTAAGAACGAAGCAAGGAAAGGCGGAAATGATAAATATTTACATAAGGCCCTTGGCGAATACACCCAGGGTGGAATTGTTAATGACAAGTTTTTAAAAAAGAACAAAAGAGGCAGTAAAAGCTGAAGCACTCTAGGGGCGGCCTGCGGGCCGGAGGCTGGAGGTGGCGGTGTCGGGCGTGGGGCGATCGGCTGGCGGTCTTGGCTTGTGCGCCTCAGCGGCAGTCGCCTTGTCCTTCTGAGGCTCGTTGCTGGAGGCACGATCAGGCTGAGGCTGGCTGCCTGCTTCGTCTTCTGGCACCTCCTCCTCGCCTCCGTCCTCCGACTCGTCCTCCTCCTCGGTGCTGGAGCCGATCACCTCCGCCGAGTCCTCCTCGTACTCCGGGTGCATCCCGAACCACTCCGGCGGAACCTCCTCACCGCCTTCGGTCCGCTCGGGCACAAAGACACTGCTGTCCGTGTACTCGGCGATGGCCGCCCAGCTCGGCAGGCGCCTTCTCGACCTCCAGCTCGGCTGGGCCTCTGGCCGGAGCAGCGGCCAGGCGGTCGAGGCCAGCCAGTACCACCCTTTGGCGAACTCAAGGCCGGCGTGCTCGGCCAGGCCGAGCCCCTCAAGCCTCGGCGACCAGCGGCGACCTCCAACCAGTCGGCCGTCCGGATGGCGGTGCAAAGCCGGCACCTCCGGCCTGAGCGCAGCGACTTGGCGCGCCGCGCGTTGAAGACGGCGCAGCGAGCGATGGCGGGGCGAAGGCGAGCCCGATGCTCGAAGCTGCTCGTCGATGGTTCGGGGGCATTGGCGGCGATCGCCGCCCGCCGCCGCTCCTCTGAGCCGCCTCGATGGCGGAGCGGCCTGCAGTGGCGGGAAAAATTCTACCAAGGCGAAGGAAAGACGGTCGAAAAACCCAAAATCAGCCCGACCACGAGTCGGAAGACCGAAGAAGAAAAAAAAAATTACCGTCGACGATGTCCTCGAGCTCGTGGTAGCCGGAGGTCAGCATCGCCTCCCGGTCGGTCCAGGCGGAGCGCTCGACCTCGAACTCGGTTATGAGGGCATCTTCCCACGACTTGGCGTCTTCCTGCGCCTTCCGGAGCAGCTCTTTCGGCTCGGCCAGCTGCGTTGCCAGCAGGTCGCGCTCTTGGACGAGCTTGTCGCACTCCTCCTCCTTGGCGCGGCGAGCGGTGTTGGCCTCGTTCAGCTGCTCCTGGAGGGCGGCATTGGTGTCTGAAGATCGAAAGACAAGAACGTCATCAGCAAAGAAGGTCGCCGGGGAGATCCGGCCCGACTACTCAGTAGTCGGCCCGAATCTCGGGGACTACAGCCAGCGGCCGCCAGCGCCTTATGAGAGAAGGAAGGAAGGTCGCCCGCGGAGATCCGGCCCGGCCTTTCAGCGATCGGCTGAATCTCGAGGACTACAGACCAGCAGTGCGCCAGGCGCCCAGCGCCCAAGAGGAAGAATTGGCTCACCTCGACTTTCCGCCCGGATCGGCGGTCCGCTTCTCGGCTCTTCAACATTGCGGTTGAAAGCGATGGCCTTGAGATTGTGGTATTCTGCAAAACCGGCAAAGTAAAAGTTAGTCTTGAGCTCGCGGAGGGAGTTCGAGTCGCGTGCTCGGCGGCCGACCACGAACTCGGGGACTACACCCGGTGGGTGTTGGCGCTTACGGAAAAACGACGAAACTAAAAAGGAAAAGCGAAGCATACGGACGGAGGTCGCGAGGCGAATCGCCTTGGTGTAGAGTTGGGCGTCGCCCTCTTTGCGCCTTCGATTGGGCGTCTAGAAGGACTGGTTCGGAGGGCGGTGCGCCTTCACGCACCCAGCCGGTGGGCGCGGCACTTCAGCCTCGGCGTCCAAGTTCGCCCGTGCTCGCGGCGCCGGTTTCCCGAGCTTCGCGGCGCTGAGTTAAATCCTCTCAATCCGCAACGCCTATTGGCGCGCGGCAACCCGAAAAGCGATTCTTGGCGTCGGCGTCGTCCTGCAATCGGAGGATCTGCGGGTCCACCGGCTGTTTACCGTCGCGACCTTGAAAGCGGAGGCGGCGGCGGCGGCGGAGGCGGCGCGTGATATCCGAGCTGAGGCGTTGCCGCCCTCCTCCGCGAGAGGTTTGCGGTGCCGACCTCCCGGTCGCCTGTGAACTCGAGGGGCGGCGGTCTGGCAGCGATGGGGGGCGAGCATCGCCCGATCGGCGGCAGCGACCTCCTCGGCATGCCGCGCCGCCGCGGCCGCAGCCACGGCCTCCTCCAGGTGCCGCTGGGCATTGGCGGCCGCCTTCTCGGCCTCCTCCTTCTCCAGGCGGTCGGCCTCCTCCTCCTCGCGCTTCTCTCGCGCGTTCCGTGCCGTCGCCTCCCGAAGGTCGGCGGCGGGAACAATCCGCCGCGTATTGGCAGACGTCTCCACCGACCCCATGACGGAGGGGACAGCGGCTCTCTCAAGGGAAAGGGGAGCGCTGGAGAAGATTGGAGGGAGATCAGAAAGACTCAAGCGAGATCCAGAAAAGAGATGAAGGAGTAAGGGACTTACGAAGAAACCAGTGGCGGCCTTCTCACTTCCTTTCGGAAGCGGTTGGCCTTCGCGGCCGCCTCCTCCCGCTTAGTGGCGGCGGCGGCTCCTTGAACTTCTTCGACTTGCCGCGGGCACACTCGGCCAGCGTGGCGCCTCTTCAGCGCCCGGCTTGGCGGAGGCAGCTCTCGGCTGGCGGCGAAGCGACTTTTTATCGGCGTCGCCCTCGGGCGGTCGGCGAAAGGTCGCCCGGCGGTCTGAGGCGCCGTCTTCCTCCTCTCCGCCGCCTTGGCGTCGGCCTCAGCGCCCGCCCCCAAGTCGGGTCGTCGATATCGCTGACCTCGCGGTCGGGGGCGTAGTCGCGGCTCTCTTATGGCGCCCGGCTGCGGCGCCGTGAGAGGTTCTGCTCGGAAGACGCCCGAAAGATCGAGCTTCGAAGTCAAAGCGTGAAGAAGATCGAAATCTGAGGCGGAAGCAACTTACCATTGGAGGGGGTTGTCGCGAGTCGGCTCCTTGCGAACTGCCACTCCTCCGTGAACCCGCGATGGGCGATGTGGTTCACCAAGTTCGCCACCTCTCCGCGGCATGTCCTTGTTGCCTGATCGGCTTGGATCGCGCCGGCCGCTCATCTGACAGATGAGGTGAGGCCGGCCCTGGGCGGAAGAACCCGGCGCGCCACGGCGGCTAGGAGATCGGGGCGGCGAGCCCCTCCGATCGCAGCATGACTCGGGCGCGCCAGCGCGCGACTCCGGAGGTCGAAAGTGACTTCAACCGATGGGACCAACTGGGCGGCCGGCCAGTCAGTGGCTCGGGGTCGAAAGGCGGCAGGTTGACCCAGTCGCCGTCAGTAGAGACGTTCCTCACGTAGAAGCCTTTGGCCGGCGTGCGGCGGCTGAAATCTGAGCTTGAAGAAGAACTCCCCACAGCTCGAGGTGGGAGAACGCAATGTAGCCTTCAGACAGGTGGCGAAGGCGGAGAAGCACCACGCGTTGGGGGTGAGGTGGTGCGGCTGCAGGCTATGAAACTTCGAGGAAAGAGCGGAAGAATCCGCTCGTTGGAGAACCCCAGCCAGCGCATGAGATCTGGCGGAAGATGACCCGCTTCGCCCTCCGCGGCGCTGGTCGGATCTCTCCGCGCCGGCGCAGGCGGGCTTGCACCAAGTCCGCTTCGGAGAGGGCGGGTCTGGCGAAGAACTTCGATGTCCTCCGCCCCACATCCGAAACCGTCCCTGCACGCCGGGCCTTGAGGTGGGGCGCGACGGAAGAAAGCTCATCGCCCGGCGAAGGGGCACTGGCTCGGGCGGAGGGAGAAGGCTGTGGCTCGCGGCGAAGGAGGAAAAAGGGCAGGGAGCGGGGAAAGGGTGCGCGTACATTGCCGCCCGCTCCCTCCGCCTATTATATAGCCCAACGAAAGCGAGGCGGCGTGGGGATTAATCTGCGCCCGCGCCCCACGCCGCCCGATCAACCCCCACGGTTCTGCGCCTGATAACGGCGTGGGTATATAACCGTCCTCGGCACAGCGGATCCGCTCGAGGCAAAGGTGCGATAGTGGCGGGCCCCACGGCGACCCGTCCGTCGCGCGTGCGTGAGCGGCGGACTATCGCCTCCACGTGGCGCCGCGGTAAGACCACCTCAATTATGGCGGAAGCGTAACGTCGCCGCCGGTTTCCCGCCATGACTTGCGGCAGCGGCTCCTCGTGGCGCCATCCGGCCTCGGCGGTCTGTGAAACAGCGGCGAGTCTCGAGTCGGCTGGAAGATTAAGCTGCGAAGCCCCACACGGCGGCGCCCGCTGAAACCGCCCGGCCGGGGACTCTTGTCGGAGTAATGGGCCACGGTAGGCTGACCGGGACCCAAGATCTTTCAAGACATCGGGCAGGCCGCGCCCCTCGGCCGAGTCCCAGCTGGCGACCTTCGAGAAGGCCGAGTCTCCACTGGCGACCTTTGGAGAGGCCGAGTCTCCACTGGCGACCTTTGGAGAGGCCGAGTCCCCGCTGGCGACCTTTGGAGAAGCCGAGTCCTTAGATGGCGACTCTAAAGCAAGCCGACCCCAGGCTTGCGACCTTTCAAAGGGCCGACTATGAGAGTCGGCCAGCGACCTTGCCCAAAGGCCGATGCGGGGTACAGCCTCGACGTGGCCGTCCCCTCAAACCCACGGGAGGAAGGCATGGCTACAGTGAGCCGCATCACCAGGAGATCTCCGGTGAGGCACGGCACTGTTGCCATGCCTCCCCTGACCTCAGCCACAGTGCATAAGGCACTGTGCCCATGATGGCGGCATGTACGGCCCGGAGATCGCCGGGCCCTCCGTCAGTGAGAGAGAAGAAGACGGCCGGAGAGCCCGAAGACGGCCCTGCGGGAGTCGGCCTCCCCAGAGTCGGCCGCCTCGGCCAGAATCCACAAGCCATAAACCAGATTGGGCGGGAGTGGCGGCAGTGATCGCTGACGAGCGGCGGCATTGTTCCCACGACCCCATGACCGAGCCTGCGTCATCGGGCGCTGCACGATGTTACTGCATGTCATGAGGCCCGCCAATCAGTGGGCCCGAAGCGGGCAGCGAGGGGCGGCTGCAAGAGAGATCGAGCGGGCTGGGGCCACGCCCAGTCAGATTATCGTTGTACCCCCGGGGGTAGGCCTATATAAACCCCCCGAGGCACCCATGCAAAGGGTTCGGCCCTGGATAGGTTTTAGACACATAGCAAGAGGGGAAAGAGCTGGCCTTGCTCCTTCCCGCTTCCCAAAACATCTCAAGGAGCACCTCTGTACCATCATACCATAGTGATCATGCGGAGACCCCGCAGAGCAGCAGTAGGGGTGTTATCTCCCCGGAGAGCCCGAAGCTGGGTAAGATTCGCCGGCGTGCATGTCTACGCCTCATCCCGTTTCCAGGCACCGGCGACGTTCTACTCGCCCCCACCATGATAAGCCACCTATTGGCATATGTCGCATCCAACCCCCGACAGGTGAAGTTTAAGATTGCTCCATGATGGACAGGTTTATGTTGGGATATCACAATATCTCTTATTTAATTAATGCATCTATATACTTGGTAAAGGGTGGAAGACTCGGCCTTTTGCCTGGTGTTTTGTTCCACTCTTGCCACCCTAGTTTCCGTCATACCGGTATTATGTTCCCGGATTTTGCATTCCTTACGCGGTTGGGTGATTTATGGGACCCCCTTGACAGTTTGCTTTGAATAAAACTCCTCCAGCAAGGCCCAACCTTGGTTTTACCATTTGCCTCACCTAGCCCTTTTTCCCTTGGGTTTCCGGAGCCGAGGGTCATCTTTATTTTACCCCGGGCGGTGCTCCTCAGTATTGGTCCAAACTAAACACCGTCTTGGGACCATTCCTTGGCAACTTGGATTAAATCGGTACTTATGCGCTTAGCTTATCCGGTGTGCCACGAGAGCGAGATATGTGCAGCTCCTATCGGGATTTATCGGCACAGTGGGCGGCTTTGCTGGTCTTGTTTTACCATTGTCGAAATGTCCTATAAACCGGATTCGAGGCTGATCAGGTCTTCCTGGGAGAAGGTATATCCTTCGTTGATCGCGAGAGCTTATCATGGGCTAAGTTGGGACACCCCTGCAGGGTATAAACTTTCGAGAGCCGTGCCCGTGGTTATGTGGCAGATGGGAATTTTTTAATGTCCGATTGTAGATAACTTGACACCAGATACGAATTAAAACGCATCAACCACGTGTGTAGCCATGATGGTCTCTTTTCGGCAGAGTCCGGGAAGTGAACACGGTTTTGGGTTATGTTTGACGCAAGTAGGAGTTTAGGATCACCTCTTGATCATTGCTAGCTTCACGACCGTTCCTTTGCTCCTCTTCTCGCTCTCATTTGCGTATGTTAGCCACCCTATATGCTTAGTCGCTGCTGCAACCTCACCACTTTACCCCTTCCTTTCCCATTAAGCTTTGCTAGTCTTGATACCCATGGTAATGGGATTGCTGAGTCCTCGTGGCTCCTGATTACTACAATAACGGTTGCGAGTACAGGTTGTCACGATGATCATGGCGCGAGGCGATGTTTGCTTGTTTACGAGTTCTTCTTCTGCTTCTTCTTGATCGGGGATAGGTTCGGTCGGCAGCTGGGCTAGCGGTGGTGGATGTCGTTTGAGCTTACATTTGTGTTTCATCCGTAGTGGGATGTTGTTCTTATCTATGATGTATTGTTGTATTCATGTGGCATTGTATGCCTTTTGTATGTATCCCTATCTATTATGCAATGTTGATGTAATGATATCCACCTTGCAAAAGCGTCTTCAAGATGCGCTTCTATCCTTGGTGGGAGTTTCGAGTTCCTTTAGGATAGGGTCGCATCTTGGGCGTGACAAGTTGGTATCAGAGCCTCGACCGACCATAGGAGCCCCCTTGTTTGTTGGCCGTTGTTGAGTCTAGAAGAAAACTATTTTTAGTCTTAGGATTATATATATTGGAGAGTAGGATTCTTTTTACTCCTCAGTCCCTTCGTCGCTCTGGTGAGGCCTCCTGACGTAGATGTTTTGTCTTTCCTCTCCTCAAATTTCACTAAAAAAAATTTAGGATCACGCGGGTATCTTGGAATCGTTCCGATGGTTTTGTGACGAGAACATTGTTCTTGGTGCCTCCTAACATTTAGGGGTTGTGGCAGTGTCCCGGGGAGTTGAGCTCCGAGGTGTTGTCATCACAATTTTATCGTTGCGATTACGGAATACGAGTTTTGCCGACATCGAAAATCTCTTTTATGCAGTTGTTGGTGAGATAACCTCGATGTCACCCAGTACTGGGGAGTTCGGGAGTATTGCCGTAGCTCGTATAACGGATGCTTTTCGAAGGTTGATGTACACGATTTTCGGAGTTTTCTTGGTTATGTGTTGACGGATGGATACAGCTGGATGTAGGGATTGTTAGTTTGGGTGTGATATATTGCTTCCCCTGTATCCCCAACACCAGATTGCATAAGCAGAAAATTTCGGGAGTTTATAGGTGGGAATTCAAGTAGCTCCTAGAATATCTTTCCGACAGATGCATGATATGGGATTGGGTAAATCTCTATCATATGTATTTGTTCCGACTTATTTCTGCAAGCCAATCCTTTGTTTTGTTTTATTTGTGGTATTCGAGTTGCTTCGATGTCAAGTGTTGAATCCATACATTTCCTAAACGGTGTTCTCATATTTCTATGGGAGTACTAATCCTTTTGATCATTGAGATTGTCATGTCAATTCTTTCCAACTGGTGTGCTTCTCTTCAAGTGGATCTGATCATTTCAACATTTGCGAGATCAATTCTAAGTTTTCTCAACGGTGTTTGTTTCATCTTCCCCAAGTTGCCTTTGTTTTCCCTCCCACCCACCCTTTTCTTCAAGGACTCATTTATTTTAATCAAGTATCCATTTATTCATGTGAAGTCACTTCACTCTTTTCAATCAATGTTCTGATCCGGTGATCCGTCGTGAAGATGCTCACGAGCTTCAAGTTCATCATCCTTCGTTCTTTTTTCTTCTCCGGCGGATCCAATTCAAGCTTTCAGTGTTGATCATATTCCTTTCCTCGTGTCAAATGCTTTCTCATGCTGGTGCACCTCTCAATCATTCACTTCTTCCTATTCATTTGTTCTGGAGCGCTGAAGATATCTCAAAAGACTTGTGTTTCCATTCTCAATCCGTTCAAGATATTGCAAGGTTGTTATCTCATTCAAGCCATTTAATTCAACTGGTGCAATCTCTCTTCAAAATTATTTCAATGGTGTTTCTTTTGAGTGGGCCCTAACCCACAGGTCTTTTCCCAGGATCTTACCTGACTCTTCTAATTTTTTTTCCGGAGCTATTCTATAATTCTTTTTCAAAGTTGACGTAAGAATGAATTATCATCAGTCACATGCCTTCTCCAAGATCTCTTTCAAATTATTTTTTATAGTTGGCTCAACCTCTGTGTTTTTCATTCTCCCGGAGTATCTCAACAATTCATGGTGGTTCTCATCATTCTCAACATTCGAAGACCGAAGAAGAGTTTCTCTTAAATCTTGTCCATTCTCTTGAAGATTCATGGTTATAGCTTCATGCCATCATCATAATTGTTTTTGATTGTGACAATTCTTTTCTTACCATCTGGAGCATTTCATGAGTTGTTTCCATTTTTTCCTCCGAAGGCCGTCATGTCATAATTCTTCATTCTCAGCGTGTAGCTATCGTTCTCCAAACCTTACCGGTGAATCGTTCAAATATCCTCTAATCAGTTCATGTTCTCTTCGTTCTCATGTATCTAAATCCCCTCAGGTATCTTCATTCGTTTTCCAATTCTTCTCGGTGAATTGTGCCTTTCCTACTTTCATTTTCAATTCTTACGGTGGTTCGTTCAACATTCCTATTCCTTGTCGGCATATCAATTAATTCGTTCTTTCCAAATCCTACTGGTGGTTCATGAAGACCTTCCCAAATTTCGCGCTATATTCCCCCTTTAATCTTTTTCAATGCAAATAAGTAGTATGCAAATCCATTGTTTCCCATCAATTTAATTGGTGGAGGATAAGCATACAATAAATCTTATTCTTATTTCCTCAAGGTGACTCAATTCTTTTTACGGAGATTATTCATGATGAATAAATTCTTGATTACAAGTGATTCATCTTTCTTTCCGGAGTTGGTCATCATATCATATTCTCGATTCAAGTTGCTCACCTTTCTTTTCCGGAGTTCCAAGTTTTCTTGGATGTCTCATCACGAAGCTCCATCTATATCATTGCAAGGCTTCAATCTTGTTCGCTTCAACCTTCAATTATTTTATGTTATCATTTCCTATCCGGAGTTCTTCATGGAGGCTCAACATGGTGATTCGTCAAGGATTCCTTTCATTCTTCAATTGTTCTTCAAGATTTCTCTTGAAGTTATGACCCGCCAAGCTATACTCTAAAATAAACATGGTGTTGAACACATGTTTTGTTTGGAGGAGTTCAAGCATTCTTCATCTTGCATTCTGAAGTGCAATTCTTTCTATCTTATCTTTTGAGGTGGTGTTATGTCACTCTTGACAATTTCCCTTCGCGATTCACATGTTGTCAAGAATGAGGTATTTTAAATCCATCAATCTCTTCTTTGGAGTTATCTTGGTATAGATTTCACCTAAAGCCTTCCCTAAGGAATGTTGCTATTTGTGGTGCTTATCAATGATCCGAGTTTTCTCCTATCCTCTCGGCGAAAGAAGTTTTCATCTCTTCCTTGATCTCAAACAAGCAATTTTTTTTCGTTAGTGGCAGAATTTCACCTCTTAGTCTTGGGATGTTTTCCATAAGCCCACTACAAGCTTATTCGTTTCGTTGTTGGTTTTCCAACAACTCCGTTCTAGCATTTCTTGTAAGCGTACTCTTTCAAGATCTTGTTTCTCTCTGTTCATTCCA
This sequence comes from Aegilops speltoides, assembly GCA_021437245.1. Lineage (NCBI taxonomy): Eukaryota > Viridiplantae > Streptophyta > Magnoliopsida > Poales > Poaceae > Aegilops > Aegilops speltoides. The sequence continues at coordinate 204,285,460 of CM038144.1, forward strand.
TTCCATTCTTTCCTTTCTTCCGGAGGCATTGTGATGTTGCTCTCGTTGACCCATCATCTCATTTTGTCAAGATCATGTTATTCTCTTGCTTATCCATTTAACCGGAGTGTTGTGTTCTAATTCAAGTTCTTTCATCTTGTCAAGTTTTGCCTCTATTTTCAACCCGAGTGCTGTCTGAAATCCTTCTTACCCATTGTGCCATTCTTTCAATAGTTCCGGACGCAGTGTGTTGTTGATTTCATCAAGTATCATCCCATCTTCTCAAGCTCATGTTCTATTCCTTCCATGTTCAACCGGAGTGCTGCCCGAATTCTTCCTCTCCCATCTTGTTTTAACCGCAGTGGTTTCGAATTCTATCTTGTCCATTAAACTCTTGATTCATGTCTTTGCAACCTTCTAGTTCTCGTAATACTCCTTGTTCATCTTTTCTAACGGATTGGTTGCAATCTCGTTCATCTCTGTTGTACTCTTTCTTTTAAATTGCTCAACCTCTCAAGGTTCGTGTTTTCACTTGTTCGTCAAAGAAGCAACTTAGTTTTACCTCTTCTCTTCCTCTTCCGTTTCTCTCCGGTGCCATCCTAGATCTCGGGACGAGATCCTCTCGTAGAGGTGGAGTGCCGCATACAACTTTCCATATTCGTAACTCCAACTCTTGCCTTTTCCGGAGATGCGTTATGATATTTCCTTCGTGGTTGGGTTTTGTCTTTTGTTTTGCGTTTTGTTCATGTCATGCATTTCATCTCATGGCATCATGTGCATTGCATCCACATGTTTTCATAAAGCTTGCATTCGTTTGTAGTTGCCACGTCCTCCCCCTTGCCTTCGTTGACCGTTCCAAGACCAACCGGGTTTTCAAGTCCCTCTTGTCTGGCCACTTAATGTTCTCCACAATGCATAGACCCCTCTTGCGCCTATCCGAAACTTACCCGAACCCAACCCGCTCAGTCATCACCGTTGCATTCGGGTTCATCCCCAAACATCGTTAAAACATCTCCATTTTCTTATTTGGTCTCCCTAGCCTATTTATCCGGGACCGTCCGATTATGATCGGAGGGACCAAATGCCCCTATCCAAAAGTCCATTTGCTATATATAGACCAATCCCCTAGGCAGCAACCCTAGAAATCCTCCCCTTTGTCCTATCGCGCCGCCACTAGCTCCACCCGGTTGCCTCCGTCCTCGGGATCTCCTCCCGCAGCAACCACCGCTCCACCTCGTCTTCAACACTGGGCCAACCAGCGCACGCCCCACAACCATCGGCTCCATCCAGCCAGCAGCCTCCACCTCCTCCCTTCGAACCATCCTCGCGCCCGTCTCCAGATCGAGCAGGAGGCTCATTCCCGGCCTCATCCTCCCGCAGCACGCCCGTCCTCAAGCCCCTACCCCGAGCAGCTTGCGAGGCACCGGCCCTCCTCCTGCTCGTCTCCGACACCTGCAGCCGCGCTGCTCCCCTTAGCTGTCACGTCGCCGACCTCTCCAGCCAGGCCGTCCCCGCTCCCTTGCCTCCTTCCTCTTCCTTCTCCGTTTTCTCCCTCGCCTCACATCTCTCTCTCTCTCTCTCTGTGTGTATTTTTGAACAGGAGCTCGCCGCCCTGACGACCTCGCATCTGCTCGATCCGGCCGGGAATGGGACCCCGACGATCTCCAGCGCCTGGATCCGGCCTTTCCAGTGCTCCTTGTCGCCTCAGGCCAGCGCGCCGCCCTCGTCGTCGTGTTGTTCCTCTGCTTCCAGTGCCGCCCTCCGCCAAGTCCCTGCCCCTGCCATCTGCTTCCCCTTCAACGAGAAGATCTGCTGTGCCTCTGCCCGAGGGGCGCGCTCGTCCCTGAGCCACGTGCGCCAGCCTCGACCTCCTCCTCGCCGGAGTCCTGCACTAGCCGCCGCCTGAATCCACCGCCTGCTGCCATCCTGGACCTCACATCTGCTGCATCCCGCGCCGCTGCTGACTTCCCCTGCTCTAGCTACGCTCGTTCTGATCGAGCGTTGACCACAGGCCGCTCCAAGGCGCCAAGGCCCAGCTCGCCCTCCATCTCCCCCCAGTGCCTCCCTTTTTTCCTTCTATTGGGCCTGCTCTAGCCAGTTTTGGCCTGTTTAGGTTTTTTTATCAGTCCGGCGAATTTGTCTAATTTTCCAGGGAATTACAGATTTGCAGAAAAACCCTCAAACATCATGCATTTAATAACTCACAAATGGTGCATCGGATTAAAATGATTTATATATGTAAAATGCTTAGAATTTTATCTAGTTTCATAATATGCCACTTTCATCCATGTTTGAAATGTTTAAAATGTTGTTTGATTAAATTTGCTCAAATGCCATGTTAAAATGATTTATTTCATAACTAAATAACCGTAGCTCCATTTTAAATAAACTTTATATGTAAATGGGGTGGAAAAATGCATAGTTTAACATGGTCCACTTTATTTTCCTGTTTAACAACAATAAAATATGTTTTAGGGCAGAACAGTACCAAATTCATAAATATGGACATGAGGATTTTCTGGATTTGTTTGTTGTTATTCCGGCCTCGTTCAAACTTGCCTAAATAGTTAGTTTACTTTTGTTACACCCCTTGCCATGTATAACAACATTTAACATTGTTGTGTACATAACCGAGAGAGAACTAAACAATTGATGTAGTGTTTTCTTAATATGCAACTCGTTGCATATTGAGCTCCACTTAACTTGTAGTATTGTTTGTTGCACTTTCCCATGCCATGCCTCATTAGACCGGACATGCATCATGCCTGTTTGTGCATCATGCCATGTTTATGCTTGTGCATTTACCATGTTGTTTGTTTATTTCCAGTGTTGCTTCTTAGTTCCGGTATTGTTGCGATTGTGAGGATTCGTTCCACTACTCCCGTTCGTCTTCTTCATGGACTCGTTCTTCTTCCTAGCGGGATTTCAGGCAGGATGACCGTTACCCTAGATCTCACTACTATCATTGCTATGCTAATTGCTTCATTCTATCGCTTTGCTGCGCTTCCTATAACTTGTTCTTCAAGCCTCCCAAATTGCCATGTCAGCCTCTAACCTTTTCACCCTTCCTAGCAAACCGTTGCTTGGCTATGTTACCACTTTGCTCAACCCCCTCTTATAGCGTTGTTAGTTGTAGGTGAAGTTTAAGATTGCTCCATGATGGACAGGTTTATGTTGGGATATCACAATATCTCTTATTTAATTAATGCATCTATATACTTGGTAAAGGGTGGAAGACTCGGCCTTATGCCTGGTGTTTTGTTCCTCTCTTGCCGCCCTAGTTTCCGTCATACCGGTATTATGTTCCCGGATTTTGCGTTCCTTATGCGGTTGGGTGATTTATGGGACCCCCTTAACAGTTTGCTTTGAATAAAACTCCTCCAGCAAGGCCCAACCTTGGTTTTACCATTTGCCTCACCTAGCCCTTTTACCCTTGGGTTTCCGGAGCCCGAGGGTCATCTTTATTTTACCCCCTCGGGGCGAGTGATTCTCTGAGTGTTGGTCCAAACTAGAGCACCGTCTGGGACCATTCCTTGGCAACTTGGATTCGCTTGTACTGTGACGCTTAGCTTATCTGGTGTGCCACGAGAACGAGATATTTGCAGCTCCTATCGGGATTTGTCGGCACAGTGAGCGGCTTTTGCTGGTCTTGTTTTACTATTGTTGAAATGTCTTGTAAACCGGGATTCCGAGACTGATCGGGTCTTCCCGGAGAAGGTATATCCTTCGTTGATCGCGAGAGCTTATCATGGGCTAAGTTGGGACACCCCGCAGGTATAAACTTTTCGAGCCGCCGTGCCTGCGGTTATGTGGCGATGGGAATTTGTTAATGTCCGGTTGTAGATAACTTGACACCAGATGCCAATTAAAATGCATCAACCGCGTGTGTAGCCGTGATGGTCTCTTTTCGGCGGAGTCCGGGAAGTGAACACGGTTTTGGGTTATGTTTGACGCAAGTAGGAGTTCAGGATCACCTCTTGATCATTGCTAGCTTCACGACCGTTCCGTTGCTCCTCTTCTCGCTTTCATTTGCGTATGTTAGCCACCATATATGCTTAGTTGCTGCTGCAACCTCACCACTTTACCCCTTCCTTTCCCATTAAGCTTTGATAGTCTTGATACCCATGGTAATGGGATTGCTGAGTCCTCGTGGCTCACAGATTATTACAACAACAGTTGCAGGTACAGGTTATGCGATGATCTTGACGCGAGAGCGATGTTTGCTTGTTTCTAGAGTTCTTCTTCTGCTTCTTCTTTGATTAGGGGATAGGTTCCAAGTTGGCAGCCTGGGCTAGCAGGGTGGATGTCGTTTGAGCTTCTGTTTGTGTTTCATCCGTAGTCGGATGTTGGTCTTATGTATGATGTATTATTGTATTCATGTGGCATTGTATGCCTTTTGTATGTATCCCTATCGATTATGTAATGTTGATGTAATGATATCCACCTTGCAAAAGCGTGTTCAAGATGCGCTTCTATCCTTGGTGAGACTTTCGAGTTCCTTGAGGATAGGGTCGCATCTTGGGCGTGACACATGGATCTGTCATCCTCCATAGCCTCAACCCTGAGTCCTTTCTGATCCTCATGTCCTCAGCCACAGGATGGGCATCATTGTGGTCTGGTATCTTGGGCTTGAGCTTCCTCAGAACTTGTCCTTCTTCATCTTCCTCATCAGCAACATTAGGCACTGGGGCCTTGTTCTTCTCTGCAGCTGGAATACTCCTAGTATTCCTCTTTGGTGCATCCTTGGGCTTTGATGTTGCAGCCCCTGATCTAATAGCATCACCCATAAGCTTTGGTGCCTTGGGTGCTGGTGCAGCAACCTCTTCTTCCTCTTCAGAGTCTCTCCTCATAGAGGGATTTCCAAGAACCTGAGCAGTAGTGGTTCTGACTCTCTTCTTCTTCTTATCCTGAGCAGCTTCATCTTCTGACTCAATGGCAAACTTCATAGTTTCTCCGGTGGGAACCTTCTTGGGTTTGGAAGTTGTGACTCTCTTTCCAGGTGCCTCTTTGGGTTCAGTCTGTTCACGCACTTGAGTGGATCTTCTGACCTTAGGCATAGGTGTCCTCTTGGCAGGAATCTTCCTATTAAGTCCAGGCTTTGTATTCTTTGCTGAGCCATACTCCTTTTTGAGCACTACCTTCTTGGAGGTATCCTCATCCTCTTCTGCTCTATAATCCTCATCCTCAGAATCTAAGGTTCTTTTCTTCCTTTGCCTGGTGGCAGCTTTAGGCAGATTGCTAGGAGTGCTTCTGCTGCCATCATCAGAAGAACTTGAGGGACTAATGCCCTCACTCATGTGAACCTGCTCTTGACATGTTACGCTGTCACTCAGTGCGACATCTGCAAACACCGATCACGACCACGTGAATAGTTATATATGAGATAGAGTGGATGAGCATCACAAAATGCGACATTTTGCAAAGAATGATTCAAAAATTCAGTTTTAGTTTTCCACGAAAGCATTTGGATCAACCAATTTTCAAACTCGGTGATACCGAAGCAGTTTTGGAACCTAAAGCGATGAACTTCGGTTGGACTGAGTCTCATTTCGATGGCACCGAGACGCTAGTGTTTCACAAAGTCCTAAAATCGGTCTCACCGATTAGCAATTCTCGGTCAGACCGAGAGTTAATAGTGCAATGGCGTTAGCCAAATCGGTGGGACCGAGTTTTTCAACTCGGTAGGTCCGAGATGGTTTCGGCGGAAACCTAACCCTAAAATTTCGAATCTCATCTACTCTACGGATTGCATTGACTGGATAGGAGTGTTTCAATCGTGGCAAGAATCAATAAGAATACAATGTGCTAGGAATCAGACGAGGATAGCACAGTGATCGAGTCCATACCCTAGCTTGGCGATGAACTCGCTACGGTGGCAACGGCGGGGTTGAATTCCGTTGGCAAGCGGAGACTAGCGACGAGGCGGTGGCGGCGAGGAGCGATCCGGAGACCCCGATCGCAGAGCGAGCTATTCTTGCAGCTAAGAGGTTCGGAGAAATTTCCAAATTTTGCCCGTGACTATATATAGCCCGACCACAGCGGTGTGGTGAAGTGGAACAACTCGGTGGCACCGAGATGCATAACTATGTATAGTTACAGCAACTCGGTGTGGCCGAAAAGTTCAAATCGGTTGCACGAGATTGAAAACCTAGATCGACTTAGTGACCTCGGTGGGACCGAAATGTAGGAATCGGTCAGACCGAGAATCACAAAGAAGTTTTGGAGGTTTATGTCTATGACGAATCGGGGACTCCGAGTGCTTCTCACACAGAGTGGTTCGAATCTGACTTGATCAAATTTTGTGATGTAGAATGAATAGAGTTTGAGACGAGAAAAGCATAGATAGCTAGAGAAGGTTCTTAGGCATTCTTGTCCATCCACTTGGCAAAAAGAAAAGAAGCCAATCAATCAAAACAACAAGTGGATGTCCTCGAATGAGTAAAAGATACACCAACATGCTCACACAATAAGATGGCAAATGAAATATGTGGCAAAGCATGCACAACCAATTCGAGCATCTATCAAACAATTGGCGATGACTAGGTCATCTATATATGAGTATATTGACATAGGAGTCAAATGGAAACATTTGATCATAGGTCATACTCATCGTTTAAGCTCAAGTGGGGTTACCACTTTTACATAATGCATTGATGTGTTCACACCATTAGAGTTGCTTTGACTCAATTCTTAGAGTTAAGCTCCCCCTAGATGTGAGATCCCCTTTTAGAGGGATGAACTGACCTTGGGTTTTGTCGATGATGACTTCATGAAGGTGTTGAAGATGTGGATGCTCAATGTTGATGTAGACCATTTGGAGCAATCCTGTGGAGTGAGTTGCACTTTCAACTTACCTACATGGGTTAGTCCCACAAGGAACAAACAAGAATATCCATAGACATAGAGAGATGCACACACAAGATGATGTCCATGAAATCATTAGGTTACCTTGTCCCTTGCCTTACCAACATGAGGGTTTGTGACTCCTTTAACTAGTGCAAGATGTGGAAGTTGATTGCACTTGTTCTTGCCATAATGATATGAGTGAAAAATGTTGGCGGAGTCACCCTCAAGAACTCTTCTAGTTCCTCTTCTTCGGGATCCACATCATCTTGATGGGAATCCTTGGAGTTGTAGTTGTACTTGATGAAGTAGAACTTGACGTAGTCTTGGGAACACACTTGAACGAGGCCTTAGGTGCTTCTTCAAATGCATCAATCTCTTCTTGAAGCTTTGTGACGCCCGGATAATTAAGCTACATCAACCAGCTACTAATGATGCCACGTCACCTCGATTACTGATGCTAATCTCGCGTTAGTTCGAAACCTGTTCGAATTCAAATTCAACATGAAGAAAATAATAAAAGTTTTCAAATATTATAACTAAAATGTTCAAAGTGAGCCAAATAATGCATAGGTAATTATGGTAAAGGAACCACGCTTTTATAAAATGTTTAGATGCTTAAATGTGAATGAAACAGCAACATGACCAATATAATAAATGCCTTTTATTAATTATAAAATGTTAAAATATTTTATTTAGGGGTTTAAACTTTTGTAACAAAGGTATAATTAGTAATACTGATTTTGGTACAACTTTTATGTTTTTATAAAACTTAAATAAGATGAGACTAAAAGTAAAATAGTAATAGGAAGTTGGTATCAGAGCCGACTGCCTGTAGGAATCCCCCTTTCCAACTCCTTGGCCGAAGTTGAGTCTAGTCGATGAAAATTGTTTTACTAACTTGGCTGTGCGGCCCATGGGCCCACGTCGCCAATTGGGTGGTATTAGGATCTTTTATTCCTCGACCTATACTCTGGGACTCTAGTCTCTCCTCTATTCGGGTTAAAATGGTTTTACTAACACTAACACTAGGATCTCGTGATCACATCCACCCGGAGAGCCCCCTACTACAGATGATCGCCTGCTGCACCAGAAGACCCTGAAGGTACTCTCCGCTGTTAACCCGAGAACTTGTGTTCATCGCGTTGGCAATTCCCCTTCCACCGTCAACCCTGGTGGATAACTACATGCAATTGTCATTCTTACATTCATCCCCAGTTGGTCTTTTTATTACAAGATACCCCGAAATACTCATCGTTGTTTCGATAACCATTTGTGTCTACTGCCTTGCAGTTCTTTACCACATGAATACCCCTGCAAATAATTACTTGCACTTATCGAGTATTCATCCATCCTCAGTTGTTCATATGTTTCATATGATACTTTGAAATTCTATCCGATCATTCGAGAATCCTCTTTAAAACTATTGCTCTACATATACTTGTCTGCTTGCATTATGGATGCTTCCCATAGGTCTAGCAACATACATTAGTCTCCTTTGACACTGTCATTTTGATCCTATTGATTCAACATGAGTGCGAATGCACGCAATCATCGGTTGATTCTTTTCAAATTATCTTTTCGGCTGAGATGTCATTTTGAACATGATTTGTTTATCGACCAATCAGATTGTCGTCGATTGTATCCCTAAGTCTATTCAGCTTACCCATCCTTAATCGTATGTTTGCTTGATCCTTGAATCGAAATCATGATTCTTTACATTGAGCTTTGAATTAGTCGATTGTTCCTATAATTCAATACATTTGTATTGTTTCTTCCTCTGATTGTGTGCCGATGCTCACATCAGCTCCATTATAGACCGTCGGATCCTTTGTTGAATTATCATCCGACAGTGTCCTTGGTATACAAAACCTCAAGAAGTTCTTTCACTGATACTTAATTCCATTGGTAAATCCTATTCTCTGATTTGGCCAAACCATGCTCTGCTTTTGAGCTGGTGATAATTACTCTTGAAATTTGTGGTATATGTTTCTAAGATGCCCTAATGGGTTGAAGCTATACCTTCCCAAAAAACCGTATGAACCTCAAGGGTTTCATAAGTCATACCCTTCTGGTGTTTTACCAGATAATTTTCTACAATACAACTTCTTTGAAGACGAGAAGTGAATGAAAGGTTATGCATTGGAGAAGTGGGAGTCGACCTTGAACTTCGTGTTCATGCCCATGGAAATGATGTTGAGCTTATCATGATAGCTTCTCGTAACAATAATTATTCACTTAATTTGATCTTGTGTCTATGATTTTGTCCTTTGCAATCGTGGTTCCGACCGTGATTGTTCTTCTTTGATTCCATTCTCGGACAAGTTAAAAGTACTTGCCTTCTGCAGATCATTATGTCTGCCCAACCTCTATTTTGATCTACCTTCGAGTATTACCCCCTGGTATCTCGAGGATATCAACCCATTACACTACATCTTATGAAAGTAACTTTCCCCATCATGGTCACTCCACGGGTTCTGGGTTGTCGTCATCCGAGAACACCGATTTGTGAATCAAATCAACACCATGATTTAGTACTTCCAGTACTTTGTTGTTGAGAAGTTTAATACTCCATCACGTCATTCCGAGCTTGATCGGCTACATCATTATCATGCTAATTTAAACTATGCTACCTGGTCCTTCCCGGAGCACAAGTTTTGATGTTGAGCTAAGCTTACAACGATCTTCCTCGGCATATCATTTCGCCTTGGACAACAAGCTTGATTTCAAGTTCGTACTGTACTAGTGGTTTCAATAACCTTTCGCTCCATTATTCATTTGACTTGATGTCATCGCCAATCGATTACATCTTCATGAAATCTCGAGACAAATGTGTCGTGAACATCATCAACATTCTGAGCTCTTCCAAGATATCTATCGAATTCTTTATGAGAAATACCACCCTTTGCTCCCGGTGATTTGTGTTATCATCGACCACTTTATTTCCTTTCGTTCAACACAAACTTGTTTGTGTTTTGTGTTATACCTTGAGCTCCTCTCTATCTAGCTCATGTTCTATATTACCTTGGAGTATTACCATCTCTTTTTGTCAAGAATGTAGTGAGAATTTCACCACCTCTTAAGAATTCTTGATATAATAACTCTTCTCGCCATCTCCGTTCATTCCTCGGTCCCCGTGTTGTTTTTAATCAGAATACCGACAATTGAGCTATGACGCGTGAATTCAAAACTTCTAGCAACCCTATTGCTTTGAAGTGAATGGGCGATAGTTTCATTCTAAGTCTTTCGATAATTGAATCACCATTCTAAACATTGATCATGCTACCTAAGCACATATTATGGGTGCATCTTTCAACCAATGTTTAATTATGTAGGTTTTCCTTGAGCATGCATCATTATACCATTTGATCTGGCAAATGTTATCTCCTTGTTCACATAATTGTGGAAATCCATCCTTTGGAAATCTCGATGATTTGTCGCTGAGCCCATCAGCCACCTCATCATCCTCTCCTTGGTTTACTGACGAACTCTTGTTTCGAAACTCGCTTCCATAGTTCATTTCCCAAGAATCTTATGATGTCTTCTCGTTAATTCGTGTCGTACCTTTTTATCTCAGGATCCTGAGTTTGAGGTATCATGACACCAATCGGATCTGAATCTCGGTCAGATATGATGGTAGGGACAACTTTCCAGGAGTTATGGTGTTGGTCCTTTGATGACCCGGTAATATGATGTCATGCCTAGCACCCCCCTGGCTGGAGGACCTATCATTACAATTTCTTTTGCAAGGATATCCATTCTTCCTGGAGGTAATTGTAAGACTTATTGTATAAGTTGTTCCTGATATGGATCCATTGTGACTCGAAAAGTATGATCTTTAGCCAATGACCATGTCAATGCTATCTCGAAGCATGTCTGTGGTACTCCGATCTTCAATAAGAACATTGGAAGCTCAATACTAAATTTTCTTGGTCAGTTATCCAAACACCGTTGTATGGGTAACATCTTGATTATTCCTTGCCTCTTATCTGAATGGTTGGGTACTTGCTCTCCTACCCTGTATGCCATGTTCTGCTTGTACATGGGAAGGATATACTCTTAATAATTGTGTGTAATCACAATTTTCCTTTCCATTGTTCTGTTTAATCTGATAATCGCGTTTTCCTTTCCATTCTTTTGTTTAAACTTTCCTGAATCTGACTTAACTAAGCAGAGATAATTCCCTGCCTAGGTAGGCATCTTGTTGTACCACTCTGTCTGTAAGATCCTGTTACTATTATTAATGACATTCCGGTAACCACCGATGGACGAGAACTTTGCCTATTGGTCCGCCTCGTTCAACGAGCAAGAAAATGGTTCTCTTCGTCCCTCGCCCTTGGTATCGCTGTTGTTGCCGACATAACTGACAGGCTACCCTCTGACATACCTTGCTTGTATGATCACGCAAGACGTCTCCGCCCTTCCCACTTTTAACCCACATGGTGGGCCCATAAACCACAGTTCCACGGGATCGAAACCTGACTCTTCTGTATACCCCCTGTTCCCAAGGTTGTTCCTCGCGCGTGGCCTCGTATGTAATTCACGAGCCACCTTCAGGTCTGATATCGGACACAATACTTATTCCCGTTGCTTTGACCCTTTCGCACCCTATAACAAGCATCGAACGATTGCCTGCCTGCTCGAAACTTCCCATGATACATCCTTACTTTGCTCTCGATATTTTCTTAAGTTTCGATTCGAGAGTTACTTTTTGCCACCTTCCTCGATGTTGTCAACCTGATAGTCAACCTTGACGAGGTCCGTTCTCCCAGAATGACCACCCTTTATTCTTTCGTAAGTACGATGGAGTTCCTGAAGAAAGGACGCCGACTTCATCATGATGACCTGAAGCAGAGAAATGAAGACATCAATGTATTGGACCAGCCTCTTCGAGAAGAGCAAGCCAGCATGGGAAGACCCGCTAGATTCGTTACCAAACCTCCCCCCTTTCACTACCTCTTAAATCTTGGGACGAGATTTCTTGTAGTGGAGGAGAATTGTGATGCCCGGATAATTAAGCTACATCAACTATCTACTAATGATGCCACGTCACCTCGATTACTGATGCTAATCTCGCGTTAGTTCGAAATCGGTTCGAATTCAAATTCAACATGAAGCAAACAATAAAAGTTTTCAAATATTATAACTAAAATGTACGGAGTGAGCCAAATAATGCATAGGTAATTATGGTAAAGGAACCACTCTTTTATAAAATGTTTAGATGCTTAAATGTGAATGAAACAACAACATAACCAATATAATAAATGCCTTTTATTAATTATAAAATGTTAAAGTATTTTATTTAGGGGTTTAAACTTTTGTATCGAAGGTATAATTAGTAATACTGATTTTGGTACAACTTTTATGTTTTATAAAACTTAAATAAGATGAGACTAAAAGTAAAACAAGATATGAGGAAAATTAAATAAATAAATAAAGACAAAACAAAATAACAAGAAAAAGGAGCCCCCCCCTTTGGGCCAACTGCCCAACTAGTCACCGCCGACCAGCCCACTACCCCCTGGCCTATATCCTCGCTACCCCAAAACCCTAACTCCCAACCCCACGATCCCCACTCCCGATCCTTGTGGATCGGGTAACCACTCGGCGCCGGCCTCTCTGCCTCCCGGCGCCGCCGTCGCCAGCACTCGTCGGCCCCCACCGCGCCACCCCGTCACCTCGCCTCATCCCCGCCGGCCTCCCCAGGCCTCGTCACCCCATCGACGCCCGTCGTCCCTGCCGACACCCGGCCTCGGCGCCCGCCGACATCGTCACGTCGCCGCCTCGCCGTCCTCTCCATCCTCGACCTCGTCCCCGCCGTTGCTGGACCTCGCTGCATCAACCTTAATCGAGCCCGCTACCCTGGACCCTACTCCCCACCGTGAGCCGCTACCTTTCCCTCCTCCTCTCCCCGCGTCTGCCGCGCACTCGCCTTCCTCGGCTCGCCTCGTCACCGCGCGCCCCGGTCCCCACCACCGTGCACGCCGGTGCCATCTCCGGCCGCGCCCGATGCGTGCTCACCGTGCCATTGTCTATGCGCGTGCAACCGCAGCCTACCTCCCGCCGGTGGCCACCTCCACCCGCTCACGCCCTGCCTCCCCCGACGCCGCTGCTCATCCCTTCGCTCCGGTTGGCCTCGCGGCGCCGCCCCGCTCCAGCCACGGTCACCGACGTCAGGCCTGGCGCCGCCCCTTCACCACTGCGCGCAGCGCCCGGTCAGGCGGTGGTGCCCATCACCCGGCTCCGCCCGGCGCCCGTAAACCCCACACCCGCTTAGGCCCCTAGGGCCAATGACAGTCGGGGCCCAAACCCCCCAGAACGATTTTACAAAAAAAGAATAAAAAATGATAACAAGTAATTAAAATTATTAATTAATCAGTTAGTTAATTAAATTAATTAACTTAATTAATTAGGTTTAATTAAACGAATTAAAATCTATTACTCTAATAACCTAGTTAGGCTAAATTAACTAGTTAGTTAATGTAACACCCAATGACGAGGGCCACCCTTGTTGACCCGATCAAACGTTGGTGGTCAATCGGGACCCCTGCCCACTGTCGACCTCTCTCGTACATACGTATGCAGAGCTGGGTGCACCTAGCATTTAGCTATTTGATTTCGAATTAATAATGATTTCGGAATATTGCTAAAACTTGGAAAAATCATAATAAATAAACCGTAGCTCGGATGGAAAAACTTTGTACATGAAACTTGCTCAGAACGATGAGACGAATCCGGATACGCAGCCCGTTTGTCCGCCACACATCCCTAGCATAGAGAACACGCAACTCTCCGCCTCCGATTCACCTGTCCGAAAACGCGAAACACCGGGAATACCTTCCCGGATGTTTTCCCCTTCGTAGGTATCACCTACTACCGCGATTGGGCACACCGCATCGTTACTTGTCATGTCATGCATCGATATGCACCTGTTTGCATGGTATTCATTGTTTCTTCCCCCTCTTCTCTCTGGTAGACTACGAGACCGACGCTGCTGCTGCCTACTTTGACTACGGAGTTGACGACCCCTCCTTCTTGCGAGAGCAACCAGTCAAGCCCCCCCCCCTTGATCACCAGATATCGCCTATTCTTCTCTATACTGCTTGCATTAGAGTAGTGTAGCATGTTACTGTTTGGTTACTCCTTTTCTGTTGCATAGCCTATCACTGTTGCTACAGTCATTGATACCTTACCCGCAATCCTAAATGCTTAGTATAGGATGCTAGTTTATCACCATTGGCCCTACATTCTTGTTAGTCTGCCTTGCTATACTATTGGGCCGTGATCACTCGGGAGGTGATCCCGGGTATATACTATACATATATACATACTACAGATGGTGACTAAAGTCGGGTCCGCTCGAAGAGTACCCGCGAGTGATTCACGGATTGGGGGCTGAAAGGACCTTTGTCCCGACGGCCCTCTGTGTGAATCTTTGTGGCGGAGTGACAGGGCAGGTTGAGACCACCTAGGCGAGAGGTGGGCCTAGCCCTGGTCGACGTCCGCGGTTGCTTCCTAATAACACGCTTAACGAGATCTTGGTATTTGATCCGAGTCTGGCCATTTGGTCTATACGCACTAACCAACTACGTGGGAAAGATATGGGCACTCGATGTCGTGGTATCAGCCGAAGCCTTCTAGACGTCAGCGACTGAGTGGCGCGCGCCGGATTGGAACGTAAGCCTGCTCTTGTATTAAGGGGGCTAGTTCTGCTTTCGACCGCCCTCGCAACGTGCAGGTGTGCAATGGGCGACGGGCCCAGACCCCTGCGCCATAGGAGTTAGACCGGCGTGCTGACCTCTCTATTAGGCCTAGGTGGGGCTGCGACGTGTTGATCTTCGAGGCGGGCATGACCCAGAAAGTGTGTCGGCCAAATGGGATCGGCGTGTTGGGTTATGTGGTGCACCCTGCAGGGAAGTTTATCAATTGAATAGCCGTGTCCCTCGGTAAAGGGCGACCGGAGTTGTACCTTGACCTTATGACAACTAGAACCGGATACTTAATAAAACACACCCTTCCAAGTGCCAGATACAACCCGGTGATCGCTCTCTAACAGGGCGACGAGGAGAGGATCGCCGGGTAGGATTATGCTATGCGATGCTACTTGGAGGACTTCACTCTACTCTCTTCTACATCTTTGCAAGGCGGAGGCTGCGAGCGTAGTCTTCGATAGGACTAGCTATCCCCCTCTTATTCTGGCATTCTGCAGTTCAGTCCATCGATATTGCCTCCTTACACATATAGCCATGCATATGTAGTGTAGCTCCTTGCTTGCGAGTACTTTGGATGAGTACTCACGGTTGCTTTTCTCCCTCTTTCCCCCCTTTCCCTTCTACCTGGTTGTCGCAACCAGATGCTGGAGCCCTGGAGCCAGACGCCACCGTCGACGACGATTCCTACTACACTGGAGGTGCCTACTACTACGTGTAGGCCGCTGACGACGACCAGGAGTAGTTTAGGAGGATCCCAGGCAGGAGGCCTGCGCCTCTTTCAATCTGTATCCCAGTTTGTGCTAGCCTTCTCAAGGCAAACTTGTTTAACTTATGTCTACTCAGATATTGTTGCTTCCACGACTCGTCTATGATCGAGCACTTGTATTCGAGCCCTCGAGGCCCCTGGCTTGTATTATGATGCTTGTATGACTTATTTATGTTTTTAGAGTTGTGTTGTGATATCTTCCCGTGAGTCCCTGATCTTGATCGTACATGTTTGCGTGCATGATTAGTGTATGATTGAATCGGGGGCGTCACAAGCTTGTCCTTGCCTTTGTTCTTGTGGTCTTGTGGTGGAAGATCATCGTGTGCTTGTGTTCCTGAAAGTGCGTTATGTTGACTAGAGGGGGGTGAATAGGCGATTCTTATGAATTCTTCACTTAGGAATTTGCTGGTGAGGAAATTCCTTAGCGAAGAACTACTTGCAGCGGAATAAGTACTCAGAACTAAGCACAACAGAATACAAGCATGGTCATCATGATGAAATGAAGACTAACACAGAGTACGGAAAGCGTAATCACAGGATAACACAAGATGAAGACAAACAGACTGAAGAAATTGAATTGAGGAAATTGAGAAAGTCTTCAGTCAATGTCTTCAAGCACAGATATGAACAAACACTCAACACAGTAATGAGGAAATGAAAGGGTTGAGGAAATAGAACCAGTTAGTTGGTGAAGACAAAGATTTGGACCAGTTCCAACTGCTGTCTCAGTTGTACGTCTGGTTGGAGTGGTGAGTATTTAAACTCGAGGACACGATCCGGACACCCAGATCATCGAGCACGCATCTCAGGACACCAGTCCTCACCGTATTCTCCTTGAACTAAGGCCATGCAGACCTCCTCCAATCACTCGTGGTAAGTCTTCAGGTGACTTCCAAACCTTCACAGACTTGGTCACTCGGCGATCCACAATTCCTCTTGGATGCTCTAGACCATGACGCCTAACCGTCTGGAAGAAGCACAGTCTTCAAAGGTAACAAGCGTCATCCACACAGGATCAATTTCTTCAGTGATGCTCAATCACTTTGGGTTTGTGGGGGTTTGGTTTTGGGATTTTCCTCACTTGATGATTTTCGCTCAAAGTCCTCGGAGGATGGGTTGCTCTCAAATGACAAGTGTCAAGTTCTCTCGGGCAGCCAACCAGCTAGTGGTTGTAGGGGCGACTATTTATAGCCTAGGAGCAGCCCGACATGATAAGACATAAATGCCCTTCAATGATATGACCGTTAGGTGGATAAGATATTTTGGGATAGCGGCGTGCGGACAAAGAACGGTTGGAAATTTGACTCTCAAATTCCTCGGGGCTATCATGTTCCTCCTTGTCAGAGCAATTCGCCTTTGGCGAATTCCTAACTCCTCGATCGAGCAAAGTCCTCGGTGACTGGAAGAACTGCGTCTCATCATTGAAGAAATTGACTGAATCTGTATGAGATTTCAATGGCTTCACTCGAAGGGATTGGTAGGTGTAGGATTTTGAGTTGAGCATCTCATGGAAATTTTTCCTTAGTATTTCCTCGACCCCCTTTAACAGTACGGTGTTTCCTATGACTCAAGAAGGAGAAAATGAAACTACAAAAACAAAAGTCTTCACGCTTCATGTTCCTCAAGTGAATATCAAGTCTTCAAGGTCACACCAATTTCTTCACTTTCAAAGTCTTCGAAAGTCTTCAGAATATCAAAGTCTTCAGTTGAAGAACTTCATTTTAAGGGGTCGACTTTCTCTATAAATATCAAACTCCTCATAGACTTATAGACCTGTGTACACTCACAAACGCCTAATTCCCTTAACCTGTAAGTCTTCAATACACCAAAATCACTAAGGGGCACTAGATGCACTTACAATCTCCCCCTTTTTGGTGATTGATGACAACATAGGTTAAGTTTTCAACGGGGATAAACATATGAAGTGTAAATACTGATATCGAGGAATTTGATTGCAAGATATAGAAGAACTCCCCCTGGAGATGTGCATAGTGAGGAATTTGCGTTTGAGGCAATGCACATTTGAAGAGTTGAATCATGGAGAACTCCCCCTATATCTTGTAATTCATACACGCATTTGATATATAATATGAAGAATTTGAAATGCATGATGAAATATGGTACCTGATGAAATTCAGCATGCGTGCAATAATATTAACGAGGAATAAGCATGCCGAAAGCATCAAAAGTATCGGAGCATAGTGCAACAAAAGTATCAGAGCACCATCCAAAAGTATCAGAGCACCATCGGGTTTAAGATTACAACTCGATCCAATAAAAGTTTCGGAAGAACGAGAGTTGTAACTTAAAAAAACGCCCATAATATAGACCCGCTTGAAGACTAACTCAGATTCTCCCCCTTTGTCATCAAATGACCAAAAGGATTGAAACTGAGGACTAACGCCCCTGAAGAATTTCAAGTTGATGGAGGAGCGCCAGCGTTGTCGGGGTTGTTTGTTGTAGCAAGGCCTGCCGCAGTGTCGTCCAAATCTTCATACTCATCAGTGTCACGCGATGAAGAATAAGAGCTGGCCATCGGATCGGGAACTTTGACCCTCTTGAATTTCTTGGAGGAGGTGCAGACCACCAAATTCTTCCTTGAGACCCATAGTCTTTAGTTCTTGGCGCTATAGACATGAGGGAGGACAGCCAGTGCGGTTGAGGGTTTCATGAAGGTAGTAGTGGTTTTCTTCACCGCATTGTGTGTTGAGGTCATGTTGTGAAGAATTGCACCAAACCGACACTTTACCCATTTGTGATTGCGATCAACCTTCCGATGAAGACCGAGGAGTAACTCACGGTCGACCATCACCCCGTCTTTGTGGCTTTAGGATTTTGCTTAGCTGAGGTATTTGCGGCGATGTCATGTGTGGCGAGAATCGTCATTGGTAGAGTAAGATGTAGCGGTGAAATTGACCATCAATGGACGAATGCCTTCATCGATCACAAAGAAGCTGCCTTGCCTTTATCATCGGTGATGAAACCGTCCGTTTGAGGACTTCAATGGGAGGCAAGTAGCTACCGTGGTTGAGTGTCGACTTTGTAATTGGTGAAGATCTTGCCCTTATGAATCTCATAATCCAAGGCGCATAGGGCTTCAAATCGAAGGTGACATAGCAACATTTGCCGAGTCCTCATGAAGAAATCATGGAAGTTGGCGGAACGCCATGAATGATGTTGAAAAGCATATTCTTCATGATGCCAACGACATCTTCATCATTTGAGTCGTGGCCTTTGATAGGACTCATTGTCTTCGTCGAATCGATAGACAGTCCGAGGCACATAAAGCAATTCCTTGACGAGGAATTTGGTTAAATGGGGCCTGCCCAGATTCAAAGGCTTCATGAGTACTTGCATATAATGATTTGTCGATTCAGGGTCATCGTAGATGCAATGTGCACTGTCATGGGGAGGATCGAGAGGAAGGACACGAAGCAATTTAGTTGCGGTGCCTTGTAGTGAGTGTTTTCGGTCATCAATCCAACACCCATGAATTGACATCTTCAGCGTCTCGGTGATATGCAATGTGGCGTAGAATCAAGAATGAGTTCTTCATTCCAATCGCAAATGTCGGTCAGAAATTCAAGAATCTGCATCATGAATAACACCGAGGACTGGCTCGAAGCATGGCGAGATTCCATATCCACGTGAGGAATATGTTCATGATCGAAGATTTTGTCCTTGTCAAACAGACCGAGGAATAGAAGTTGGCTTGACTAGCAGTCCGTAAATGCCTCTTCCTTATGCGAGCGAGTCATGGGGTTATAATCGATGAAGAATACATGCTCGGAAAAGAAGTCTTCAGCCTTGAACTTCATTTGCTTGAGAATGGATTCTTGGGCTTCGGCGAGAGGGTGTCGATGATTTGCAAGACCACCTCGAGAATCGCGAGCTCAGATTCTTCAGTGAGGAATTTCTGGTTCCCTCTCTGCAACTTTGATGATCATCGATGAGCAGTTCTTCAACACTAGTGGTTGGAATATCTTCATGAGCAGAGGGAGTGGGATGAGTTTCTTTAGAGCCCATTTGAACTGTTGTTGCCGGGGACTGAGGAATCTGTTGAATGGGAGTGAAGAGAGGAGTATTGGGATGCTGACTTTCCCAAAAGTCATCATTCATCACTGGTGTAGTGCATCCTATATCCACATCTTCATCTTCAATTTCCTCAACACCAGCCTCTTCAACTGTGAATTAAGGCATAGGTGAGGAATTGACTGTCGTTGAAGGGATTGTATCCACTTCAATTTCTTCATCAATCTGCTCTGACGAAGCAGCAGAATGATTTTCTTCATCAGATCCGCTTGGGATCTTATAGTCTTATCCAAAAGGAACAATTTCCTTTGATGACATGGAGGAAATTGGAACAGCATCAATTGGATGTTCAAGTGAGCTGGTCATTGGCTTCATTTTCTTCGCAGCCGAAGAATTTGACGCAGCTGATGTCTTCCTTTTCTTCACTGCAGCTCGCTCTGCAGCCTTGGTCTTCTTCACCTCATAGGCAAAAGGAAGAATTGGAGTTGGTGTAGGCGAGGGAGGAGCTGAGGAATCTGGTTGATTTTCTTGGTATGGCGATGCAGCTTGCCTGACCTCTTCGATTTCTTGAGCGCACCACAAGTGGATGCCCCGCAATTTCTTCAATGGTGGGATGGAGTCATCAGCCTGGAACTTGTATTTTCTTCAAAGGTTGAAAGTCATCAGTGATCTTGGCATGTTCTTCAAGAGGCTGAGCGAGTCTCAGACTGAGGGTTTTCTTATTGCGATGGGGCTGCAACAGTTGTCATTTTCTTCGTCAGGTTGACGAATCTCACTTTGGCTCCTTGCCAATCAGCAAGTATGCATCAAAGTCTTTGCTGAGGGCTTGAATTTTAGACTGAGCCTTGAGAAGTTCCTCGGGTGTCATTCTGACAACATTTTTCTTCAAGAGCTTCTCCTTCTTGTATTGAGCCTTCTTTATCTCTCTTGCCTTTTCAAATTTCCATTTCTCTTGAGTGATGAAATGGGTCAGCATGTGACTTTGACCAGGAGTCAGTTAAAAATCAGGCATAGGGGTGTTTGGATCCTTGTGCCAGAGGTCAATGTAGTCGAGGATTTTCCTCGGATCCAAAAGCAGTGGCACCGATGTGCCTTTGGCTCTAGCGGCCTTCACTTGCCTGTCTCTGATGATTTCTGCAAGTTCATCATCAGAAGCTTCATCATCGAGAGGAACTTGGAATGCGACTGTTTCTTCCTTGGACTTGGCGAGGACCGCGTCTAGTGTTGCTTTAGTCTTCAACGGTGTGGGGCTGATGAGGACATTGGTGCAGGTGAGGAACTTCTTTGAGACACGAAGCAATTGAGAAACTCGTAGTCCTTTGACATGTAGCGGATGCACAGGAGTTGAGGACTTTGGTGGAAGCGATGGCGGTCTGTGGAATTTGCCGTGAGGGCATAGCCGAGAACTTGGCCGTGAGGGTGCTTGTTGGTGAAGCACTTGGCTTGCGAGCACGCTTCTTTGGCATTGATTTCCTTGGCTTGACCGAGGCCTCGATGCGCAGATGGCAGCAGAATCCTCATTGAATTTCCTCACTTGCCTCCTTGGCTTGTCTTGCCAATTTAGCTTGGTGCCTAGCCCACTCTTGAGAAAGTCCTCACCATGCTTGATGTTTGGTGGGATCAGCTACTTGGCAGTGCCAATGGAGCTCTTGGGCATGGAGGATTTAAAGCTAATTTCTTCATGTACTTTGGAGTTACATATATGTACTCCTCCATTCTCTTGCCCATCTTCGTTCAATCCTCTGAATCGCACCTTGCGCTGATTTTTGTTCTCTTTGCCAAATTTGGCTTCATCAGTGTGCAATAGTCCTTGTATATGTCATCGGGGATCTCAAAGCAGTCATGACCTCGGGCTTCTTTCCTCCTTTACGTGGTCTCTTTCCTTGACCATATTCTTGGATGAGGAATTTGAACAATTGAACACTCTGAAGAATTATGCAGTTTTTCTTTGAGGAACGCTGCAAATGAGTTAAGTTGATGAGGACCTAGTGATTCAGCAGTGGACATGAGTACCTGTGAATAGAGGTGTAGGTGCGAGGAATTTGGAGAGGTCATATGCGTTCTCAGAAGATTTTTTGAAAAGACAAGTTTTGAGGAATTTGACCAGTTGAGCCTTGAGGAATTTCACTAAGCGTTCTTGTCTTAGGTTCCAGAGTTGTACAGATCGAAGATCCACACAATTGAGGAATCTTGAAGAAAATGAGTGCTTAGAGAAATGGATCAAGAGCATACAGTGTGTGAGGTGTTCATATGTGTGAAGATTTGAAGAATAAAACACCTTTGAAGATTTTCAGAAAGCTTGAGAATCAAAGTGAGTAATAAAAGTAACTTTTAATTTCCCGAATGAAGAACGCGATTTAACCGAGATGAACAGAGGTGAAGTTCGTCAAGTTAGATCTCCCACGCCCTAACTTGGCAGAGGGAGACAGCTACTGGCGGCGGAGTGAAGATTTCATAACCGGCGCGAGTACGACGGCGACGAGGTCGAGGCAGCGAAGCTCTTCCTCACCGACGATGATGGAGTAGCGGCGGCGCTAGGGTTTGAGGAGCTCGAGCGAGAGATAGCGGTCGAGCGGAGTAAATGAAGTGAGGAAGGGGAGAGGGGTATTTATAGCCACGGTGAAAAACTGTTCGCCCGAAGATTTTGGGACGAACATGCCCCTGCCCTTTCTCCTTCACGCGACATGTGTCACCCACGTACTGTGCAGATGGGATCGTGTAAGATCGTGGGTGAATATAATAATGCATCATGGGATGCGGAGCGGTTTAATGGCAAAACCGAAAATCTGGATAAGATTTGTTTTAAAGTTTAGTTCTCAATTTCTTGGTGACAAGGACACAAAGAAGACTTTGAGCGAGTTTCAAATAGAACGCACATGAAGAATTTGTGAATAGATTGGGTTGAGTATAGCATAGAGGGGGAAGGGTCCGATCATATTCACTTAGCAGAAAAAACAACTTGAAGAAATAGCCATAAGTGAATGTTGTAGAAGACATAAACTCATATATATATATATAGCCAATGAAGAAAAAGCGATGAAACAAAGAAGATTTTGCAAAGTTGAAGAATTTGAAAAAGCGAAGACTTTCAAAAATGAGGAAAAACTCAAATTGAAGATTTTCAACTTTTGTGGTGGCGTGACCCATCAGATAAGAATGATGATTTCAGACACGCGTACAATTGTAGTAGGGTTACGAGAATCAAATTCTTCATTAATTTCTTCACACTTAGAGTGTAATTCTTCATTGATTGAAGAAAACGTTTCTTCATGTGTTGCACATCTAAGTCATCAATTTTGCATAAGTGTTAGGATGTGTGTCCTTTTCAAAGAACATTCGAAGACTCTAAGATATTCAGCTCACAGCGCAACTTGCTAAATCTCTTCTCATCCAAGGGCTTAGTGAAGATATCAGCTAGCTGTTCTTCAGTCTTCACATGTTCAATGGAGATGTCGCCCTTCAACACATGATCACGAAAAAAATGATGATGAATATGAATGTGCTTTGTCTTCGAGTGCTGAACTGGGTTGTGAGCAATCTTGATGGCACTCTCATTGTCGCAGAGGAGAGGCACATTCTTCACATTGACGCCATAGTCCTTGAGGTTTGCTTCATCCAAAGCGATTGAGCACAAGAAGAGCCAGCAGCAATGTATTCAGCTTCAGATGAGCGGTGATATGCAGTTCTATTTCTTCGAGGATCTACGGACCAAAGATCGTCAGGAAATGACAAGTGCCGATGTTGACTTGCGGTCCACGATCACCAAAGATAGTCGAGTCGAAATATCAATGAGATCAAAGCGAGCCCTTGGGGTACCATAATCCTAGTGTTGGTGTGTGAGCTAGATATCGAAGAATATGCTTCACAGCCTTATGGTGTGATTCCTTCGGTGCAGCTTGAAATCGGGCACACATGCAAACACTAAGCATTATATCTGGCCTAGATGCACATAAGTACAATAAAGAACCAATCATGGAGAGGTATACCTTGTGATCGAAGTCAATACCATTTTCATCCGTGCATAGATGGTCATTTGTGGGCATAGGAATTTTGACGCCTTTGCAATCTTGCATGCCGATTTTCCTCAGTACATCTTTGAGGTATTTCTCCTGAGATATGAATATGCCATTCTTGCCGATTTAATTTGAAGACCTAAGGAGAATTTCAACTCTCCCATCATAGACATTTGATATTCTTCACTCATCATATAGGCAAATTCATCACTATAACATTGGTCGAGACAGCCAAAGATAATATCATCAACATATATTTGGCACACAAACAGTTCACCATCATAAGATTTAGTAAAGAGAGTAGGGTCGAGTGAACGGGTGTGAAGCCATTCTTCACGAAGAATTCCTTCAATGTATCATACCACGCCGAGGGGCTTGCTTGAGGCCATAGAGGGCCTTATTGAGTCTGAAGACTTTGTCGATTCTTTGGATCTTCAAAACACAGGGGTTGAGCAACATATACTTCTTCCTCAAGCTTACCATTGAGGAATGCACTTTTCACATCCATTTGATATAAGATGATATCATGATGATTAGCATAAGCAAGTAATATGCGAATAGCCTCAAGTCTAGCAACAGGTGCAAAAGTTTCATCGAAATCAATTCCTTCAACCTGTGTGTAGCCTTGAGCTACTAGTCGTGCCTTATTCCTCACCACAAGGCCATTTTCATCTTGCTTGTTGCGGTAGATCCACTTTGTGCCAATGATATTATGCTTGCAAGGATCTGGGCGATTGACCAGTTCCCAGACATTGTTAAGCTCGAACTGATGTAATTCTTCTTGCATAGCCTGAATCCACTCCGGCTCTAGAAATGCTTCATCTACCTTAGTGCGCTCTGTGATAGAGACAAAAGCATAGTGCCCACAAAAGTTAGATAAATGTGAAGCTTTTGAGCGTGTGAGAGGACCTGGTGCGCTAATGTCATCGATGATCTTCTCCACTTGCACTTCTTTTGCAACGCGAGGATGAGCTGGTTGTCGCTGAGGAATTTGCTCAACATTTTCTCCAGCACCATTTTCCTCAGCATTTTCTTCAGGTGCATCGGCTCGACATTCTTCATGAACTGGAATGAATTCTTCAGCAGATTCTTCAGTAGGAATGACATCCTCAGTTGCCTTGAACTTGATTGAATCCTCAGGTGTTGGTTCATCTAACACAGAAGGTAGGTGCTCTCTTTGCGAGCCATTAGTTTCATCGAACCGCACATCTACAGTGTCAACAATCTTGTGAAGAACAATGTTGAAGACTCTGTAGGTGTGCGAGTCCTTTCCGTAACCAAGCATAAAGCCTTCATGTGCTTTCGGTGCAAATTTAGAGTTGTGGTGAGGATCTCTAATCCAACATTTAGCACCAAAGACTTTGAAATAACTCAAATTGGGTTTCTTGTCAGTGAGGAGTTCATAGGCCGTCTTCTTGAAGAATTTGTGAAGATATACTCTGTTGATGATGTGGCACGCAGTATCAATTGCATCAATCCAAAAACGCTGAGGCGTTTTGTATTCATCAAGCATACTGTGAGCCATCTCAACAAGAGTTCTGTTCTTGCGCTCCACAACGCCATTTTGTTGAGGAGTATAGGGAGCAGATAACTCATGAGTAATACCAAGTTCATCAAGATAGGCATCAAGACCGGAATTCTTGAACTCAATTCCATTGTCACTTCTGATGTGCTTGATCTTCGCACCAAAGTTGGTTGAAGCCCTCGAGGAAAATTGTTTGAAGACTTCATGCACTTCATGTTTGTAAGTAACAATGTGTACCCATGTATATCGAGAATAATCATCAACAATGACAAAACCATATAGAGATGCATCATTAGTGACTGCTGAGTAATGATTAGGTCCGAAGAGGTCCATGTGAAGCAATTCGAATGGATGAGTAGTGGTCATGATAGTCTTCGCTGGATGCTTGGCCTTGGTCATTTTTCCAGCTTCACGGGCTCCGCATAAGTGATCCTTGAGGAATTTGACATTCTCAATGCCAATGACATGCTTCTTCTTCGCAAGGCGTGTGCAAATTCCTCATGCTGCGTGACCAAGTCGTCGATGCCATAGACAGCCTTACGAAGCTTTTGCAAGTAGACACACGGTTGGTTGTGGTCCTCAGAAAAGTCAACAATATACAGATCTCCTCTCCTAAAGCCTTGAAGACTTTGGAATTGTCGACTTCCATAATCACAACACAGCGATACTTGCCAAAGACAACAATCATATCAAGATCACAAAGCATTGAGGTCGACATGAGATTGTATCCTAAGGACTCAACAAGCATGACTTTGTCCATGTGTTTATCCTTAGAGAACACAACCTTACCAAGACCCAATACCGACTTTTGCCTTTGTCGGAAAGATGATATGCTTCAGAGGTGGCGGTGATAAGGAGCATCCATCAATAGATTCTTGTCACCAGTCATGTGATTCGTACATCCACTATCGAGGACCCATTCAGTAGTTTTGGGTTGATCATCCTGCAGATGAATTAGTGTAGCTTACAATCTCATATGCTTCATCGGTGAAGAATATGATATCAAGTTCATCGATGAATTTCATCAATCGATAAATGATATAGCGGTATGAGGGCGTGTGAAATGAAAGTTCATTTCATCATGATTTGCCTGCATCCTTTCGAGCAATTTAAATCAGTCCCCACAAATTCTTGAGACGTTGAAGCACGTCCGAGACTGACCCTGCAGAAGAGATTAGTTCTTTTTCTTCACCACCCACATCTGAAGGGGTGGCAAAGAGTTCATCATTCTGCGAGCACCATATGAGAATGGTGGCAAAGATGCCAATCCATTTTGTTTCACATAATAGGGGTTAGGGTAAGCATATGAATAAGCAGAGAAATTCTTCGAGGACTTATGAACATAATGGTTTGAAGAATAATGCACATATTCATAGCCCTTAGCTCTACCCTGCAAGACAGAGTTGTTAGCACGATGATAATCATATGAGGACTTTGATCCATATGAAGAATTTGGTCCATATGAAGAATTTGATCTGGGGTTCCTGTTCTTCACAGGTGGTGTCATGAGGACATTCACCTGAAGACTTTCAACATAACTTTTGGGAACCCAGATTTTCTTCATAGGGGAACCGTTCCTGCAGTTAGTGCCAACATATCTAGCAAATACTTCACCATTCTGACTTTTGAACAGTTTATAGTTGGTGTCAAATGACTCATCAGAAGAATGAGGAGATTCACATGTAAAGCAGGATAAGTTAGATGGATCAATGGAGGTCCTTTGCAGCAACCCATGAGGTTTTGGGGTACTTGCTCGGGCTTCCAATATGTTCCATCAGCATTAAGTTTCCTCTCAAAGGCAATACTCTCTTTCCTAGGGTTTCATTGAGGATCTGCTTTTAAGCACATCACAAAGAGTCGATGCCCTTTGAGGCTTTTGTACATGCTGTCATGTACAATTCCTTCAACCCTGCATTGTCGGTGATACTAGCAATGTCCTTAGATGAGGAATTAGTGATAGCAGAGGCGATGAAGAATTTGTAACAGTTGAAGCATTTGAACATTCAGTGAAGAATTAGCGATTCACGTTCAATGCAATTTAAGCATGGAGGGACAAATTCTTCCTGAGAAGCGCTGATTTGTTGAGCTAGTAATGAATCGCGCTCCTTCTGAAGATCTTCATAACACACTCTTAGCTTTTAAAGATCTTCCTTTCTTTGAAGAGATTCAGAAGAAAGCTTCTCGTGATCAGTCAAGAGGATATTATGTTGATCTTGAAGGGCGTCAAACTTGGAGTGAATTCTCTGAAGACATTCACCCAATGCTTTTGACTGATCCATTTCTTTACGCAACATATCAACACTTTTGTCTAGCATGTTTTGAACTTGTTCCAAAGCCGTTTGTTGTTTAGTGGCAATGCAAACAAGTTTGGTATAATAAGATTCAATATCATCATCAGATTCATCATTATCAGATTCATCATTATCAGATTCATCATTATCAGATTCATCGTCACAAAACTTGGATGAGGAGCATTCGGTTACCTCAGCACCGTCTGCCATGAGACATGATGCAGAAGATGATGATTCTGGCTCGAAATTCAACATTTTGAGAGATTCCTTGAAGTCCTCAAACCAGGGATCATGACGGGTTCGATGACCTTCATAGAAATCAGAGATTCGGTCCCAGATAAGCTTCGAATTGCCAAGATGCATAATGCGCCCGAATTGATCTCTGGATAGGCAGGAACAGATGATATCCTTCGCCATGAGGTCAAGTGGAGTGTACTTGCGAATATCATCAGCATCCGCCATCTTGCATAGATTAGTAAGACCAATCTCAATGGCGGTCCACAGCTCATTGTTCATTGCCATGAGGCGCTTCCTCATCATGGCCTTCCACTTGGGATAGTCATGACCGTCAAAGATAGGGCATGTCACTTTCTTCATACCTGCAATCGACATAACTAAAACTCCAAAGGTTAAACCAAAATCACACGAACAAGGAGTACCTTGCTCGATACCAATTGAAAGTCGTTATATCGACTAGAGGGGGGGTGAATAGGCGATTTTTATGAATTCTTCACTAAGGAATTTGCTGGTGAGGAAATTCCTTAGCGAAGAACTACTTGCAGCGGAATAAGTACTCAGAAGTAAGCACAACAGAATACAAGCGTGGTCATCATGATGAAATGAAGACTAGCACAGAGTGCAGAAAGCGTAATCACAAGATAACACAAGATGAAGACAAACAGACTGGAGAAATTGAACTGAGGAAATTGAGAAAGTCTTCAGTCAATGTCTTCAAGCACAGATATGAACAAACACTCAACACAGTAATGAGGAAATGAAAGGGTTGAGGAAATAGAACCAGTTAGTTGGTGAAGACAAAGAATTGGTAAACCAGTTCCAACTGATGTCTCAGTTGTACGTCTGGTTGGAGCGGCTGAGTATTTAAACTCAAGGACACGCAGTCCCGGACACCCAGTCACTAAGCACGCAGCTCAGGACACCCAGTCCTCACCGTATTCTCCTTGAACTAAGGCCACGCAGACCTCGTCCAATCACTCGTGGTAAGTCTTCAGGTGACTTCCAAACCTTCACAGACTTGGTCACTCGGCGATCCACAATTCCTATTGGATGCTCTAGACCATGACGCCTAACCGTCTGGAAGAAGCACAGTCTTCAAAGGTAACAAGCGTCGGATCCACGCAGGAACAATTTCTTCAGTGATGCTCAATCACTTTGGGTTTGTGGGGGTTTGGTTTTGGGATTTTCCTCACTTGATGATTTTCTGAAAGTGCGTTATATCGACTAGAGGGGGGGTGAATAGGCGATTTTTATGAAATTCTTCACTGAGGAATTTGTCGGTGAGGAAATTCCTCAGCGAAGAACTATTTGCAGCGGAATAAGTACTCAGAGGTAAACATGACAGATTACACACATAGTCAGCATGATGAAATGAAGACTAGAACAGAGTACGTGAAGCGTAAACACAGGATAACAAGATGAAGACAAACGGTGAAGAAATTGAACGAGGAATTTGTGAAAGTCTTGATCAAAGTCTTCAGCACAGATATGAACAACATGCAACACAGAATGAGGAAATGAATGAGTTGAGGAAATAGAACCAGTCGGTTGGTGAAGACAATGATTTGGTAAACCAGTTCAAACTGCTGTCTCGGTTATGCGTCTGTTGGAGCGGCCGAGTATTTAAACTCGAGGACACAGATCCGGACACCCGATCTCGAGCCGCAACTCAGGACACCCAGTCCTCACCGTATTCTCCTTGAACTAAGACCACGCAGCCTCGTCCAATCACTCGTGGTAAGTCTTGGTGACTTCAAACCTTCACAGACTTGGTCACTCGGCGATCCACAATTCCTCTTGGATGCTCTAGACCTTGGCGCCTAACCGTCTGGAAGAAGCACGATCTTCAAAGGTAACAAGCGTTGGATCCACAGGATCAATTTCTTGATGATGCTCAATCACTTGGGGTTTTAATGGGGTTTGGTTTTGGGATTTTCCTCACTTGATGATTTTCGCTCAAAGTCCTCGGAGGATGGGTTGCCCTCAAATGACAAGTGTCAAGTTATCTCGAGCAGCCAACCAACTAGTGGTTGTAGGGGCGACTATTTATAGCCTAGGGAGCAGCCCGACATGATAAGACATAAATGCCCTTCAATGATATGACCGTTAGGTGGATAATATATTTTGGTCCGCCAAGCCAAAAGACAAAGAACGATCGGAAATTTGACTTTCAAAGTCCTCGGGGCTATCATGTTCCTCACTGTGTAGGCAATTTGCCTTTGGCGAATTCCTAACTCCTCGGTCGAAAGAAAGTCATCGATGACTGTAAGAACTGCGTCTCATCATCAAGAATTTGATGAAACGATGAGATTTCAATGGCTTCACTCGAAGGGATTGGTAGGTGTAGGATTTTGAATTGAGCATCACATGGAAATTTTTCCTTAGTATTTCCTCGACCCCCTTTAACAGTATGGTGTTTCCTATGACTCAAGAAAGAGAAAATGAAACTACGAAAACAAAAGTCTTCACGCTTCATATTCCTCGAATGAATATCAAGTCTTCATGGTCACACCAATTTCTTCACTTTCAAAGTCTTCAGAAAGTCTTCAGAATATCAAAGTCTTCAGTCGAAGAACTTAATTTTTAGGGGTCGACTTTCTCTGTAAATATCAAACTCCTCATAGACTTATAGACCTGTGTACACTCACAAATGCATCAGTTACTTAACCTATAAGTCTTCAATACACCAAAATCACTAAGGGCACTAGATGCACTTACAATCTCCCCTTTTGGTGATTGATGACAACATAGGTTAAGTTTTCAACGGGGATAAACATATGAAGTGTAAATACTAATATTGAGGAATTTGATTGCAAGATATAGAAGAACTCCCCCTGAATATGTGCATAATGAGGAATTTGCTTTTGAGGCAGTGCACATTTGAAGAGTTGAATCATGGAGTGGAGAACTCCCCCTATATCTTGTAATTCATACACGCATTTGATATATATACTATGAAGAATTTGAAATGCATGATGAAATATGGTGCCTGATGAGATTCAGCATGCGTGCAATGATATTTAACAAGGAATAAGCATGCAGAATAGCACATCAAAAGTATCAGAGCTCAAATATCACATTCAGAGCTTAGTGCTTCAAAAACATCAGAGCATAATATGTATCAAAATTGGAGCATCAGAAGCACGATCAAGAGTATCAGAGCACAGTGCAAAGTCAGCACAATGCACCGTTCAAAAGTATCAGGGCACCATCGGATTTAAGATTACAACTCGATCCAATAAAAGTTTCGGAAGAACGAGAGTTGTAACTTAATAAAAACGCCCATAATATAAACCCGCTTGAAGACTAACTCAGATTTCTCCCCTTTGTCATCAAATGACCAAAAGGATCGGCGAGGACTAACGCCGAAGATATTCAAGTCGATGGAGGCGCCCCACATTGTCCGGGTTGGTTGTTGAAGTAGGGCCTGCCGCAGATGTCGTCCAAATCTTCATATTCATCGGTTTAGCGATGAAGAATAAGAGCTAGCCACCAAATCAGAACTTTGACTCTCTTGTATTTCTTGGAGGTGGTGCGGACCAGTCATAAGCTTCACGAAGACCCATAGTCTTCAATTCTCCGCTGGAATAGACATGATTGAGAACAGCCCAGTGCGGTTGAGGGTTTCATGAAGGTAGTCTTGGTTTTCTTCACCGCATTATCGTTGAGGTCATATTGTGTAGAATTGCAGCAAATTGGCGCTTGACCCATTTCGATTGCGATCAACCTTCCGATGAAGGCGAGGAGTAACTCACGATCACCATCATCACCACAGGTCTTGTGGCTTGAGGTTGTTGCTTGGTTGAGGTATTTGCGGCGGTATCATGCGTGGCGAATCGTCATTGGTGGAGTAAGATGCAGCCTTGGGCCGACCATCAATGGACGAGTGCCTTCATCAATTACAGCTGCTGCCTTGCCCTTGTCATCGATGATGAAATTGGTAAACTTGAGGACTTCAATGGGTGGCGAGGAAGCTGCCATGGTTCAGAGTGTCGACCTTGTAGTTCGGTGAAGATCTTGCCCTTATGAATCTCATGATCCAAAGGCGCATATGGCTTCAGCTCAAAAGGTGACATTGCAATATTGGCGAGTCCTCATGAAGAAATCATGGAAGTTGGTGGAGCGCCATGAATGATATTGAAAAGCATGTTCTTCATGATGCCAACGACGTCTTCATCATTTGAGTCGTGGCCTTTGATTGGACTCATTGTCTTTGTCAAGATTCTATACATAGTCCGAGGCACATACAAACAAATCCTTGACGAGGAATTTGGTTCGAGGGCTTGGCCTGCTTCAATGGCTTCATAAGCACTTGCATAAAGTGATCGAACAGACTCACGTTCATTGTAGAGGCAACGAGCAGATTCATGGGGAGGATCAAGAGGAAGGACATGAAGCAATTCATTCTTTGGTGCCTTGTAGTGAGTATTTTCAGTCATCAATCCAGAACCCATGAGTTGATGTCTTGACATCTCCGTGATGTGCGTGGTGGAATAGAATTGAAGAATGAGTTCTTCATTCCATCCACATATATCGGTATGAGAAATTCAGCAGCCTGCATCGTGAAGAACACGAGTCTTGGCTCGAAGCATGGCAGTGATTCCATGTCCACATGAGGAATATGCTCATGGTCGAAGATCTTGTCCTTGTCAAATAGCGAGGAATAGAAGTTTGCTTGAGTTGGAGTCGAAGCATCTTTTCCTCATTGAGCAGAGTCATAAGGATTATAAGCGATGAAGAACACGTGCTCGTAAAAGAAGTCTTCACCTTGAATTTCGCTTGCTTGAGAACGGATTCTTTGGCTTGGGCAGAGGAATATCGGTGATTTGCAAAGACAACCTCTGGAATCGCGAGCTCGAGTTCTTGGTGAGAATTTCTGGTTCCTCTCCTTGTGCGGTTTGAGGATCAAGATGGGTTCTTGGCGCTAGTGGCTGGAATCTCTTCGTGACAGACGATGTGGGATGAGTTTCTTGAGCCCATTTGAAAAGTAGTAGCTGGTGGTGAGGAACTTGTTGAAGCGGAGTGAAGAGAGCAGTATTGGGGTCTTGACTTTCCCAAAAGTCATCGTTCATCACAGTGTAGTGCACCCAATATCCACGTCTTCATCTTCTTTTGCAATTTCCTCAACACTGCCTCTTCACCGTGAACCGAGGCACGGGTGAGGAAGCAACAGAGTTGAAGGAAAGCTTCCACTTCAATTTCTTCATCAAGCTGTTACAAGTAGCAACAGATTGATTTTCTTCATCGATCCACTTGGGATCGTGTATTCTTCTCCAAAGGGAACAATTTCCTTGGATGACATGGAGGAAATGGGAATGGAATCGATAGGATTTTCAATCGAGCTAGTCATTGGCTTCATTTTCTTCGCAGCCGAAGAATTTGACGCAGCTGATGCCTTCCTTTTCTTCACTGCAGCTCGTTCTGCAGCCTTTGTCTTCTTCACTTCATAGCGAAGGAAGAATTGGAGTTGGTGTTGGCGCAGAGGAGCCGAGGATTGTGGTACAGTTTCTTGAGCACAACCGTGCGATTGCCTGTTTCCTTGATTCTTGAGCGCACCACTAGTGGATGCCACAGGAATTTCTTCAAGAATGGAATGGAGTCATCAGCCACGGAACTTGTGTTTTCATCGGCCTGCTGAAAGTCATCAGCGATCTTGGCATGTTCTTCAAAGAGGTGAGCAGATTCTTGACTGAGGATTTTCTTGTTGCGATGGAGCTGCAATAGTTGACATTTTCTTCGTCGAGTGGCGAATCTCACCTTGGCTCCTTGCCGGTCGGCATTATAAGCATCAAAATCCTTGCTGAGTGCTTGGATTTCGATTGAGCTTTAAGAAGTTCTTGAGAGTCAAGTTGATGATGTTTTTCTTGAAGCTTCTCCTTTCGGCTTTTGCTCTCTTCAATTCACGAGCCTATTCAAATTTCCATTTCTCTTGAGAGATGAAATGGTTCACATATGACTTTGACCAGGTCGATGGCGAGATCCGGAAGAGGAGTGTGGATCCCGATGCCATAGGTCAATGAAGTCAAGGATCTTCTTGGATCCAAAAGCAGAGGCACACTTGTTCTTTTGGCTCTAGCGGCCTTGGTCGATCTGTCTCGATGATTTCTTCAAGTTCTTCATCGAGGCTTCATCATCGAGGGAACGTTGAATGCAACTGTTTCTTCTTTGGACTTGGCGAGGACCGCGTCCAGCGATTGCTTTGTCTTCACCTGAGTGGGGCTGTTGAGGACATTGGTGCAGTGAGAACTTGCTGAAACACCGAAGCAATGACAAGTAGCCGATGCATGCAGTGTTGAGGACTTGGAGGAGCTGCTGAGGATTTTGCATGAGCAGCAGCGATCGAGGAATTTCTTTGTGAGGGCGCGTTGAGGCTGGGCCGTGAGGGCGCCGACGGTGAAGCACTTGGCTTGCGTGCGAGCTTCTTTGGCATTGATTTCCTCGGCTTGACCGAGGGCTCAGCAGCAGCGCAGCAGCAGAATCCTCATTGAATTTCCTCACCGCCTCCTTGGCTGTCTTGCCAATTTGGCTTGGCGCTGGACCATTCTTGGAAAGTCTTCACCACTCTTGATGCTAGTGGGATCTGCGATTTGGCAGTGCCAAAGGAGCTCTTGGGCATGGAGGGTTCAAAGTGAATTTCCTCATGTACTTAGGAGTGACATAGCGATATTCTCGCCATTCTCGTGCCCATCTTCTTTCTATCCTCTGAATCGCACTTTGCGCTGATTTTTAGTCTCCTTGCCAAATTTGGATTCATCGGTGTCGATAGTCTTTGTATATTTCCTCGGGAATCTCAAAGGCGTCATGACTTCGGTTTCTTTCGTCCCTTCTGCGGTCTCTTGCCTTCTGCCATTTTCTTCAGGTGAGGAATTTGAACAATAGAGCACTCTAAAGAAGTATGCAGTTTTTCTTCAAGGAACGCTGCAAATGAGTTAAGTTGATGAGAACCTAGTGATTCAGCGGAATGACATGAGTACTGTGAACAGAGTGTAGGTGCGAGGAATTTGGAGAGGTCATATGCGTTCTCAGAAGATTTTTCAAAAGAAGCAATTTTGAGGAATTTGACTAGTTGAGCCTTGAGGAACTTCACTAAGCGTTTCGTCTTAGGTTCCAGAGTTGTGCAGATTGAAAATCCGCACAATTGAGGAATCTTGAAGAAATGAATGCTTAGGGAGATAATCAAGAACATATAGTGTGTGAGGTGTTCATATGTGAAGATTTTGAAGAGTAAAAACACCTTTGAAGATTTTCAGAAAGATTTGAGAATCAACGCGAGTAATAAAAGTGACTTTTAATTACCCGAACTGAAGAACACGACGAACAGAGATGAACTGTAGTGAAGTTCGTCATGTTAGATCTCCCACGCCCTAACTTGGCAGAGAAGACAGCTACGGCGGCGGCGGAGTGAAGATTTCCGCGACCGGCGCGAGTACGACGGCGATGAGGTCGAGGCAGTGAAGCTTTTCCTCACCGGCGGCGATGGAGTAGCGGCGGCGCTAGGGTTTGAGGGAGCTCGGCGAGAGACAGCGATCGGCGGAGTAAATGAAGTGAGGAGGGAAAGGGTATTTATAGCCACGGTGAAAAACTGTTTGCCGAAGATTTTGGACGAACATGCCCTGCCCTTTCTCCTTCACGCGACGTGTGTCACCCACGCATTGTGCGATGAGATCGTGTAGATCGTGGGTGATTAAAATAATACATCGTGGGATGCGGAGCGGTTTGGCGGTAAAACCGGAAATTTTGGATAGGAATTGTTTAAAAGTGTAGTTACTTAATTTCTTGGTGTTCAAGGACCAAAGAAGACTTTGAGCGAGTTTCAATCGAAACGCACATGAAGAATTTGTGAATAGATTGGATTGAGTATAGCATAGAGGGAAGGGTCCGATCACATTCACTTAGCGAAAATCGCAACTTGAAGAATTAGAAATAAGTGAATCTTTGTAGAGGACATAAACTCATATAAATATATATATATATAGCCAACGAAGAAAGACGATGGAAATGCTGAAGAATTTGCAAAGTTGAAGAATTTGAGAGACTGGGGAATTTCAAAAATGAGGAAAAACTCAAATTGAAGATTTTCAACTTTTGTGGTGGCGTATTCACAGTATAAGAATGATGATTTCATAGACACAGCATACAATTGTCGTAGGGTTCCGAGAATCAAATTCTTCATTGATTTCTTCACACTTAGAGTGTTATTCCTCATTGATTGAGGAACAACGTTTCTTCATGTGTTGCACATCTAAGTCATCAATTATGTATAAGGGTTAGGATGTATGTCCTTTTCAAAGAACATTCGAAGATTCTAAGATATTTAGCTCACACCGCAACTTGCTAAATCTCTTCTCATCCAAGGGCTTGGTGAAGATATCAGCCAGCTGTTCTTCAGTCTTCACATGCTCGATGGAGATGTCACCCTTCAACACATGATCACGAAGAAAATGATGACGAATCTGGATGTGCTTAGTCTTGAGTCTTTGAATCGGGTTATGAGCAATCTTGATGGCACTCTCATTGTCGCAGAGGAGAGGCACATTCTTCACGTTGACCCCATAGTCCTTGAGGGTTTGCTTCATCCAAAGCGCTTGAGCACAAAGATGAGCCAAAGAGCAATGTATTCAGCTTCAGCGATGAGACGGTGATACACAATTCATTTCTTCGAGGACCAACGGACCAAAGATCGTCAGGAAATGACAAGTGCCGATGTTGACTTGCGGTCCACACGATCACCAGCATAGTCGAGTCGAGAATATCAATGAGATCAAAAGCGAGCCCTTGGGGTACCATAATCCTAATGTTGGTGTGTGAGCTAGATATCGAAGAATATGCTTCACAGCCTTATGGTGTGATTCCTTCGGTGCAGCTTGAAATCGGGCACACATGCAAACACTAAGCATTATATCTGGCCTAGATGCACATAAGTACAATAAAGAACCAATCATGGAGCGGTATACCTTGTGATCGAAGTCAATACCATTTTCATCAATGCATAGATGACCATTTGTGGGCATAGGAATTTTGACGCCTTTGCAATCTTGCATGCCGAATTTCCTCAGTACATCTTTGAGGTATTTCTCCTGAGATATGAATATGCCATTCTTGCTCTTTAATTTGAAGACCTAAGAAGAATTTCAACTATCCCATCATAGACATTTGATATTCTTCACTCATCATATAGGCAAATTCATCACTATATCGTTGGTTAGTACAGCCAAAGATAATATCATCAACATATATTTGGCACACAAACAGTTCACCATCATATGATTTAGTAAATAGAGTAGGGTCAAGTGAACGGGTGTGAAGCCATTCTTCACGAAGAATTCCTTCATGTGTCATACCACGCCCGAGGGGCTTGCTTGAGGCCATAGAGAGCCTTATTTAGTCTCAAGACTTTGTCGATTCTTGGGATCTTCAAAACACAGGGGTTGAGCAACATATACTTCTTCCTCAAGCTTACCATTGAGGAATGCACTTTTCACATCCATTTGATATAAGATGATATCATGATGGTTAGCATAGGCAAGTAAAATCGAATAGCCTCAAGTCTAGCAACAGTGCAAAAGTTTCATCGAAATCAATTCCTTCAACTGTGTGTAGCCTTGAGCTACTAGTCGTGCCTTATTCCTCACAACAAGGCCATTTTCATCTTGCTTGTTGCGGTAGATCCACTTTGTGCCAATGATATTATGCTTGCGAGGATCAGGCGATTGACCAATTCCTGGACATTGTTCAGCTCGAATCGATGTAATTCTTCTTGCATAGCCTGAATCCACTCCGGCTCGAAATGCTTCATCTACCTTAGTGGGCTCTGAGATAGAGACAAAAGCATAGTGCCCACAAAAGTTAGATAAGTGTGAGGCTTTTGAGCGGTGAGAGGACTGGTGCTTGCTGATGTCATCGATGATCTTCTCCACTTGCACTTCTTTTGCAACGCATGGATGAGTTGGTTGTCACCGAGGATTTTGATCAGCATTTTCTTGACACCAATTTCCTCATCATGTTCTTGGTGCATCACCGGCGTTCTTCATTAACAAGAATGAATTCTTCACCAGATTCTTGATGAGGAATGACATCCTCGGTTGCCTTGTGCTTGATAGCATCCTCGGTGCTGGTTCATCTAACACGAAGGTAGGTGCTCTCTTTGCGAGCCATTAGTTTCATCGAACCGCACATCTACAAGTCGACAATCTTGTGAAGAACAATGTTGAAGACTCTGTAGGTGTCTGAGTCCTTCCGTAACCAAGCATAAAACCTTCATGTGCTTTCGTGCAAATTTAGAGTTGTGGTGAGGATCTCTAATCCAACATTTAGCACGAAGACTTTGAAATAACTCACATTGGGTTTCTTGTCAGTGAGGAGTTCATATGCAGTCTTCTTGAAGAATTTGTGAAGATATACTCTGTTGATGATGTGGCAAGCAGTATCAATTGCATCAATCCAAAAATACTGAGGCGTTTTGTATTCATCAAGCATAGTGCGAGCCATCTCAACAAGAGTTCTATTCTTGCGCTCCACGACGCCATTCTGCTGAGGAGTATAAGGAGCAGATAATTCATGAGTAATACCAAGTTCATCAAGATAGGCATCAAGACCAGAATTCTTGAACTCAGTTCCATTGTCACTTCGATATGCTTGATCTTCACACCAAAGTTGGTTGAAGCCCTCGAGGAAAATCGTTTGAAGACTTCACGCACTTCATGTTTGTAAGTAACAATGTGTACCCATGTATATCGAGAATAATCATCAACAATGACAAAACCATATAGAGATGCATCATTAGTGACTGCTGAATAATGATTAGGTCGAAGAGGTCCATGTGAAGCAATTGAATGGACGGGTAGTGGTCATGATAGTCTTATTTGGATGCTTGGCCTTGGTCATTTTCGGCTTCACATGCTCCGCATAAGTGATCCTTGAGGAATTTAACATTCTCAATGCCAATGACATGCTTCTTCTTCGCAGCGTGTTCAAATTCCTCATGCCTGCATGACCAAGTCGTCGATGCCATAGCCATCCTTCGAAGCTTTTGCAAGTAGACACATGGCTGGTTGTGGTCTGTAGAGAAATCAACAATATCAGATCTCCTCTCCTAAAGCCTTGAAGACTTTGGAATTGTCGACTTCCATAATCACAACACAATGATATTTGCCAAAGACAACAACCATATCAAGATCACAAAGCATTGAGATCGACATGAGATTGTATCCTAAGGATTCAACAAGCATGACTTTGTCCATGTGCTTATCCTTAGAGATAGCAACCTTACCAAGACCCAATACGACTTTTGCCTTTGTCGGCAAATATGATATGCTTCAGAGGTGGCGGTGATAAAGGAGCATCCATCAATAGATTCTTGTCACCAAATCATGTGATTTGTACATCCACTATCGAGGACCCATTCGGTGGTTTTGGGTTGATCATCCTGCAAATGA
Organism: Aegilops speltoides; assembly: GCA_021437245.1. Taxonomy (NCBI): domain Eukaryota; kingdom Viridiplantae; phylum Streptophyta; class Magnoliopsida; order Poales; family Poaceae; genus Aegilops; species Aegilops speltoides. The sequence goes on from CM038144.1 coordinate 204,324,293, forward strand.
ATTAGTGTAACTTACAATCTCATATGCTTCATCGATGAAGAATATGATATCAAGTTCATCGATGAATTTCATCAAGCGATAGCAGATATAGCGAGATGAGGGCGTGTGAAATGAAAGATCATTTCATCATGATTCGCTGCGTCCTTTCGAGCATATTGTCGGGTCCCGAAGAAATTCTTGAGACGTTAGAGCACGTCCGAGACTGACCTGCAGAAGAGATTAGTTCTTTTCTTCACCACCCACATCCGGAGGGGTGGCAAAGAGTTCATCATCCTGCGAGCACCATGTGAGAAAGGTGGCAAAGATGCCAAACCATTTCGTTTAGCATAGGAGGGTTAGGGTAAGCATATGAATAAGCGAGTAATTCTTGATGACTTATGAACATAATGGTTTGAAGAATAATGCACATATTCATAGCCCTTAGCTTTACCTGCGAGACAAATTTGTTAGCATGATGATAATCATATGAGGACTTTGATCCAGTTGAGAATTTGATCCTCGTGAAGAATTTGGTCCATATGAGGATTTGGATCCATATGAAGAGTTTGGTCCATATGAAGAATTTGATCTGGGGTTCTGTTCTTCACGGTGGTGTCATGAGGACATTCACCAAGACTTTCAACACAACTTTTGGGAACCCAGATTTTCTTCATAGGGAACCGTTCTGCGATTAGTGCCAACATATCTAGCAAATACTTCACCATTCTGATTTTTGAACAGTTTATAGTTGAAGTCAAATGACTCATCGGAAGAATGAGGAGATTCACATGTAAAGCCGGACAAGTTAGATGGATCAACTGGAGGTCCTTTGCAGCAACCCATGAGGTTTTGGGGTCTTTCTCGGGCTTCAATATGTTCCATCGGCGTTGAGTTTCCTCTCAAAGGCAATACCCTCTTTCCTAGGGTTTCGTTGAGGATCTGCTTTTGAGCACATCACAAAGTGTCGATGCCCTTTGAGGCTTTTGTACATGCTGTCATGTACAATTCCTTCAACCCTGCATTGTCGGTGATACTAGCAATGTCCTCGGATGAGGAATTAGTGATAGCGAGGCGGATGAAGAATTTGTAACAGTTGAAGCATTTGAACATTCAGGTGAAGAATTTGCAGATTCACGTTCAATGCACTTTAAGCATGGAGGAACAAATTCTTCCTGGGAAGAGCTGATTTGTTGAGCTAGTAATGAATCGCGCTCCTTCTGAAGATCTTCATAACATACTCTTAGCTTATCAAGATCTGCCTTTCTTTGAATAGCTTCAAGAGAAATCTTCTCATGATCAGTCAAGAGGGTGTTGTGCTGATCTTGAAGGGCATCAAACTTGGAGTGAATTCTCTGAAGACATTCACCCAATGCTTTTGACTGATCCATTTCTTTGCGCAACATATTATCACTTCTTTCTAACATATCTTGTGTTTGTTCTAAAACCGTTTGTTGTTTAGTGGCAACGCAAATGAGTTTAGTATAGCATGATTCAATGTCATCATCAGATTCATCATTGTCAGATTCATCATTATCAGATTCATCACAAGACTCGGATGAGGAGCATTCACTTACCTCAAAGACCGCCGCCATAAGACAAGATGCGAGGCGATGATGATTCTGCTCGAAGTCATCGTTTTGAGAGATTCCTTGAAGTCCTCGAACCAGGGATCATGACAAGTTCGATGACCTTCATAGACATCGAGATTCGGTCCCGGATGAGCTTTGAATTGCCCAGATGCATAATTACGCCAATTGGTCTCTGGATAGGCGGGAGCAGATGATATCCTTCGCTATGAGATCAAGTCGAGTGTACTTGCGAATATCATCAGCATTCACCATCTTGCATAGATCAGTAAGACGAATCTCAGTGACGGTCCACAGCTCGCTGTTCTTTGCCATGAGGCGCTTCTTCATCATGGCCTTCCACTTGGGATAATCATGACCGTCAAAGATAGGGCATGTCACTTTCTTCATACCTGCGGTCGACATAACTAGAACTCCAGGTGGTTAAACCAAAATCACACAGAACAAGGGAGTACCTTGCTCTGATACCAATTGAAAGTGCGTTATATCGACTAAAGGGGGGGGTGAATAGGTGATTTTTACGAAATTCTTCACTGAGGAATTTGCCGGTGAGGAAATTTCTTAGCGAAGAACTATTTGCAGCGGAATAAGTACTCAGAGGTAAACATGACAGATTGCACACATAGTCAGCATGATGAAATGAAGACTAGAACAGAGTACAGGAAGCGTAAACACAGGATAACAAGATGAAGACAAACGGTGAAGAAATTGAACGAGGAATTTGTGAAAGTCTTGATCAAAGTCTTCAAGCACGATATGAACAACATGCAACACGTAATGAGGAAATGAATGAGTTGAGGAAATAGAACCACAGTTGGTGAAGACAATGATTTGGTAAACCAGTTCCAACTGCTATCTCGGTTATGCGTCTGGTTGGAGCGGCTAAGTATTTAAACTCGAGGACACAGTCCCGACACCCGATCTCGAGCCGCAACTCAGGACACCCATCCTCACGGTATTCTCCTTGAACTAAGACCACGCAGGCCTCGTCCAATCACTCGTGGTAAGTCTTCAGGTGACTACCAAACCTTCACAGACTTGGTCACTCGGCGATCCACAATTCCTCTTGGATGCTCTAGACCTTGACGCCTAACCGTCTGGAAGAAGCACAGTCTTCAAAGGTAACAAGCGTCGGATCCAGCGCAGGATCAATTTCTTCAGTGATGCTCAATCACTTGGGGTTTTTGTGGGGGTTTGGTTTTTGGGATTTTCCTCACTTGATGATTTTTGCTCAAAGTCCTCAGAGGATGGGTTGCTCTCAAATGACAAGTGTCAAGTTATCTCGGAGCAGCCAACCAACTAGTGGTTGTAGGGGGCGGCTATTTATAGCCTATGGAGCAGCCCGACATGATAAGACATAAATGCCCTTCAATGATATGACCGTTAGGTGGATAAGATATTTTGGTCACGCCGCAAAGACAAAGAACGGTCGAAATTTGACTTTCAAAGTCCTCGGGGCTATCATGTTCCTCCTTTGTTTAGGCAATTCATGCTGGCGAATTCCTAACTCCTCGATCGAGCAAAGTCATCGATGACTGAAGAACCGCGTCTCTGTCATTGAAGAATTTGACTGAATCAGTATGAGATTTCAATGGCTTCACTCAAGGGATTGGTAGGTGTAGGATTTTGAGTTGAGCATCACATGGAAATTTTTCCTTAGTATTTCCTCGACCCCTTTAACAATGACGGTGTTTCCTATGACTCAAGAAAGAGAAAATGAAACTACGAAAACAAAAGTCTTCACGCTTCATATTCCTCGAATGAATGTCAAGTCTTCATGGTCACACCAATTTCTTCACTTTCAAAGTCTTCAGAAAGTCTTCAGAATATCAAAGTCTTCAGTCGAAGAACTTCATTTTTAGGGGTCGACTTTCTCTGTAAATATCAAACTCCTCATAGACTTATAGACCTGTGTACACTCACAAACGCATCAGTTACTTAACCTATAAGTCTTCAATACACCAAAATCACTAAGGGGCACTAGATGCACTTACAATCTCCCCCTTTTTGGTGATTGATGACAACATAGGTTAAGTTTTCAACGGGGATAAACATATGAAGTGTAAATACTAATATTGAGGAATTTGATTGCAAGATATAGAAGAACTCCCCCTGAATATGTGCATAATGAGGAATTTGCTTTTGAGGCAGTGCACATTTGAAGAATTGAATCATGGAGTGGAGAACTCCCCCTATATCTTGTAATTCATACACGCATTTGATATATATACTATGAAGAATTTGAAATGCATGATGAAATATGGTGCCTGATGAGATTCAGCATGCGTGCAATGATATTTAACGAGGAACAAGCATGCAGAATAGCACATCAAAAGTATCAGAGCTCAAATATCACATTCAGAGCTTAGTGCTTCAAAAACATCAGAGCATAATATGTATCAAAATCAGAGCATCAGAAGCACGATCAAGAGTATCAGAGCATCAGAAGCATGATCAAGAGTATCAGAGCATCAGAAGCACGATCAAGGAAACATTGATTGCCTTTAAGAACTCATGCTCTTGCTCAAGATTGAGCTTTTCAAAGTGTAACTTCTCATGAGCCCTTAAAAGTTCTCGATGATCTTCGAAGATAGTTTCATGAGCTAACTTAAGAGTGTTTTGTTCTTTAGTTAGAAGCTCAATCTTCTCCTTATCATTGTCATTCGTTTTATCTTGATTAGCATGATTAATTGATGTTTCATCATAGTATCCATCACTAGAGTCGTCAACAAGTAAATCATCATCCACAACCAAGTCATCTTCATCACTATCGAAATCAACATACTCAGGATGTGTTACCTTTGGACCTTTGGCCATGAAGCATCTTCCAATTCCTTCATTTGGTGAATCAAATATGTCGTAGGAGTTGGTTGACACAAGTGCTAGACCGGCAACACCTTCATCTTGAGTATATTCGGAGTCGGAGTGATAGCTTCTCTCGGAGTGATTGTTGGAGTCGGAGCCGGATACCCATTCACCAACATGAGCTTGATGTCTTCATTTTGTGTATCTCCTTGATGACTTGTCCTTCCTTTCCGAATCCTTGCTTCTCAGTGAGGGTCTTCATTCATAACGATCATCTCTACTCCTCCTCTCTCTCTCTCGATGGTGATTCTTCTCTTTTGATTCTTCTTTTTGGAGAATCTTCTCTTCTTTTGTAGGGTGCCGTACACTCATTGGAATAGTGTTCGGGTCTCCCACAATTGTAGCAATTTCGCTCTCGGCTAGAAGATCTCTTTTCATTGTAAGACCTTGACTTGGAGCTTCTTTCTTTGCTTCTACTCTTGTAGAATTTGTTGAAGTTCTTCACCATTAAGCTCAATTCTTCATTGAAGGTTTGTTTCTCACTTGATGATGTGGGGGCTTCACTTGAGGCTTTGTAAGCACCACATGACTTGTTGTGAAGTTCCTCCTTATCCTTGACTGACATCTCATGAGCAACAATTCTTCCAATGACTTCCGTTGGCTTGAGATCTTTGTAGTTTGGCATCATTTGGATCAATGTGCACACGGTATCATACTTTCCATCCAATGCTCTTAGGATCTTCTTGATGATGAATCTGTCGGTCATCTCTTCACTCCCTAAGCATGTAATCTCATTTGTGATAAGTGCAAGCCTAGAGTACATTTCAGCGACACCTTCACCATCCTTCGTTTTGAACTTGTCAAGCTGACTTTGGAGCACATCCAACTTGGATTCCTTGACGGAGTCAGTACCTTCATGCATATCAATAAAAGTATCCCAAATTTCCTTTGCATTCTCAAGACGGCTGATTTTGTTGAATTCTTCGGGGCACAATCCGTTGAAAATGATATCACAAGCTGGAGCATTGTATTGCATCATCTTCAATTCTTCCGCATTAGCTTCACGGTTCGGCTCTCTCCCATCAAAGAATTCACCTTGCAAGCCAATACAAATAATTGCCCAAACGGCAGGGTTATGTCCGAGAATATGCATTTTCATCTTATGCTTCCAACTAGCAAAATTAGTACCATCAAAGTAAGGACCTCTACGGTGATAATTTCCCTTACTAGACGCCATACTCTCCTAGGTTGTGAAACCAAGGCTATGACCACCAAAAGCTATGGAGATCAAAGAAAATGGAGACCAAAGCTCTGATACCACTTGTAGGACCTTGAAGTATGTCTAGAGGGGGGTGATTAGACTACTTGACCAATTAAAAACTTAACCTTTTCCCAATTTTAGAGTTTGGTAGATTTTAGCTATCTTAGGACAAGTCAAGCAATCATCACACAATTCAAGCAAGCATGCAAAGAGTGTATAGGCAGTGGAAATTAAAGCATGCAACTTGCAAGAAAGTAAAGGGAAGGGTTTGGAGGATTCAAACGCAATTGGAGACACGGATGTTTTTGGCGTGGTTCCGATAGGTGGTGCTATCGTACATCCACGTTGATGGAGACTTCAACCCACGAAGGGTAACAGTTGCGCGAGTCCACAGAGGGCTCCACCCACGAAGGGTCCACGAAGAAGCAACATTGCCTATCCCACCATGGTCGTCACCCACGAAGGACTTGCCTCACTAGCGGTAGATCTTCACGAAGTAGGCGATCTCCTTGCCCTTACAAACTCCTTGGTTCAACTCCACAATCTTGTCGGAGGCTCCCAAGTGACACCTAGCCAATCTAGGAGACACCACTCTCCAAGAAGTAACAAATGGTGCGTTGATGATGAACTCCTTGCTCTTGTGCTTCAAATCATAGTATCCCAAACACTCAACTCTCTCTCATAGGATTTGGATCTGGTGGAAAGAAGATTTGAGTGGAAAGCAACTTGGGGAAGGCTAGAGATCAAGATTCATATGGTAGGAATGGAATATCTTGGCCTCAACACATGAGTAGGTGGTTCTCTCTCAGAAATGGTAAGTTGGAAGTGTAGGTTTAGTCTGATGGCTCTCTCCACGAATGAAGAGGAGGTGGAGGGGTATATATTGTTGGGGAACGTAGCAGAAATTCAAAAAATTTCCTACGTGTCACCAAGATCTATCTATGGAGAGACCAGCAACGAGTAGAAAGAGAGTGCATCTACATACCCTTGTAGATCGCTAAGCGGAAGCGTTCAAGTGAACGGGGTTGATGGAGTCGTACTCGTCGTGATTCAAATCACCGATGATCAAGTGCCGAACGCACGGCACCTCCGCGTTCAACACACGTACAGCCCGGTGACGTCTCCCACGCCTTGATCCAGCAAGGAGAGAGGAGAGGTTGAGGAAGACTCCATCCAGCAGCAGCACAACGGTGTGGTGGTGGTGGATGAGTGTGGCAATCCAGCAGAGGCTTCGCTAAGCACCGGGGAGAGGAGGAGTACTTGGGAGAGAGGAGAGGCTGCAACCAAAGGCGGAGATCGAATCACGTGTATTCATGTGTGCTCTGGGCAGCCCTATGCCTCACTATTTATAGGGGAGAGGGGCTGCGCCCCTTTAGGGTTTCCGACCCCAAGGGGTGCGCCAGCCTCGAGATCCAATCTGGGGTGGCGGCGGGAGGGAGAAGAGGGAGGCGCAGGGAGCATGGGCCTTAGGGCCCATCTGCCTAGGGTTTGCCCCTCCCACCCCTGCGCTTGGGCCCCTTGTGGGGCGCACCAGCCCACACAGGGCTGGTTCCTCCCACACATGGCCCACGCAGCCCTCTGGGGTAGGTGGCCCCACTTGGTGGACCCCGGGACCCTTCCAGTGGTCCCAGACGTTACCGATAAAACCCAAACTTTTCCGTGACCAAAACAGGACTTCCATATATAAATCTTTACCTCCGGACCATTCCGGAACTCCTCGTGACGTCCCGGATCTCATCCGGACTCCAAACAACATTCGGTAACCACATACAAACTTCCTTTATAACCCTAGCGTCATCGAACCTTAAGTGTAGACCCTACGGGTTCGGGAGACATGTAGACATGGCCGAGGCGTTCTCCGGTCAATAACCAACAGCGGGATCTGGATACCCATGTTGGCTCGCACATGTTCCACGATGATCTCATCGGATGAACCACGATGTCAAGGACTCGATCGATCCGTATACAATTCCCTTTGTCTAGCGGTATTTTACTTGCCCGAGATTCGATCGTCGGTATACCGATACCTTGTTCAATCTCGTTACGGCAAGTCTCTTTACTCGTTCCGTAACACATCATCCGTGATCAACCCCTTGGTCACATTGTGCACATTATGATGATGTACTACCGAGTGGGCCCAGAGATACCTCTCCGTTTACGGAGTGACAAATCGATCTCGATCCATGTCAACCCAATGACACTTTCGGAGATACCTGTAATGCACCTTTATAGTCACCCGATTCACGTTGTGACGTTTGATACACCCAAAGCACTCCTACGGTATCCGGAGTTACGATCTCATGGTCTAAGGAAGAGATACTTGACATTGGAAAAGCTCTAGCAAACGAACTACACGATCTTTGTGCTATGCTTAGGATTGGGTCTTGTCCATCACATCATTCTCCTAATGATGTGATCCGTTATCAATGACATCCAATGTCCATAGCGAGAAACCATGACTATCTGTTGATCACAACGAGCTAGTCAACTAGAGGCTCACTAGGGACATATTGTGGTCTTTGTATTCACACGTGTATTACGATTTCCGGATAATACGCTTATAGCATGAATAAAAGACAATTATCATGAACAAGGAAATATAATAATACTTTTATTATTGCCTCTAGGGCATATTTCCAACAGTCTCCCACTTGCACTAGAGTCAATAATCTAGTTCACATCGCCATGTGATTTAACATTGACAGTCACATCGCCATGTGACCAACATCATCAAATGAGTTATGGGGTTTGATCAAGTTTTGCTTGTGAGAGAGGTTTTAGTCAACGGTGCGAACCTTTCAGTCCGTGTGTGCTTTGCAAATTTTTAGGTCATATTGTAAATGCTGCTTTCACGCTCCACTTGGAGCTATTCCAAATAGTTGCTCCACTATCGTAACCGGTTTGCTACTCGAGTCACTTTCGGATAGGTGTTAAAGCTTGCATCGGCGTAACCCTTTACGCCGAACTCTTTATCACCTCCATAATCGAGAAACACGTCCTTATTTACTCCAAGGACAATTTTGACCACTGTCCAATGATCCATTCCTGGATCATTCTTGTACCCCTTGTCTGAATCATGGCAAGGCACACTTCCGTCGCACACAAGATAGCATACCAGAGAGCCTATGTATAAAGCATAGGGGCGACCTTCGTCCTTTCTCTCTCTTCTGCCGTGGTCGAGCTTTTAAGTCTTAACTTCATACCTTTCAACTCGTGCAAGAACTCCTTCTTGGTGATCCATCTTGAACACCTTCAAGATCATGTTAAGGTATATGCTCATTTGAAAGTACTATTAAGCATTTTGATCTATCTTATAGATCTTGATGCTTATTGTTCAAGTAGCCTAATCCAGGTTTTCCATTGAAAAACACTTTTTAAATAACCCTATATGCTTTCCAGAAATTCTACATCATTTCTGATCAACAATATGTCAATAACATATACTCATCAGAAATTCTATAGTGCTCCCACTCACTTCTTTGGAAATACAAGTTTCTCATAAATTTGTATAAACCCAAAATCTTTGATCATCTTATCAAAGTACATATTACAACTCGAGATGCTTACTCCGGTCCTTAGAAGGATCATTGGAGCTAGCATACCTTTAGCATCCTTAGGATCGACAAAACTTTTCGATTTGTATCACATACATCCTTTCCTTACGAAGTGGTAAGGAAACTCGTTTTGACATCCATCTGCCAGATTTCATAAATGCAGCTAATGCTAACATGATTCCGACGGACTTAAGCATCGCTACGGATGAGAAAATCTCATCGTAGTCAACTCCTTGAACTTGTGAAGAACTCTTCGCCACAAGTCGAGCTTCATGGATGGTGACATTACCGTCCACGTCCGTCTTCTTCTTAAAGATCCATTTATCTCAATGGCTTGCCGATCATCGGGCAAGTCCACCAAAGTTCATGCTTTGTTCTGATACATGGATCCTATCTCGGATTTCATGGCTTCTAACCTTTTGTCGGAATTTGGGCCCACCATCGCTTCTCCATAGCTCGTAGGTTCATTGTTGTCTAGCAACATGACCTTCAAGACAGGATTACTGTACCACTCTAAAGTAGTACGCATCCTTGTCACCCCACGAGTACAGTAGTGACTTGATCCAAGTTTCATGATCACTATCATAAGCTTCTACTTCAATTGGTGTAGGTGCCACAGGAACAACTTCCTGCGCCCTGCTACACACTAGTTGTAGTAATGGTTCAGTAACCATATCAAGTCTCCACCATCCTCCCACTCAACTTTTCGAGAAAAACTTTTCCTCGAGAAAGGACCCGATTCAAGAAACAATCCCTATTGTTTTCGGATCTGAATTAGGAGGTATACCCAACTGTTTTGGGTGTCCTATGAAGATGCATTTTATCCGCTTTGGGTTCGAGCTTATCAACTGAAACTTTTTCACATAAGCGTCGCAGCCCCAAACATTTAAGAAACGACAGCTTAGGTTTCTCTAAACCATAGTTCATACGGTGTCATCTCAACGGAATTACGTGGTGCCCTATTTAAAGTGAATGTGGTTGTCTCTAATGCCTAACCCATAAACGATAGTTGGTAATTTGATAAGAGACATCATGGTACGCACCATATCCAATAGGGTGCAACTATGATGTTCGGACACACCATCAAACTATGGTGTTCCAGGCGGTATTAATTGTGAAACAATTTCCACAATGTCTTAATTGCGTGCCAAACTCGTAACTCAGATACTCATCTTTATGATCATATCATAGACATTGCATCCTCTTGTCACGACGATCTTCAACTTCACTCTGAAATTACTTGAACCATTCAATAATTCAGACTTGTGTTTCATCAAGTAAATATACTCTACATCTACTCGAATCATCTGTGAAGTAAGATCATAACGATATTCCTTTGCATGCCTCGGCACTCATTGGACTGCACACATCAAAATGTGTTACTTCCAACAAGTTGCTATCTTGTTCCATCTTCTTTGAAAGAGGCTCTTCAGTCATCTTGCCCATGTGGTATGATTTGCATATCTCAAGTGATTCAAAATCAAGTGAGTCCAAACGATCCATCTGCATGGAGTTTCTTCATGCGTATACACCAATAGACATGGTTCGCATGTCTCAAACTTTTCAAAAACGAGTGAGTCCAAAGATCCATCAATATGGAGCTTCTTCATGCGTTTTATACCAATATGACTTACATGGCAGTGCCACAAGTAAGTGGTACTATCATTATTATCTTATATCTTTTGGCATGAAAATGTGTATCACTACGATCGAGATTCAATAAACCATTTCAGGTGCAAGACCATTGAAGGTATTATTCAAATAAACAGAGTAACCATTATTCTCCTTAAATGAATAACCGTATTGCGATAGACATAATCCAATCATGTCTATGCTCAGCATAAACACCAAATCTCGATGGTAGAGGGAGCGTGCGATGCTTGATCACATCAACCTTGGAAACACTTCCAACACATATCGTCGACTCACCTTTAGCTAGTCTCCGTTTATTCCGTAGCTTTTATTTGAGTTACTAACACTTAGCAACCGAACGGTATCTAATACCACGGTGCTACTAGGAGTACTAGTAAAGTACACATTAACATAATGTATATCAATATACTTCTATCGACCTTGCCAGCCTTCTCATCTACCAAGTATCTAGGGTGGTTCGCTTGATGACCGTTCCTCTTATTACAGAAGCACTTAGTCTCGGGTTTGGGTTCAACCTTGGGTTTCTTCACTAGAGCAGCAGCTGATTTGCCGTTTCATGAAGTATCCCTTGACTTGCCCTTGCCCTTCTTGAAACTAGTGGTTTCACCAACCATCAACAATTGATGCTCCTTCTTGATTTCTACTTTCGCGGTGTCAAACATCGCGAATACCTCAAGGATCATCATATCTATCCCTGATATGTTATAGTTCATCACGAAGCTCTAGCAGCTTGGTGGCAATGACTTTGGAGAAACATCACTATCTCATCTGGAAGATCGACTCCCACTCGATTTAAGTGATTGTTGCACTCAGACAATCTGAGCACAAGCTCAACGATTGAGCTTTTCTCCCTTAGTTTGCAGGCTAAGAAGATCGTCGGAGGTCTCATTCCTCTTGACGTGGGCACGAGCCTGCAATCTCAATTTCAGCCCTCGAAACATCTCATATGTTCCGCGACGTTTCGAAAAACATCTTTGGTGCCTTAATTCTAAACCGTTTATCTGAACTATCACGTAGTTATCAAAACGTGTATGTCCGTTGTTCGCAACATCCACAAACGACGTTTGGGGTTCAGCACACTGAGCGGTGCATTAAGGACATGAGCTTTCTACTGTCCGCATAATCGCTACTTTCAACTTTCAACTATATTTTCTCTAGGAACATATCTAAACAGTGGAACTAAAACGCGAGCATACGACATAATTTGCAAAGATCTTTTGACTATGTTCAGGATAATTAAGTTCATCTTATGAACTCCCACTTAGATAGACATCCCTCTGGTCATCTAAGTGATTACATGATCCAAGTCAACTAGGCCGTGTCCGATCATCACGTGAGACGGACTAGTCATCATCGGTGAACATCTTCATGTTGATCGTATCTACTATCGACTCATGCTCGACCTTTCGGTCTCCGTGTTCGAGGCCATGTATGCACATGCTAGGCTCGTCAAGTTAACCCCAAGTGTTTTCGCTGTGTAAAACTGTCTTACACCCGTTGTATGTGAGCGTAAGAATCCATCACACCGATCATCACGTGGTGCTTAGAAGCGACTTAACCGTAGCAACGGTGCACCGGGGAGAACACTTCTTGAAATTTTGTAAGGATCATCTTATTTACTACCGTCGTCCTAAGTAAACAAGATGCATAAACATGATAAACATCACATGCAATCAAATAGTGACATGATATGGCCAATATCATTTTGCTCCTTTGATCTCCATCTTGAGGCTCCATGATCATCATCGTCACCGCATGACACCATGATCTCCATCATCATGATCTCCATCATCGTGTCTTCATGAAGTTGTCTCGCCAACTATTACTTCTACTACTATGGCTACCGTTAGCAATAAAGTAAAGTAATTACATGGCGTTGTTCAATGACACGCAGGTCATACAATAAATCAAGACAACTCCTATGGCTCTCGCGGTTGTCATACTCATCGACATGCAAGTCGTGAATCCTATTACAAGAACATGATTAATCTCATACATCACATATCATTCATCACATTCATCTTGGCCATATCACATCACATAGCATACCCCGCAAAAACAAGTTAGGCGTCCTCTAATTGTTGTTTGCATGTTTTACGTGGCTGCTATGGGTTTCTAGCAAAACGTTTCTTACCTCGCAAAACCACAACGTGATTTGCCAATTGCTATTTACCCTTCATAAGGACCCTTTTCATCGAATCCGTTCCGACTAAAGTGGGAGAGGCGGCACCGCTAGCCACCTTATGCACGAAGTGCATGTCAATCGGTGGAACCCGTCTCACGTGGAGCGTGTAAGGTCGGTCCGGCCGCTTCATCCCACAATACCGTCGAAACAAGATTGGACTAGTAACGGTAAGCATATTGAACAACATCAACGCCCACAACTACTTTGTGTTCTACTCGTGCAAAGAATCTACGCAATAGACCTAGCTCATGATGCCATTTGTTGGGGAACGTGGCGTAAATTCAAAAATTTCCTCGTGTCACCAAGATCTATCTATGGAGAGACCAGCAACGAGTAGAAAGAGAGTGCATCTACATACCCTTGTAGATCGCTAAGCGGAAGCGTTCAAGTGAACGGGGTTGATGGAGTCGTACTCGTCGTGATTCAAATCACCGATGATCAAGTGCGAACGCACGGCACCTCCGCGCTCAACACACGTACAGCCGGTGGCGTCTCCCACGCCTTGATCCAGCAAGGAGAGAGGGAGAGGTTGAGGAAGACTCCATCCAGCAGCAGCACAACGGCGTGGTGGTGGTGGATGAGTGTGGCAATCCAGCAGGGCTTCGCTAAGCACCAGGGGAGAGGAGGAGTACTTGGGAGAGAGGAGAGGGCTGCAACCAAAGGCAGAGATCGAATCACGTGTATTCTGTGTGTGCTCTGGGCAGCCCTATGCCTCACTATTTATAGGGGGAGAGGGGGCTGCGCCCCCTTTAGGGTTTCCGACCCCCAAGGGGTGCGGCCAGCCTCCAGATCCAATCTGGGGTGGCGGCCAGGAGGGGGAGAAGAGGGAGGCGCAGGGAGCATGGGCCTTAGGGCCCATCTGCCCTAGGGTTTGCCCCTCCCACCCTGCCCTGCGCCTTGGGCCCCTTGTGGGGGGCGCACCAGCCCACCTGGGGCTGGTTCCCTCCCACACATGGCCCACGCAGCCCTCTGGGGTAGGTGGCCCCACTTGGTGGACCCCCGGGACCCTTCCAGTGGTCCCGGTACGTTACCGATAAAACCCGAAACTTTTCCGGTGACCAAAACAGGACTTCCCATATATAAATCTTTACCTCCGGACCATTCCGGAACTCCTCGTGACGTCCTGGATCTCATCCGGGACTCCAAACAACATTCGGTAACCACATACAAACTTCCTTTATAACCCTAGCGTCATCGAACCTTAAGTGTGTAGACCCTACGGGTTCGGGAGACATGTAGACATGGCCGAGACGTTCTCCGGTCAATAACCAACAGCGGGATCTGGATACCCATGTTGGCTCGCACATGTTCCACGATGATCTCATCGGATGAACCACGATGTCAAGGACTCAGTCGATCCCGTATACAATTCCCTTTGTCTAGCGGTATTTTACTTGCCCGAGATTCGATCGTCGGTATACCGATACCTTGTTCAATCTCGTTACCGGCAAGTCTCTTTACTCGTTCCGTAACACATCATCCCGTGATCAACCCCTTGGTCACATTGTGCACATTATGATGATGTACTACCGAGTGGGCCCAGAGATACCTCTCCGTTTACACGGAGTGACAAATCCCAGTCTCGATCCATGTCAACCCAACAGACACTTTCGGAGATACCTGTAATGCACCTTTATAGTCACCCGATTCGTTGTGACGTTTGATACACCCAAAGCACTCCTACGGTATCCGGGAGTTACGATCTCATGGTCTAAGGAAGAGATACTTGACATTGGAAAAGCTCTAGCAAACGAACTACGATCTTTGTGCTATGCTTAGGATTGGGTCTTGTCCATCACATCATTCTCCTAATGATGTGATCCCGTTATCAATGACATCCAATGTCCATAGCCAGGAAACCATGACTATCTGTTGATCACAACGAGCTAGTCAACTAGAGGCTCACTAGGGACATATTGTGGTCTTTGTATTCACACGTGTATTACGATTTCCGGATAATACAGTTATAGCATGAATAAAAAGACAATTATCATGAACAAGGAAATATAATAATACTTTTATTATTGCCTCTAGGGCATATTTCCAACATATATAGCCTCCACACAAAATCTAACGATCACACACAATTTACCAAACTCGGTGGAACCGATTCAACAGACTCGATCGGACTGATTTAGCAAACCTAGTGACCGTTAGGATTTTCGGTGGGACTGACATGCAACTCGGTGAGACCGATTCGGTTAGGGTTAGGGCATAACGTAATCTCGGTAAGACCGATTACACAAACTCGGTGAGACCGATTTTGGTAATAAGCTTTCCAGAGAGTTGGTCATGTAAACTCGGTGGGACCGATTTGCTCTTTTCGGTGAGACCGAAATGTTACAAAAGGGAAACAGAGAGTTTACATTGCAATCTCGGTGGGACCGATCGGTCACTTCGGTTAGACCGAAACATTACGAAGGGAAACTGAGAGATTACAATCCCATCTTGGTGAGACCGAGATCCCTATCGGTAAGACCGATTTGCCTAGGGTTTGTGGCAGTGGCTATGACATTCAAACTCGGTGGCGCCGGATAGAAGGAATCGGTGTGACCGACTTTGGCTTTAGGTTTAGGTCATTTGTGGATGTGAGAAAGTAGCTTAGGGATTTGGAGCATATCACTAAGCACATGAAGCAAGAGGCTCATTAAGCAACACCTCATCCCTCCTTGATAGTATTGGCTTTTCCTATAGACTCAATGTGATCTTGGATCACTAAAGTATAAAATGAAGAGTCCTGAGCTTTTGAGCTTGAGCCAATCCTTTGTCATTAGTGTTTTGAGGGATCCACTTTCATCATCCATGCCATGCCATTCATTGAGCTTTCCTGAAATAATAGTCTTGGAATAGCATTAGCTCAATGAGTTATATGTTGTTATGAATTACCAAAACCACCTAGGGATAGTTGCACTTTCACAAACGTCACAACGTAACTGGGTGATTATAAAGGAGCTCTACAGGTGTCTCCGAAGGTACATGTTGAGTTGGCGTATTTCGAGATTAGGTTTTGTCACTCCGATTGTCGGAGAGGTATCTCTGGGCCCTCTCGATAATGCACATCACTATAAGCCTTGCAAGCAATGTAGCTAATGAGTTAGTTACAGAATGATGCATTACATAACGAGCAAAGAGACTTGCCGGTAACGAGATTGAACTAGGTATTGGATACCGACGATCGAATCTCGGGCTAGTAACATACCGATGACAAAGGGAACAACGTATGTTGTTATGCGGTTTGACCGATAAGGATCTTCGTAGAATATGTAGGAGCCAATATGAGCATCCAGGTTCCGCTATTGGTTATTGACCGGAAATAGTTCTAGGTCATGTCTACATAGTTCTTGAACCCGTAGGGTCCGCACGCTTAACGTTACGATGACAGTTTTATTATGAGTTTATAAGCTTTGATGTACCGAAGGTTATTCGGAGTCCCGGATATGATCACGGACATGACGAGGAGTCTCGAAATGGTCGAGACATAAAGATTGATATATTGGAAGCCTATATTTGGATATCGTAATCGTTAAAGGTGAAATCAGATTTTACTGGATTCTGAGGGTTCTTGGAACTCCCCGGGGTTAATGGGCCTACATGGGCCATGAGGGAGAAGAGGAGGACTGCCAGGCAGGCCGCGCCCCCCCCCTAGTCCGAATAGGACAAGGAAGGGGGGGCAACGCCCCCCTTTCCTCTTTCCCCTCCCCCCTTTCCTTCTCCAACAAGGCAAGAGGAGGGAGTCCTACTCCCGTTGGGAGTAGGACTCCTCCAGGCGCACCCCTAGGGGGCCGGCCGCACCTCCCCCTCCCTCCTTTATATACGGGGGCAGGGGGCACCTCTAGACACACAAGTTGATCATCGTGATCGTTCCTTTGCCGTGTGCGGTGCCCCCCTCCACCATATTCCACCTCGGTCATATCGTTGCGGTGCTTAGGAGAAGCCCTGCGTCGGAAGAACATCATCATCGTCACCACACTGTCGTGCTGACGGAACTCATCGCCGACACCCTACTGGATCAGAGTCCGGGGATCGTCATCGAGCTAAACGTGTGATGAACTCGGAGGTGCCGCACGTTCGGTACTCGGATCGGTGGGATCGTGAAGACGTACGACTACATCAACCGCGTTGTCATAACGCTTCCGCTTACGGTCTATGAGGGTACGTGGACAACACTCTCCCCTCTTGTTGCTATGCATCACCATGATCCTTGAGTGTGCGTAGGAAAATTTTGAAATTACTACGTTCCCCAACACGTCGGGGCTGTACCGTTTACTCAAAGCCCTCAGGCCGGAGCTTTTTAAGCCAGCTCCTTTTGGATGGTGCTCGTCGAAGGTCGCGGCAGCTGGATGCTCGTGGAGGTCTACAACCGGCGATTGATCCCCCTTCCTTCGATTAACACTTCACTGCTTTGGCACCGCGGCCCAGAATACTTGGAATCTTACAGTAGCCAACATGATACCAAGTTTGATTTGCTCAAGGTTATAATCTGCCAAGTGCCCACAAGATCTGCGAATTATAAAGACTTTAGGCTAACTGCGTTCTTCAACCGCGGTCTCGCCTATCTGACAGGTCACTACGGTAAGTGGATAAATCTGCACGTCCATCGCAGGATCATACATCCTCCATGGTTCTCTGATGCCATTGAACACAAGGGCTTCATTTACGTTGTCGACTCCTTCTATGGTGGGCGTATGCTGGCCTACTCCGATCATCGCTACAAATGGTTGTTACAATGGTATGTTACTTTCCTATGATATCATGATGGCTTGCTTATATTCTCGTCAACATTCTTGAAAAAATATTCATGCTCATAACATGTTGTTCTTAAGATTGACTAAATCAAGAGCCCTTTTTTATTTGACTCCAACTTGATATGATGTTATAGGACGCCTGGTGTCCCTACCCTTCCTAATCCCAGAACCTTTCAAACAAAAGTGGCATGCCAGTTGCAGGTGGTTCCTGGCTCGATCAAACAACGGAGAAAGATTGATGATCGTTCGCATGTACCAGACGTGTTGTTTCGCGGAATACAATCACAGTCACTGCCAGGTCTTTGAGCAGGATCCCGGCTTCTCTGGGCCATCAGGAATTTTTGACTGGAGGCTAGTAAGTAGCCTTGGTACACGCTCTCTGTTTGTCGGACTGAATTATTCGATTAACCAGGAGATAACCGACGGCAAGGATCATGATGGCAGCGTGGTTTCGTTCATCAGGCAAAATTGTGTGTACACAGCGTACCATGTGTCTCTGCATGCACCATACCCTGATATGTGCCGCCACGCACTGCAGCCCAAAGTAGGAGAGAGGGTCGCAAGTATCAGATTTCGACCTGCAGGCCGGAGTTTCCCCCGTCAGGCACCCATCTGGTTCAAGCTGTCATCCAATCTCCACAGCTTAATAAATAGTAATGTCTAACTGAGCCAGTTAGTTAGATGCGTACACTTGGTGTAGTAGGATCTTTATTTAGTTCGATGCATACACTTGTTCTTTATTGGTAGCCCTTTTGTAATGATGGCTGATGTTTGGTTTGGAAGAGAGAGTTGCGTCTTCACTCTTCTGGCCTGCTTACTGCTTCTATTGCACCCCCAGCCCTGGTTGCTATAGCTGATGTTTTCAATGTACAATCAGTAGTATATTTCGTCTGTTGGTTGAATAAATGTGTTGTTAGAACGACAAACACAATGTTTTGGAAGTCGTTGCATGGTTCGATCCTTTAGTGCCCCGTATCGTACGTAGCGCATACTATTTTTCGTATGGAACACATTTTCCACTTGTTGATAACATGCAGCCCACTGATGAAGGCCCAATAGAGAAGCCCATAATTAACTGGAAGGGAGGCTCTCACATGAATCTGGCCCAGGTACATGCTCATGGTCCCCTAAACATAAATAAGTAAGTAAATAAATAAAGCTAAATGCTCATGCACCAGTTCTTTGGGAAAATAGGTAGCCCAGTATTTCTTTTTGAAGAATACCCAAGCTAGGCCTATTTGTTTTCTCCAGTCTTGGGCTGCAAATCTTTCAAGACGAGGAGGGATGCATTCCGTCCTGGCCAAAGAGTATGGTCAATGTTTGTTAAAAGTAATATCAAAAGGGGTTGAAACTTCCAAAAAAATTATAGCAAATGGGATATTAGTTTCTTTTTTTGTTTTTGTTCTTCACTGATATCTTATACGTATTTTATTGGATTTAACATGACATAGTACTAATTTATTTTTAAATTTGTTTTAGTATGGCTATTAATTTTTGGATTAAGAATATTTCGTTCCACAGCAAAAATTTGTGAATTTTCAAAATGTCCCACATATTTAGTTAATTTTTTTACCCTCGTACTGACCAGAATATGGCCAGCAATTCTAAAAATGGAAAAAGGGCTGCAATAAATTCCATATGAATTAGAAAATGAGTAAAAGTTATAAAAATAATAGCAAATGGGTTGTACCGCCCACGATTTGAGGTCGACTTGTTTACGCAAGGCTTTGTCAGTGAACACACGATTCTAGCAGCAGTAACTGTTGGATGTCCATCCAACGGCCGACGTGCTTCTTCAATCTCTGATCTTCCTGCTCCAGCCGCCTAAACTAGCGCCGGATGCTCCAGATTGCCTGCTCCCTCCTCTTGTGGTCGGCTGTGATGCCGCGCAGGCTTCCCCGGCCCACCCTACTCCCTCCGCTGGCCTGGCCGCACGCAATCAACTGCCTCCTTATTACACGAAAAAAATGATTCCTCACACTGACATCTGGGGTGCACCGGTTGGGAGGCTAACCTGTGGGCCTACTAAGTTGACTCGTACGCAGGGCTTGTGAACTTACTCAACAAACAATTCTAGCACCAATAACCGTTGGATTTGAATCGAACGGTTCCGCTGTGCCGGGGGAGATCTGCCCGCCACGGACACCTATGGGGCCGGAGCCCCTTGTCTGTGCGGTACGAGGGCGGAGGGAGCACAGAGAGCAGATCGAGCGAGCACGCCTTGGCGGATTTACCCAGCCGGAGCTCTCCGGAGAGATAAAACTCCTCTGCTGCCTTGGTTTGTATTGAGCTCGGGAGCTAGAAGAGCTACAATGGCAGCTACACCGGCGAGAGTTGTCAAGGTGAACCCCTTCTCGTGCGCATGGGCCTCCCTTTATAGTCGGAAGGGGCGCCAACAGTGGCTGCGTGGGAGAAAGGTAAAATGTAAAAGAGGTGGTAGTTGGAGCAATGCAGGAACAAGGTGAAGCTACGATGCATGAGCAATGGTCGCTACCTACTTTGTGATGGGGACAAGGGCATTTAATGCCCGTCCGTCGACCCAAAAGCTCCCGCCCGTGTGTCTCCGTCGCCACGCGGCGATGGATCCACCACCGTGAAGTGCCACCGTGTCCCCAGGCTGCACTGACCATCCGCCACGCGTCCCTCGAAAGGCCCTGGGTGACGCGTGGGCCGATGGTGGGCGCGAGCACACAGCAGCAGATTCTCCCGGCAAGCACCTTGCGGGTCTTGACTGCGGACCGGGAGCTTGTCGGGCTCGATAACTTGTCGCTCCCGGGCCCTCGCCGACGCATATAGCGCCGAGGCGTGTCTTCTATGATGTAATCTTCTAGTCATCCCGGCAAGCTCCTCTTGCGGGGCCTTGCGTGAGTGATGTAACCTTGAGCACAGGCGGCCTTCCGTGGCAAGCTCCGCTGCCGGGGTCTCGATCTTCATCTTGTATACTTCGTCTTTGAATGGCTTGATATGGAGCAGAAAGTCTTGGCGAGCACGTGGTAAACCCTGCCGCTGGAAGCTGCAATCTGCCGTGCACAAGTTGGGGTACTTGAGGTACCCCTACCTTAGTCTACCGACAGGAGCTCCGGGCTGGGCCACACGGTCCGAAGCGCTGTTGGGCGGGCCCAAAAGCATCTGCAGGCACCACGCTGCCCACGGCGCGTCGAATCCACTTCGCATCTGCCGCATTCCCCCACGCAACGGCGCGCGTCGATTGCGGCGTCGTGGATGGGGCGTGCCCACGTTCTTTAATGGGAAGAGCGGAACGCCCCCACTTCCCCATAAAAAGAGAGGAAGCGAGGCGGTTCCCTCCTTCGCTTTCATTGCATCTTCTTCCTCCTCCGAGAGATCCCTTTGCGCCCGCCTCCGCATCTCTTCCGCCGTCTCTTGCGTCTGCGGCGCCGCCGACTTCTTCGTCCTCCTTCCCTCGCCGCCTCCGCCATGGCCCGAAGACCGGAAGGGAAGGCGGAGAAGACCAAGAAGGAGAAATCGCAGCGGTAGTGGCTTCGCCTCTTTGCGAAGCGAACGTCGTCTTCTTGCCGCGGCTCAGTAGCAAGGAACTCTGGAACAAATATTACCTGCTCGGGCCAAGAAGACCAAGGCGCATCCTCGGACGAGCTCATCCGCCGCCACCATGGACAACTATCCCGGCGGGTACTATTTCTTCGCAGCCTTCTTCCACTGCGGTCTTTGCCCTCCTTATTCTGAATTCTTCTGTGACGTCATGCACACCTACGGCTTCCATCTTCTTGACTTCACCCCCAGCGCCATCCTTACCATGGCGGTTTTCGCACATGTGCGAAAACTACATAAATTCATCCCAACGTAGCGCTGTTTAGGCATTTCTTCACTCCTAGAGCAGTGGCGCCCCCCTCTCCGGAGGGATATCTTGGGTTTTAAATGCGCACAAGAAGGAGTCTTACTTGCCGGGAGCTCCGCGGCAAGTGGGAAGAGTGGCATCTTGTTGGTGCTGGATCGTTGAAGGCGAGCCGCAGCACTTCACCGCGCCGCGACAACTCCTATCGTCTGTGGCGGCGGGGATCGGAGCGAGCTGGATCCGACGACGTCAAGCTCAACGTCGCCCTCATCTGGATTCTTCGTCTTGAGCAGCAAAACTGTCCGTTCTGCGGTAGGCGCAGACTTCCTCCGCCGCCGCATGCCCCTCTCCAAGACAGAAAAGGCCGGCTGGGAGTGCGGCTCGCAGGGATATAATGAGGCTGCGCCCGGGCTGAATTTCAACTTCACGACGCTGGAGCTGAGGGGATGGTCCGGGAACTCTTTAAATATGACCCGCCCATCCAGAGTGGTTCGAGACCTCCCGGGAGTGGTGCCCTCTGCAAGCAAAGACTG
Organism: Aegilops speltoides; assembly: GCA_021437245.1. Classification (NCBI taxonomy): domain Eukaryota; kingdom Viridiplantae; phylum Streptophyta; class Magnoliopsida; order Poales; family Poaceae; genus Aegilops; species Aegilops speltoides. The sequence goes on from CM038144.1 coordinate 204,346,405, forward strand.
GGGATCGTCTTTGCGCCATGATGCCAGCGTGTGATTCGCGACGGCATGGACCGCGCGTGGATTCCGCCCGATCCATCGGTCATCCTCGGCTTCTTCGACAACCTTGAGGAGGTGGCGAAGAACAAGGATGACATCAAGGAGCATACGCGGGACACCACCGACCAAGAGCTTGCATACATAGCTTCTCGGTGAAGAGGCCGCGCAGCAGCGGGCGGCGATTTTGGATATACTCGACGGCGAGGCGAGGATGCGGATCGTCTGCGAAGAGGAGGCGGAGATCTGCAGACTGCTGCAACTTCCTCCCGACGCGCTTCGCGGGTCCCCTCTTCGAGGCACTCGGGATCCCGGAATCGCGGCGAGGCAGCGGCAAGAGGTGGCGCTGCGGAGGGAACAGAGCGCCCGCAGAAGCGAATGCGCCGGAGCGAGCGGAGACGCCCGAGGAAAGGGGTCAGGCGCAGGCGCTGGGCCCAATGAGCCAGCCGGCGAGGAGGAGGAGGAGGCCGCCGAGGCGCGCGGCGGGTCCACGGATCTTTACGCCGGCGACCTCTCCTCGTCGTCGGAGACCTCCCGCCCGGCAAGCCCTAGGCGTTCTCCATCAAGCGCCTCCGCAAGCGGCGGCGGAAGGGAGGGCGAGGCCCCGGCAACAACCAGCTTGCCGGGCAGCGCAAGCTTCCCGGGAAGCCAAGCTGCGCCGAGGACCGCCAAGCGCCGAGTCTCGCCTCCGCTCTCGCGCCGACGCGCCCGGTGGAGTATGACTTCTCCGCCTTGGCGAAGACGACGAGGAGGAACAGGAGTAAGTATCCGAGATCTTCATCTTCTCAAATTCCGCCTGATTATTGTTGAAGCTAATCTTGTTTCTTGCTTTGATTTCAGGACCTTGGCCCAAGCGGCCAAGAGGCCAAGGAGCCCGTGGTCGGTCGCGGACGACTTCGCCCAAGGCGATCGGGACGTGCGGAGCCAAGCTTGTCGGACCAGCGCTGCTCGAGGAGCAGCCCAGCGCAGCCCCAGCGTAAGTCTGGGTTCACTTTCGCTCGCGGGCGTGTTTGAAGATCTTGGTCTTGTACTAATGCCTTGATGTTTTGTCTTGACTTGTGCAGAGGTGGAGCCACGGCGGCAGGAGCGTCCGGAGGTCGCCCCCGAGGAGCCGCAGGCCCCGCCGTCCCCGCCAAGGCTGAACTCCCCGGCAAGGGAGAGCACTCCGCCAAGGGCGGGTACTCCGCCAAGAGCGAGCAGCCCGGCGAGGGCGGCCACTCCGCCAAGGCAGAGCCCCCCGGCGAGGGAGCCCGCCGCTGACGACGTCCGCCAAGGTAGGTTCTGCAATTTTGTCTTCTTGGCGTTGTCTCTTTTTGGATATTTGCTTGAACTTCTTTTGCTTTTTCTTCTTCTTCTAGATCCTCCTCCCCCCGAGCAGATGGAGATGGAAGTCGTCATTGTTGAGGAGGAGGGCGGTGGCGGGCGGGCCTTGTCGCCGCCGAGGACACGGCGGGAGCCGCCGCGGGCGGCGCCAGAGACCGCTCCATTTGTGGGCGCAGCGGCCGGGAGGGGACGGCGACCGCACCGCCAGCCCGGAGGCGGGGAGCATCAAGTCTTCGCGCGGTCGCCGACCCCTCCGCCGGAGAGGAGCGGCCTGCTACTTGAAAGCCCCCAACGGCGTCTTCATCCAGTGCCGTGGGGTTCTTCGTCATGAGCTCCAGCGGTGGGCGAGGCCTTTGATGGGGAGGTCCTCGCCTCCATGGCTTGAAGATCGTCGAGGGACCGGCGGGAGCGACGGGCCCGAGGAGGAGAAGCTGCCACCAGCTCCCGCCCTTACCGGGCGAGCGGTAGCTTCGCTTCGGGAGGCCCTCGCCGCCAAGGCCGCCGAGGAGATGGAGAAGCGGCGGGAGCTCAGCGCCGCCAACCAGGCTGCTCTCCGCGAGGTGGCGGAGAAGCGTGAGCGACTCACGGGAATATGAAGAGTGGTTCTTTGGAGAAGGCCGAGGCGAAGAGCAGCAACGGCTCGCCGGGTGGAGCTGTCCCGGAGAAGGAGAGCTCGCCAGCGGAAGGTCAACCTCGACTCCCACGAGGAAGACCTTGCCGCTCGGGAGCAGGCCCTTGGCGGGGCGAAGGAGGCGAAGCCGCCGCGGCTGCCATGGAGACCGCCAAGGAGGAGCTTCGCCGCCAAGGTCGCAGCAGCTGGAGGAGTTCTTGAAAGCGGCGAGAAGGTCGCCCGCGCTCAACACGGAGCGCGAGAAGGGCGCCCACACCAATTGAACTCAGGTGCACCTTTCCAAGAAGGGCGACGAGTTGAAGGCCGCCAGGACTCCATCGAGGGTCTTGAGCTACAAGTCTCTATGCTTTGAGGACTCGCTTGACGCCGCCGGGATCGGAGACCAAGTTGAAGGAGGAGCTCCGCAATGGCGAACCTTGGTGGACAGCGCCAACAAAGCAGCCGAGCACTTCCACCGCACCGTCGAGGTATGGACCGAGGACTTGGTATCTTGTCGTCCGATATTGACCAGAGCTGCTGGCACTAAAGCTGGAGCATCTCATCAACTCCGGATCCAAATCTCGCTCCAGCGCCAAGCTCAGCCTCTTCTTGGAGGATCGCGCCGCCCTTGCAAATCTGCGGAAGAAGATCCCGCCTTTCGCCGAGGAGACTCGCCGGCAGTGCAGGAACCATGGAGCGTGTCTTGAAGATCGTATACCGCAATCCCGGCATAAACCTCACCAGCGTTCTTCGCAGCTTGCCGGCCGACGCGAACATGGAGGCTCAAGGAGCAGGTCGCCCACATCATTGCTAAAGTGAACAAGATCTCCGGGTGGAGGGCGACCCGCGTAGACTAGGCCTCCTTTATCTTTATCTCTTTTGTTGCTGCATAGGGTGTTATGAACTCATTAGTCATCGCGACAAGTTATTCCTTGTAAGATATTATCTTTATTTTGATCAATAGATGCGTGTTATCTCCCTTGTTCGATCCTCAACCTTGTATGCTTCAACCCTCGCTTCTAGGAACTTGCGGCAAGGGCCCTTGCATGAGCGCCGAGTGCTGAACTTCGAAGCAGCCTGTTGCAGCCAAGGTCTTTCGGCAAGCAACCTTGCCGCGGCTAGTCGCAACGCGCTTAGCTAGCTGAGCGGACTCGAAAACGAAACAAGGGCGCGACACTTGTCGCAGCTCACTTAAATCGTTGAGCGTGCTCGAAAACAAGGTAAGGGTGTGGCTATCCACGGGTAGGTTCCTCCGCGCACAGGTTTTCCATACAAAGTGTGGTCGTTCAAGGAAGGCAACTCAAAATTTAAAATTTTGAACTGCTCCAATTCTAATAACTTAGCTTTCGTGATCTGTGCGTCCTCCGGCAAGCTTCTCTTTCTTGAACAGCACTTGGTTCATCCTCCATTTCCTTCCCTCCCCGGCAAACTTGTGCGTGAGGAACGTTCCTTCTGCTTAGGAGGCAAGGAAAGAGAAGAGGGGAAACAAGTATATGGCCTTTCGGCGTGCTATTGCTTACCGGATATGTGTGTCGCACAAGAGATGCCAAACAACATATGCAAATAGCAAAGAAAAGCATGGAATAGGCAACTAGCGCAAAACACAGAAACTTTGCTGATGCACGGGGTCTGCGCCCGGCTTTGTACAAAGGGTTACATGCAACAGCGGCAACGCTTTGTACAAAAGGTGGTTGCCGGAGCGGATCATGGCAACCGCGCCTTATGGGTAAAACTTGCGAAGATGCTCTATGTTCCAGGAGTTGCTCACTGGTAGGCCTTCTTTGGTCTCGAGGCGGACAGCGCCGGGCCTCGTGACTTGTCTCACCCGATAAGGGCCTTCCCACTTCGGCGTCAACTTGTTGGAATTCTTGGCGGACTGAACACGCCGAAGAACAAGGTCGCCTTCCTCGAGACTCCTGGCTTTGACCTTGCGGCTATGGTAGCGGCGCAAGGCTTCTTTGGTATCGAGCAGCTCGTCAGAGCACGAGACGTCCCTCCTCAAGGAGCAATGCATCATCTTGTCGCAGTTGCTCTTGCTCGAGCTCATCATAAGCGAGCACTCGAGGAGATCCGTATACGAGTTCCGTGGGGATAACTGCCTCTGCTCCATAGACTAGAGCAAAAGGTGTCTGCCCGGTGGCTCGATTTGGTGTCGTTCTGATTGACCAAAGAGCCGCCGGTAGCTCCTCTATCCAATTCTCGCACTTTCTTGCAACTGTCGAAAGTTCTTGTCTTAAGTCCGCGCAGCACTTCAGCATTGGCCCTCTCCGCTTGACCGTTGCTCCTCGGGTGAGCAACAGAAGCGAAACAGACCTTGGCGCCAAGGTCTTGGACGTACTGCATGAAGGTGCGACTAGTGAATTGTGTACCGTTGTCGGTGATAATCCTGTTAGGGATCCCAAACGCACACAATCGACTGAAGAACTTGACCGCTGATTGTCTTTGTCACCTTTCTCACTGGCTCCACTTCGGCCACTTTGTGAACTTGTCGATTGCTACGTACAAGTACTCAAAGCCCCGACAAAGACGGGAAGGGGCCGAGGATATCGAGCCCCGGACCGAGAAGGGCGGGACAAAGGGATTGTTTGGAGAGCTTGAGTCGGTGATGAATCGCTTTGCATGGGCCTCGCACGCTTCACACTTGGTTACTAGTGCGCTTGCATCTTGGAGGGCTTCTTGCCAAAGAACCCTTGCCGGAAAGCTTTCGACAAGCGCCCTTCTTGCCAATGTGGTGGCCGCATATGCCTCCGTGTATTTACGCCAACAGCTTCGGCCCATCTTCCACGGAGATGCACTTGATCGACACCATTGAGCCTTCTTACATGCAGCTCGTTATCCACTTAACCGGTACATACTTGATTGTCTGGTTATCTTCTCTATCTCTTACGGTCGCTGGGAAGTTCTCCGGTTTGCAAGAAATGGACGATCTGCTGCGCCCATGCCGAGCTTGGGGCTCAACGGCAAGGACTAAAGGCATGAGGGCTGCTGGGAACCTCGGCTTCTCGGCAAGAACCTCTGCTCTGCCGAGCTGAAGGTCCCCCGGCAAGCTCGCCGGGGCGAGGCTTGTCGGGAACACTTGCTTCAACTGTATAGATCCGAGGGTCTGCAGGAGCAAACTGTTCCTCAGCGTTCTGGTCGTTGATCTTGGGGACCTTGGCGGCGGTCTCAGGGAGGCCCGCCGGCAAGTAGTCGCCGGAGACCAACTTTCTCTTCTTGGACTGCCCAATTGATGGTGTGACGGATGGTTGAGTTAGCTTGAGCAAGAAGGTCCCCGGTTCCACACGTAACTTCATCGAAGCACACTTTGAAAGGCCATCTGCGATTTCATTCTGAGCTCTCGGGACGTGCTCCATCTGCAAACCTTCAAAGCGCCCTCAAGCTTCCTCACTTCATCGACATAAGCTTCCATCAAAGGGCTCGATAGCTCTTGTTAACTTGCCGACCACCAATCGAGAATCTCCCTTTAATCAACTTCTCGATCCCAAGTTCGGCCGCAATCCACGAGGCCAATGAGCAAACCTTCATATTCAGCGGTGTTGTTTGTCGCTTGCTCCTTAGGGAAGTGCATCTGGATAACATATTTGAGGTGCTCTCCGGTGGGCGCGATAGTACCACGCCGACACCGGCGCCTTGCAGTGAAAGGCACCATCAAAGTACATTACCCATTCACTTGTCGCTTCTTATGCGGGTGTACTTGTTTCTTGGACTTCTTCATCGGGCGTTGGGGTCCACTCTGCTATAAATTCTGCCAAAGCTCGGCTCTGTATGGTTGAAGTACTTTCAAACTTGAGTCCAAAGCTCGACAGCTCGAGTGCCCACTCAGCGATCCTGCTGTTGCTTCAGGTTGTGCAATATCCTCTTCAGCCGAAAGCGAGTGACCACTGTTATCTCGTGTGCACGAAGTAATGGCGCAGCTTTCTCGAGGCCATGAGGAGGCCGAAAGCAACTTTGCACACCGTAGTATCTTGATCTAGCCCCGGAGAGGAACTTACAAAATACACCGGGCGCTGCACCATCTTCTTCGCGCACCTCATCCTGTTCTGCAAGAGTTGTCCTTGTCGGGCCGGAGCTTGTCGGAGCAGCCCCGCTTGTCGCCGGACTCGCTTGCGGTGGTGTAGCCTCCTCGTCGGACTCCTCTCCGCTACTAACGCAGCACTAACCACCTGGTTGGTTGCCGCTAGGTACAGCACAACTTCTCCTGTGGTCTAGGTGCGACAAGTATTGGGGTGGAGGATAGGTACTGCTTCAAATCTGCGGCCTGCCTCCGCTTCCCGAGTCCACTTCATGGGACCTGCCTTCTTCAAGATTTTGAAGAAAGGTAGGGCGTTCTGGACTTTGAAATGAACCTCTTGAGGGCAGCTACACAACCTGCAAGCCTTCGACATCCTTGACTCGCCGGGGCTTCGATCGCTCAATGGCTTTAATCTTGTCGGGTTGGCTTCAATCCCCCTCTGTGACACAAAGAACCCGAGAAGCTTGCCAGAGGGAACTCCAAAGACGCACTTCTTGGGGTTCAACTTAAGCTGTATCTTGCGCAGGTTCTGAAACGTCTCTTCCAGATCTTGAATCAGCGTATCCTTGCTCTTGCTCTTCACCACGATATCATCCATGTACGCCTCTACATTTCTGTGGATCTGTGGCTCAAAAGCAGTATACACTACCCTTGCAAATGTTGATCCTGCATTCTTCAGTCCAAATGGCATGCGTATGAAGCAATAAGTGCCACACGGAGTGATAAATGCGATCTTCTCTTCATCCTCTTTGGCCATAAAGATCTGGTGATAGCCTGAGTATGCATCAAGAAAGCGAGTAGCTCACATCCGGCGTTGGAGTCAACAATCTGGTCAATGCGCGGCAAGGGGAATGGATCCTTGGGACATGCTTTATTCACATCGGTGAAATCTATACACAGCCTCCATTTCCCGTTGGCCTTGCGCACGACGACTGGGTTTGCTAACCACGTTGGATGGATCACACCTCTAACTAGGCCTGCTGCCTCTAGCTTCTTGATTTCTTCGCTGATGAATTCTTGGCGCTCCACGGCTTGCTTCCTCACTTTTTGCTTGATGGGCCGCGCATGAGGGCAAACAGCAAGCTTGTGCTCAATCACCTTCCTGGGAACACCGGGGATGTCAGATGGTTGCCATGCAAACACATCGACATTCGCCCGCAGGAAGGCAACGGCGCTTTCCTATTCTTTGTCAAGTGTGGCACCGATGGTGAAAGTTCCACGGTGCCGTCCTCCTTAGCGGACACCTTCTTGGTTGCGGCGGAGCTGCCATTCCCTTTTACTCTTGCGGTGGAGCTCGACGGGGCGTCCTCGGCGGCAGCGCCAGACCAAGAGGTGCGGTTGCGGAGTGGGCCCCGAGCACTTGCCGGACTTGGTCTTCGTCTTCTTCCCCGGGAGCTTCGCGGCAAGTGTATTCTTTTCGGCGCAGCTGCCGCATCCCGGTAGATCTTGTCGGCGCGAGATAAGCGCATCCTTCTTGTCGCCGTGGGCGGTGATGGCGCTTTATCGGCCCGGCATCTTGAGTACGTTATAAGCATAATGGGAAGCTGCCATGAACTTGGCGAGGCGGGGCGGCCGAGTATTCCATTGTATGGCAACGGAATATCGGCGACGTCGAAAGTGATGCGCTCGATTCTGAAATTGAGCTCCCGCCAAAGGTCACCGTGAGTGATCTTTCCTTGGGCTTGCTCCGTCCGGGTTGATTCCTTGGAAAGAACCGGTCTCTTGAGCTCGCCATCCGAATTTGGAGTTTCTTGATCACAGCGAGAGGAGATTGTTCAGCCCGGCCCGCCGTCAACCAACATTTTGGTGACCTTGAGGATGCGGATGGTGGGCGAAACCAGCATCGGCAAGCACCCGACCGCGGTGGTGCGGTCGAGGTGATCCTCAAGATCAAAAATGATGGGCGTCTTTGGACCATTTGAGAACTCGCGCGACTCCACGGGCGGCTCATTGCATTCACCTCACGCACCCACCGCTTTGGCGGCGGTGGGAGGTGTGCGAGAGGCGCCACCATCGACGCACAGACCTCCGTGGCCTTCTGGAACTCCTGCTCGCTGTTATCCTCATCCTCCATGTCTTCGTCGTCGTCCTCTTCATCCTTGTCGCGGCCCCGGGGAGGTCGATCACCTTGCCGCTGCTTGGCCTTGTCGCGGCGCCCTCCCCGGCCATTGAACGGCCGCTTCTTGCTCGGTTCTCCTCCGCCACCTTGGGCCTTCTCCTTGTCGCGCCTCTCGTACTCAGCTCTTTGCTGCTCGACGAGATCATCGACGCGCTTGCAGTTGTAGAGATCGTGGCCCTTGGTGCGGTGGATTTTGCAGTATTGCTTGTCGGAGCCGCCCTGCTTGTCGGCTGCCGCCATACAGGCGAGGCTCCTTGTCGGAGCCGCCAGCCTGTGTTTGCTTGGCGGGAGCCTCCTTGCCGGACTTCTCGACGGCAAGCACCTCTTTCTTGTTCTTCTTTTGGTTGTTCCGCCGCCGTCTCTTCTTTGCCGGGGCGGTGTCGTCGCTATCGCTTCCTCCTGCGCCAGCATCCTCCCCGGGGAGTCTCCTCCCCTCTTCACAGGCGCACTTATCACCCGAGCATAGAGCTCGTGACATCCCAATCTTGGTCATCGCCATCTCTTCACGCGATCTCGGCGGTTACGCACGTTCGGTGGAACGCTACCGATAATCATGGCGGGGTGAACATCGAGATGTTGTGCTGCACACGGTGAAGCGTTGGATATACTTGCGCAGGGTTCTCCTTCCTTCCGGCCAAAATGTGGAGGTCGCTCTCCGGCCGTGGGGTTTGTGGCAGCTAGTGAAGGCGCCAACAAACCGATGGCGAGGTCTGCCCAAGAAGAAATGGAGCCTTCGGCAAGTGCATAAGCCAAGAACGAACGCTCGCTTAAGCACGAAGGGAAGTAGTTCGCGAATCTTCTCGTCGCGCTTCGCAGCAGCTCGCACGCGATGGTGTAGACACGAGGAATTCCGAGGGTGCGTCTTGCCGTCGTACTTCTCCGATCGTCGGGCTTGAAATTCTTCATGCTGGGCCCTTTGGGCCGACGCCCGCGCTTTCGCGGGTGAACGCAGGCAGCCGCCACGACGGACAAATCGCTGGTTCACCGGGCGCGTCGCGCGTCGGCAGCGCTCCAGCTCTCTTCGATTGTCGCCGAAGCTTCGGGCGGCGCTCGATCGTGGTCCGAAGCGTCTTCTTGTCGCCGGGTCGTCGAGGACTCGGGCGTTGATCCCGACGAGCCTGCGGATCCGGCGATGCCGTGGAGCCGTCGTCGGCGTTATTCCGCGGCGGCGTTGCTTCAAGGGCGGGGAGTGCACGTGGTCGCACTTCGCGGTCTTGTCGCCGTCGGCCTCGTCTTCTCAGCTTGCGCGGCGCGAGGTCGCCGGCTGCTGTGAAGGGTCGTTGTTGGCGGCGATCGAGCTCGATGGTAGCCCTCCGCTTGGCCTTGTCCGCCCGAGGGAAGTCGAGGAGCATTGCGCCCTTGCGAAGCGCTTCTGCGGAGTGGAGGGGAGCGGAGGCGGCGGTGCGAGGAGCGGATATGCTCGGACTCTAACAGCGTTAGGAGGAGCAGGTCTGCCCGGCGCCATTCGCTTTGCTGCCCCGACGGTGGTCGAAGCATCCCGCGAGCCTCGGTGTGTCCTGCCCCAGCATGCGGATACCACCTCCCGTGGTATGGCGCTGCTTGGTTGTCGTGGGCTTTGAGATGGACGCGGAATGTCCACGGAGACCGAGGCGCGGTCATCCGTCTTGTCCTTGATCCGGTGGCGCCCGAGTGTCTCGCCCATGACCACCCTTCCGACGGCGTCTTCTCCGCCCACCGTTGGCTCCGTGGTGGCGGATGACGAAGCCGGAAGAACTACAACCCTCAAGCCTTCTTCTTGGGGCCATGGCGCAATTGTTGATGAAGTTCTGATGAAGCTGGAGAGGTTGATGAAGAACGCGCCAGCGTGAACGCCGGATCAGTCCGCACAACCTCGACGCCTTTACCGGGCGCGCCAAAGATGCGGGGAGATTCGCCACCACGGACACCTATGGGGCCGGAGCCCCTTGTCTCAGGCGGTACGAGGGCGGAGGGAGCACAGAGCAGATCGAAGCGCACGCGGGCGATTTACCTAGCTTCGAGCTCTCCGAGAGATAAAACTCCTCTGCTGCCTTGGTTTGTATTGAGCTCGGGAGCTAGAAGAGCTACAAGAGCAGCTACACCGAAGCGAGAGTTGTCAAGGGTCGACCCCTTCTACGTGCGCATGGGCCTCCTTTTATAGTCGGAAGGGGCGCCAACAGGTGGCAGCGAGGAGAAAGGGGTAAAATGTAAAAGAGGTGGTAGTTGGAATTAAAGGGAACAAAGGAAGCTACGGGCATGAACAAAGGGTCGCTACCTACTTTGTGATGGGGACAAGGGCATTTAATGCCGTCGCCGTCGACCCCAAAGCTCCCGCCCGTGTTCTCCGTCGCCACGGGCGATGGATCCACCACCGTGAAGTGCCACTGTGTCTCCCGTGCTGCACAGACCATCCGCCACGCGTCCCCGGAAAGGCCCTGTGGTGACGTGGGCCGATGAGCTGGAGCGCGAGCACAAGATACGATTCTCCGGCAAGCACCTTGCCGGGTCTTACCTTGCCGACCCGGAGCTTGTCGGGCTCAGAAACTTGTCGCTCCCGGGCCCTCGCCGACGCATATAGCGCCGAGGCGTGTCTTCTATGATGTAATCTTCTAGTCGCCTGGCAAGCTCCTCTTGCCGTGGCCTTGCGTGAGTGATGTAACCTTGAGCACGAATGGCCTTCCGGCAAGCTCGCTTGCCGGGTCTCGATCTTCTGTCTTGTATACTTCGTCTTTGAATGGCTTGATATGGAGCAGGAAAGTCTTCGGCGAGCACGTGGTAAACCCTGCCGCGGGAAGCTGCAACTGCCCGTGCACAAGTTGGGGTACTGAGGTACCCCTACCTTAGTACACCGACACGCTGCTTCTTCAATCGCTGCTCTTCTTGCACCAGCCGCCCAAACCAGCGCCGGGTAGACCGCCGGCTCCTGCCTCAAGTGGCCGGTTGTGCTGCCGTTGAGGCCTGACCGCCCCCTACTACTCCCACCACTAGCCAGGCCCTGTGGCGACGGCAGCCTCACATTGCAGCCAAACCAGTGAACCCTCGTACACCTCTCCGCGTGGGCATCCACTGCTGCGTCTTCCCCGGCTCCGCGTCGTCCCCTTCCTAGGCCTCACCGTCGTCCATCGCCTTGGTGCTCTCGGCGCGGCGTGGTCAATGTGGTCAACGACATTCCATCGAAAGAGAATTGTACGTGGAGAGGCTGACAGCTGGGACCATGGCCACAGCCCAATTTTTTGTGATTTGCCAAGTAAGTCGCTTTGTCAGGCCTGTTGGGCTGCAAATCTTTCAAGACGAGGAGAGCTTTCATTCGGCTGGCCGAGAAAATGGCCCATCAGTAATGAGAAATGGGCTGTACATTTTTAGAACACATCAAACCAGCAATTGGTTTCAAATATCTTTTTTTTCATTTCGAGATTTTAAATTACATTAATTTTTATGCGTGGAGAATTTGTTGGATTTTATATTGATATACATTTATTTTGAAAATCAATTTGAATGTGAGTCGAAATTTCGGGATTAAAAACAGTTCGGACAGCGCCAAAATATGCAAAATTTCGTATAATTATTTGATCATGGCCACAATATGGGCTGTAATGCTAACAAAAAGAATATGTGCCCCAAAAAAACCTTAGGAATTAGCAAATGGGCTGTAAATTATTAGAAATAATGGCAGATGGGTTGTATGCTATTTTCCACAGATTTGAGGCTTTCCTAAAAAGGTTGACGCATTGCAAAGGATCGTTGGATGGCCATCCAACGGCCGTGTCTTCTTCAATCTCTCGATCTTCCTTCTCCAAATCAAACAAGCGTCGGCGGGACTGCCTACTCCTCCTCCCTCAAGTTCGGGTTCGCCAAGCAAGCCTCACCACCCCACCGCATTCCCATCATCGCCTCTAGCCATCCCTCTACTCACCCACACCTGCTGTTATTCTCCGGCGACGGCAGACGAACCAGTAAACCCTTGTACGATCGTACTCCCCTCCACGTGGGAAACAACTGCCGAGTCTTCCCTGCCTTCGTGTCGTTCCCTTCCTAGGCCTCGCCGTCGTCCACCGCCCTAGTGCTTTCGGCGCTGCCGGTCAACGTGGTCAACGAATCGACATGCATCCGGCGGATCAGACGTGGAGAGGCCGACAGCTTGGTCCACGGCCGCACGCAAGGAAATTCCTCCTTATTACACGCAAAATAATGATTCCTCCACCTGACATCAGGGACCAACCGAAAGGGCCTCTCAGATTTCGCAAAAAACGCTATCACTACCGATAGCTCGGACCCACCAACTATATCTTCGCACGCAAGGAAGTGCCTCCTTATTACGCACAAAAATGAATACTCCGCCGTTAGCCGGGACCCAAAGATAGTGGCAGGCTGACTTGTGGGCCTACTAAGTTGACGGGACGGAGGGCTTTGTCAACTTAGTCAATATGCACGATTCTAGCTCCAAAGGACCGCACGATGTCCATCCAATGACCGAGTGCTTCTTCAACCTCTCGGTCTTCTTGCTCCACCGCCAGCAGCAGCGGCCGGGTCGTGCCACCGCCTCCTGCCTCTCATGGTCGGGTTGTGTTGCCGCTGAGGCCTCACCGCCTTACTATTCCCACCGCTGCCAGTTCCTCGCGGCGACGGCAGCCTCACACCGCAGTCGAATGAGTGAACCCTCATACTCCTCTCCACGTGGGCATCCAATGTCGCGTCTTCACCGGCTCCGCGTGGTCCCCTTCCTAGGCCTCGCCGTCGTCCACTGCCCTGGTGCTCTCGACGCGGTGTGGTCAACGTGGTCAAGGAACGACTTCCATCGGACGTGGATCAGACGTGGAGAGGCCGATACCGGGTCCACGGCGCAGCAAGGAAGTGCCTCCTTATTACACGTAAAATAATGATTCCTCCACCGACAAATAGGACCCACCGGACGGCCACCGATTTTGGCGAAAAATCCATTTCCCGATCGCTGGGACCCACTACCACACCTTCGCACGGAAGGAAGTGCGTCCGGCAAAAAACGATTCGCCCCGACCATCGGGACCCACTCACTACATCTTCGCACGCAAGGAAGTGCGTCAAAAAAACGATTCGCCGACCGCCGGGAGCCACCAGCTACATCTTCACAGCAAGGAAGTGCCGGACGGCCGACCCACTCGGTCGGGCGCACGCATCATTGTCATTCTCGACGCAAACGCAGTACGCATATATATCGGGTCGATGTAGAGGCGCCGCACGCGTCGTAGTAGAGGCGGTAATGCGTCGTAGTAGAGGCGCCGCACGTAGCATGTACACGCACGCATAACAGCCAGTGGTGCATGAAAGAAAATACGCCACGCATATACATACGGAAGGGGTCTCGAACGCCTACTCAAGACACGCGACGGCCGTGGCTCGTGTACATGGCTGGGTCGAACGGAGAAACAAAGGCTATCGCTGTGTTCATGGCGAGGCAACAAAATGCGTCGTGTTCATGGGGAGGCAATGGAATGTGTCATGTTCATCGGGAGGCAATGGGATGCGTCGTATTCAGTGGGAGGCAACGGAACGCGTGGGAGCCAATCGGCTGGGTCGGAACGGAATGTGTGGTCGTGTTCATCGGGAGGGCTTGGACGGAACATGCGATGGAAACGAGGCCTGGCGTACCGCACAACGGAGGAAACGGACCTCCTACATTCCGAACGGGGTCCTGTTGATCGGGAGGGGTCTGGTGTACCGCAAAACGGAGGAAACAGACCTCCTACAGTCGAAACGGGGGTCCTGTTGATCGGGAGGGGTGTGGCGTACCACAAAACGGACGAAACGGACCTCCTACGGTCGAAATGGGGGTCCTGTTGATCGGGAGGGGTGTGGCATACCGCAAAACGGACGAAACGGACTTGTGTTGAAGCGCTACGGTCGAAACGGGGGTCCTGTTTCATCGGGAGGGTGTGGCGATCGCAAAACGGACTCCACGGATACTGCTTCATCTCCACCGCCGACCGCCTCCAGCCTCCACGGCTCCTGCTCATCCAGCCTCCACCGCTGCTACTCCACCGCCATCGCTCAACCACCCTCCATGGGCACCTCCACTCGCTCATCGCTCATCCAGCCCTCCACACCACGGGTCCTGCTCAACCACCCTCCACGGGCAGCCCTCCACCGCCTCATCGCTCCTCCAGCCCTCCACCACACCACGGGTCCCGTTTCATCCAGAGGCAACGCCACCGCCACTGCTCATCCAAACCCTCCCCCGCAACGCCACTATTCATCCAATCGATCGGCTTCGCTAGCAGCAGAGCGGCGAATCGCCGATCGGTTCGCTAACACCCATCGATCGATCGCTCAGTTCGTGAATGCGAGTTCGCGGTGCAATCGCCGGGTTCGCTTAGAGCCCAAGGCCTCGCCGGTTCGATAGAGCTAACGCCGCGACGCGAGTACGAGAAACGCATCGCTCGCCTCGACCTCCCACCGTAACCGGAACTCCCCTGTAATTTTCTCCCCTCGCTTCTACCATAGTTTTTCCGCCATGGACGGCCCAAAGAATGTCATGCAGCTGCCTCCGCCCGCCCAGACGAAAAGCCCATTTTCTCATCATGATTTTTGTCATAGAAGTAGGAGCCCACCACATCTATGATGATACCGGGTTTTGTCACAATTATCGTCATATAAGTGTCATATGTATGACAGAAGAAAATTCGTTCGGCCCAAAATGTCACGGATGTGTCCTTTTTTTGTAGTGTTGGTAACTAGAAGTTATTAGGTAGGAACATAGTAAGAAAATGGAATAACAATTGGTTGCTTAAATACTGCTAGGTTCGTCAACATGCAGATACTTGAGAAGAAAACTTACTTCAAACAAAGTCTAGATGGATGATATCATCAGGGACGTTAACATATATTTCCTGACCAGGCTCTTTTACGTGCAGTGCAATTTTAGTACCAGCTTTCAGTACATAAAACTTAGAAATTTCTTTCCAAAGGCCAGTGCCAAAATAGGAGTCACCACGTTCATCACGTCTTACAGTAGCAACGATTGTAAATCCATGGTTTGTGTTCCGTACGACATCCCTGCAGTCTTGATTTATGTAAAGGGAAAGATTGTGCACTACAGATTCTATTGCATAGCAAGGGACGCGCTGCAAAAAATGGTAGGACTGTTAAAGAAAATATGGTAACATGCAAATATGGGCCCAAATTGAAAGAACCGTACAACAGGTGAAATTGAAGGACAAAAATCTATAATTAAACAGATAGGGTAAACATAATGTCATGGAAATATGAGATTAATCGAAAGAACAATACATCATTAATTTGCCTAATAAAGAAAGAAGAGGGAAAATCCCCTTTGATGTCTATGGTGCATCTGGCACCTTTTATCCAAATGTAGCAATATTTAGAATATGTTCAGGAAAGTTGGCCATGCCAACCGATTTAGGGTGAGATTGAACATACCGCGTGCATCCTCAAGTTATCTGGTATGGTGAGATGGAATGTCTGGTGGAGGCCGCAAAGTCCTGATGTGTCCGCGCACTATACACTCTATGAATGAAAGAAAACCCTCAAATCAGCTTGAATAAAAATGAATTCACGGTGATTTCGGCCGGGTGAAAGGAGGCAGATGAACTGGGATACCTGATTTTGGCCGGGTGAAAGGAGGCAGATGAACTGTGTCGGCAGAGTCAAGTCCATACTTAGCGCTAAATCCACAAAAAGCATCGGTATCCATAAAAGATTTAACACAATCGAACTTAGGTGTCATACCTGACTCCTTACCATCGTCGGAACCCCAATCTTCAGAGTTGCGTTTAATTCTTTCCAATAAGTCCCATTTGAAATCAATAGTCTTCAAAGATATAAGAACCAAAGACAGAAGTATCGAAAGTGTTGCGATCATTGAGAGAAAGCCGAGCATAAAAATTTTGAATAATATTTTCTCTGGAGAGCTCATGATTGGGGCATGAATATAACATTGGCTTAAGCCTCCCCCAAGCTTGAGCAATGCTTTCTCCTTCGCGAGGCCAGAAATTATATATGTAATTACGATCACGATGAACAAGATGCATAGGATAGAACTTCCGTGAAATTCCAACTTCAATCATTTATAATTCCAAGATCTCGATCATCACATAGCCTATACCATGTCAATGCATCTCCTTCAAAGATAAAGGAAGACCTTCCTTTGACAACATCATCGTGAATACTTGCCACTTAAATAATCCACAAACTTCATCCACAAAGATAAGGTGTAAATCAGATGCAATGTTCCATCTCCGCAAATGGATTAGCTAGCGCTTTCTATCATACCCAAGGAATCTCAAAGTAAATATTTTCAAAAGTTCAAGAGGTTGATTGCTCTTCCGGTTGGGGTGAAGATACCCTAACAAGCCCTCAAAGGATTAGTTTCCATAGTGACAAGTAATGTAAAATTTCAGCACAATATATAAATGTTTCCTTACCAAGTTGCACTCACCAAAAGCGCTACACTCCCCGGCAACGGTGCCAGAAAAGAGTCTTCATGACTCACAAGTGTAGGGGGTCTATCATAGTCCTTTCAATAAGTAAGAGTGCTGAACCCAACGAGGAGCAGAAGGAAATGATAAGCGGTTTTCAGTAAGGTTTTCTCTGCAAGCACTGAAATTGTAGGTAATAGATAGTTTTGTGATAAGATAAATTGTAACGAGTAACAAGCAATGAAAGTAAATAAAGTGCAGCAAGGTAGCCCAGTCCTTTTGTAGCAAAGGATAAGCTCGACAATTTCTTATAATGAGAAAGGAGCTCCCGAGGACACATGGGAATTATCGCTGTTAGTTTTCATCACGCCATATGATTCACGCTCGGTACTTTGTGTCGGTAGAGCTAAGGTAGGGGTACCTCAAGATTCTTAACTTGTGCACGGGCGGTTGCAGCCCCCCGCAGGGTTTACCACGTGCTCGCCAAGACCTTCCCGCCCATATCAAACCATTCAAAGACGGCATACAAGACAGAAGATCGAGACCTGCAAGCGGAGCTTGCCGGAAGGCCGCCTGTGCTCAAAGTTGCCTCACTCACGCAAGTCCTCGCAAGAGGAGCTCGCCAGAAGACTAGAAGATTACATCATAGAAGACACGCCTCGGCGCTTATATGCGCCCGGCGAGGGCCCGGGAGTGACAAGTTACATAGCCCGCAAGATCCTCGGCCCGCAAAGTCAAGACCCCGCAAGGTGCTTGCCGGAGAGTTGCGCCAGTGCCGCGCCCCACCATCGCCCACGCGTGCCTGGGCCTTCAGGACGCGTGGCGGATGGTCAGCAGCCTGGGGACACGGTGGCACTTCACTTGGTGGATCCATCGCCGTGGCGCATTTAAGACGCAAGGGCGGGAGCTTTTGGGGTCGACGGCGACGGCATTAAATGCCCTTGTCCCCATCACAAAGTAGGTAGCGACCATCGCTCATGCAATCGTAGCTTCACTGCTCCCGCACTGCTCCAACTACCACCTCTTTTACATTTTTACCCTTTCTCCCACGCCGCCACCGCTGGCGCCCCTTCCGACTATAAAAGGGAGGCCCATGCGCACGAGAGGGGTTCGGTCCATCGACACACGCATACCACCATACGCCGCACTCTCGAGCAATATCAAATACAAACACAAAGCAGCAAGAGGAGTTTTATCTCCCCGAGAGCTCCGCCGGGTAAAATCACCGCATGCTCGCCTCGACCGCCTTCAGTGTTCCTCCGCCTCGCATCAAGACAGACAAGGGGCTCCGCCCCATAGGTGTCCGCGGCGGCGATCTCCCCAGCATCTTTGGCGCCAGTAGGGGCGCCGAGGTTGTGCGGACTGATCCGCGCTCACGCTGGGCGCCGTTTCTTCATCAACCTCTCCAGCCACAAGAACTTCATCAACAACTACGCCATGGCCCCAAGAAGAAGGCTTGAGGTTGCAGTCTTCGGCTGCGTTCATCCGCCGCCACCGAGCCAACGGTGGGCGGAGGAGACGCCGTCGGAAGGGTGGCCGCCGGCGAGGACACTCGCGGCGCCACCAGATCCAAGGACCAGACGGATGGCCGCGCCTCGGTCTCCGTGGACATTCCGCGTCCATCTCAACACACGACAACCCAGCAGCGCCGTACCACCTGGAGGAAGAAGGCGAAGACCAAGTCCGGCAAGTGCTCTGGGGCCCACTCCGGCAGGCGCGTCTTCCCGGAGCGCTGCGCTGCCGTCGAGGACGCGCCATCGAGCCCCGCCGACCGGTCCACCGGCAAGTGCGAGGAAACAAGAAATAGAAAAGCTAAGTCGTTCGAGCTTTTGCGCAGGGCACTCTTTAGTTCCATGCTTTTTTATGTTATGCTCCTCGTGCGTTCGTCCTTTGTACGCAATACCTGTGCGTGGAGGAACCTACCCGTGGGTAGCCGCACCCTTATCTTGCTTTCGAGCACGCTCAACGATGTAAGTGAGCTGCGACGAGTGTCGCGCCTTTGCTTCGCTTTCGAGCACGCCAACGATTAAGTGAGCTGCGATAAGTATCGCGCCTTGTTTCGCTTTTTTGAGTCCGCCAGCAAGCTAAGTGTGTTGCGACTAGTCATGCAAGGTTGCTTGCCGGTAAGACCTTACAGCCAGGCAGCTTCGAAGTTCAAGACTCGTGGCTCGCGGCAAGGGCACTTTGCCGCAAGTTTCCCTAAGCGAGGGGTAAAAGCGCACAAAGGGGTAACGAGCAAGCCCCGCCGAAGATGTCCTTCGATGAGAGACTTGTGCGCGGAGGAACTACCTGGGTAGCCGCACCCTTATCTTGCTTTCGAGCACGCCAACGATTAAGTGAGCTGCGACAAGTGTCGCGCCTTTGTTTCGCTTCCGAGCCCGCCAGCTAAGTGCGCGCGACTAGTCATGCAAGGTTGCTTGTCGGAACAACACCGCCAGCTGGTTGCTGATGTCCCGACTCAGCAAGCGTGTTCACACCGCAAGCTCCCGAGAGCGAGAGTATAAACATACGGAGGGCAAGGCACGCATCGCATTGCAAAGTTGCACAGAAGGATTTATATACATATACATGTAAATAATGAAACTGTTGCAGACCTATCTCAGCTGTTTTCATGGCTGAAATTACAGCAACAAGGAGAAACCAGAGAAGCACACCAATTCGGTCCCGCAAGCCGAGTTGCCGGGGCTGCGAGTATCGAGATTCATCTCCGGCAAGCCGAGTTGCCGGGTCTCGCGATATCGATAAGTTTTTCATCCTCGTCATGCATCCTCTTATGGACCGGGAAAGCGGGCTGCGTCTTTGAACGAGCGTGTCTTGTAAAACCCGGCGCGGAGGAGCCAAGTCGTGGCCCATTGCGCTTTGATTGTTTCCGAGCCCGCCAACAATTTAAGTGAGCTGCGACAAGTGTCGCGCCTTTGGTTTGTTTCCGAGCCCGCCAACAATTTAAGTGAGCTGCGACAAGTGTCGCGCCTTGGTTTGTTTCCGAGTCCGCCAACAAACACAAGTGAGTCGTGAATCGCCCGCAAGGTTGCTTGCCGGAGGCAACACCGCTAGCGGGCTGCTGATGTTCCGCACTCAGCAAGCGTGTTCGCGCCGGCAAGCTCCCCGAGAGCGCCAGATGGGAACATACAAGACACGAAGTCAAGTAAAAGACTTGGTCCGACAAGCTTTCCCCTCTTTTCATTAAAAACATCCTAGTTTAGTACAAGTCCATAGAGGATGAAAAACATGATAGAGAGGATTACATATTTTAAATACAACTAAGGCCCAAGGGCTTACAAATTGAAAGATAAGATGCCCGTAATCCCTCTCCTGCTTCTCTGCTCAGAGTTCAGAGGTAGGTCAGGAGGTCCCAAGAGAAGCTTGCCGGAAGGGCAAAGGGCGCCTTAGGAGAGCTACGGCGCCGAAGACACCAAGAGAACTTCCCGGGCCGCCAGAGCTTGGCGGAGACGGAGGCGCCGGAGGCGAGCTTGAAGACGGGTGGTGGGACGTCAAGACGCCTCGAGGGCTCCTCGCCAGATTCGGCATGACGGCCTTGCCGCCACCCCTCTTCCTCTTCCACGGCCTCTCACGCCAAACGCCCAAAGAGACGGCCCCGGAGTTCAAGGCCGGGCGACCGGATGATGGGGCCGCCGGTGGCGCTATGGGCAGCGTCCGACGCCTAGTCGGACCCGCCATCCCTCGTCGCCGTTGTCGCCGCCCTCCTCATCACTCTCGCCGAGGAGGGACCTTCACATCGGAGGAGCTGTCCACACAAGATCTCGCCCGATCCCGGAGTCTCAAGACCTTGACGGTGAGAAGGTCGCCTCCATTAACTTGAAATGGAGGGTAAACCCCACCGCTGTCAGGATGCGGCGACGCCTTCCACCCTCGGCCGGCATATCACGCCGGGCTGGGGACACGACACTCACTCGAGTGCCGCTGATCCCACAGCCCCTCATGCGCAACTCCATCACCTCGGCGGATCCGGTCCATCGCCGCGAACGGGCCGGCAGCCGGAGGCGGCGACGAGGCGCCGACGCAGCTTGATGAAGAACTCCTGTGGATCGCTCCAAGATGGACCGCCGAGGAAAGGGGCCGCAGGAGGAGACGGGAGGCGACGCCACGCCGCCTCTCCTCGACCGCCGACCACGCCGCCCTCGGCTCGCGCCGCCTCTTCCTTCTCCCCTCGTGGTCGGCTCCACCGCCACGGTGCGGATAGGAGAGGTGCGCTGCGAGGCGACCTCGCTGCCACCGTCGAAGAATCAGGATTTCTCCTTCCATGGCGTAAAGAAGGACAGAAGTCAAGACGAAGGGAGAAGAGGAAGTGTGAGTCCATTGTGCTCCCTTCCGCCTTTTTAAAGGGCGAGGTGGGGACTCAACCGCCCGCCCGCCAATCAGAAGCGAGAAGGGCGAGGAGCGGGCCGACTCGCCATCTTCGCCTGCGGACGGCTCGGTTCTCCCACCTTCGCCGCCCACCACCCCTATGCATGAGGGTGCATGCGAAAAAGCGGGCCGAGCGACGGTGAGGTGACCTCGCCCGCACCACGATCACGGAGTGGATGTTCTAAAGACCGTGACGCTACCACGTGATCCCACGACGCCGCGATCGACGCGGCGCGCTACGGAGGGGATGCGCAGATGCGGAAGTGGATTCGGCGCGCAAGGGGCCGCGGTGCCTGCAGATCGCTTTTGGGCCCGCCCAATAGCGCCGGCACCGTATGGCCCAGCCCGGGGCTCTGTGCGGTGTAGCTAAGGTAGGGGTACCTCAAGACCCAACTTGTGCACGGGCGGTTGCAGCCCCCGCAGGGTTTACCACGTGCTCGCCAAGACCTTCCCGCTCCATATCAAACCATTCAAAGACGAAGTATACAAGACAGAAGATTGAGACCGGCAAGCGGAGCTTGCCGGAAGGCCGCCTGTGCTCAAAGTTGCCTCACTCACGCAAGTCCCCGCAAGAGGAGCTCGCCAGAAGACTAGAAGATTACATCATAGAAGACACGCCGGCGCTTATATGCCCCGGCGAGGGCCCGGGAGCGACAGTTACATAGCCCGCAAGATCCCGGCCCGCAAAATCAAGACCCCGGCAAGGTGCTTGCCGGAGAGTTGCGCCAGGTGCCCGCTGGCCAACATCGCCCACGCCACGCCTGGGCCTTCTGTGGACGCGGGCGATGGTGTGCAGCCTGGGGACACGGTGGCACTTCACGGTGGTGGATCCATCGCCGTGGCGCACGAAGACACAAGGGCGGAGCTTTTGGGTCGACGGCGACGGGCATTAAATGCCCTTGTCCCCATCACAAAGTAGGTAGCGACCATCGCTCATGCATCGTAGCTTCACCGCTCCCGCACTGCTCCAACTACCACCTCTTTTACATTTTTACCCTTTCTCCCACGCCACCACCGCTCGCCCCTTCCGACTATAAAAGGGAGGCCCATGCGCACGAGAGGGGGTTCGGTCCATTCGACACACGCAATACCACCATACGCCGCACTCTCGAGCAATATCAAATACAAACACAAAGCAGCAAGAGGAGTTTTATCTCTCCGGAGAGCTCCGGCTGGGTAAATCCGCCTGCGGCTTCGCTGACCGCTCTCAGGTCCCTCCGCCTGCATCAAGATGCATAAGGGGCTCCGCCCCATAGGTGTCCGCATGGCAGATCTCCCCAAGACTTTGATAATTTGATATGTGGGTGGACCAAAGGCTTGGTTATCGCCTTACTTGGACAAGCACCCCACTTATGATTAACCCCTATTGCAAGCGTCCGCAACTACAAAAGAAGTATTAAGGTAAACCTAACCACAACATTAAACATATGGATCCAAATCAGCCCCTAACAAAGCAACGATAAACTAGGGTTTAAGCTTCACACTCTAGCAACCCATCATCTACTTATTACTTCCCAATGCCTTCCTCTAGGACCAAATAATGGTGAAGTGTCATGTAGTCGACGCTCACATAACACCACTAGAGGAAAAGCCAACATACATCTCATCAAAATATCGAATCTAATACCAAATTCACATGACTACTAATAGCAACACTTCACCCATGTCCTCGTAAACAAACGAACTACTCACAAAGCATATTCATGTTCATAATCGAGGAGTAATAATATGCATTAAGGATCTGAACATATTATCTTCCACCAAGTAAACCAACTAGCATCAACTACAAGGAGTAATCAACACTACTAGCAACCCACAGGTACCAATTTGTGGTTTGGATACAAGATTGGATACAATAGATGAACTAGGGTTTTGAGAGGAGATGGTGCTGGTAAAGATGTTGATGGAGATTGACCCCCTCCCGATGAGAGGATCATTGGCGATGACGATGGTGATGATTTCCCCCTCCCGGAGGGAAGCATCCCCGGCAGAACAGCTCTGACAGAGCTCTAGATTGGTTCCGCCAAGGTTCCGCCTCGTGGTGGTGGAGTTTCGTCCCGTAAGCTTGCCCAGGATTTTTTCCAGGGTAAAAGCCCTCATATAGCAGAAGATGGACACCGGGGCCAAAAAAGGCCCAGAGACACGGGCGCGCCAAAGAGGTGAGCGCCCTCACCCTCCTCGCCGTGGTGTGGCCCCTTGAGGTATTTCTTCGCTCAATAATTTTATTTATTCCAAAAATAAGTTTCATGGAGTTCCGTGATTTTCTGAGCAAAGGCAGTAATAGGTTTCAATGTTTGCTCTTTTTCCACCAGAATTCCAACCGCCAAGATTCCCTCTTCATGGTAAACCTTGTAAAATAAGAGAGAATAGCCATAAGTATTGAGATATAATGTGTAATAATAGCCCATAATGCAATAAATATTGATATAAAAGCATGATGCAAATGGACGATCAACTCCCCTAAGCTTAGACCTCGCTGATCCTCAAGCGAAGCCAAATCGAAAAATATGTCCGCATGTTTAGAGATAGAGGTGTCGATAAAAATAAAATACGGACATGAGGGCATCATGATCATTCTTATAACAGCAACATAATTAGATTTCATCATATGTTTCCTTATACTCAAGTAACAATCAATTCACAATGTCAAGTATGGTTCATAAACTTCATTGGGAGCTAACAAACTATAATCTCAGTCATTGAAGTAATTGCAATTTATCATAACATCAGAAAGAGTCAACAATAGAGCATTTTAGCAAGTCCACATACTCAACTATCAAGTAGTCCTCTACAATTGCTAACACTCACGCAATACTTGTGTTTATGGAGTTTCAACCGGACACTGAGAAAGATAGGGGCTTATTGGTTGCCTCCCAACGTATTCACCCTTAGGTGATGTCAACAATAATAATCCATGCTAACTTACATCCAATTGGATATGTATATATATTATGATCTTTCAAACAAGAGGAGCTTGCCAAAGGATAAAATGAAAAAGGGAAAGGTGAAGATCACCTTGACTCAAGCATAATGTAAAAACATAAAGTAAAAACATAAAGTAAAAGATAGGCCCTTCGTAGAGGGAAGCAGAGGTTGTCATGTGCGTTTAGGGTTGGATGCACAAAATCTTAATGCAAAAGAACGTCACTTTATATTGCCCCTTGTATGTGGACCTTTATTATGCAGTCCATCGCTTTTATTGCTTCCACAACAAGATCGTATAAAGCCTATTTTCTCTGCACTAATAAGTCATACATATTTAGATAGCAATTTTTATTTCCTGCAACATGACAACTTACTTGAAGGATCTTACTCAATCCATAGGTAGGTATGGTGGACTCTCATGGCAAAACTGGGTTTAAGGATAATTGGAAGCACAAGTAGTATCTCTACTTGGTGCAAGGAATTTTGCTAGCATGAGGGGGAAAGGCAAGCTCAACATGTTTGGAAGGTCAATGACAATATACTTTAACTGAGATGTGAGAAAACATAAACCATTACGTTGTCTTCCTTGTCCAACGTCAACTCTTTTAGCATGTCATACTTAATGAGTGCTCCCAATCATAAAAGATGTCCAAGATAAGATATTTGTATGTGAACCTCTCTTTCCTTATCACTTCCTATTAATTGCAACGATGACAAAAACTACGTTTATCAACTCTCAACAACTTTTATGCCTCATACTTTCTATGTGTGAAGTCATCACTAACCATAAGAACAATGTAACGCCCTCGATGCGGCTATATCTCCCACGTGTCGAAGCACGACTTAGAGGCATAACCGCATTGAAAGCAATGTCGCAAGTGAGGTAATCTTCACACAACCCATGTAATACATAAGGGAAAGAGATACATAGTTGGCTTACAATCGCCACTTCACACAATTACATGAATAGAGCATTACATCATCCAGATACAATCAAGGTCCGACTACGGAACCAAAATAAAAGAAGAACCCCAAATGCATAAAGGTCCCCGATCGACCCCAACCGGGCTCCACTATCGATCAACTAGAACGAAACAACACAAAAGGCAAGATCTTCATCGAGCTCCTCCTTGAGCTTGGTTGCATCACCGCCGTAACATAGGCACCGCAAACTGGTTTTGAAGTATCCGTGAGCCACGAGGACTCAAAGAATCCCATTACCATGGGTATCAAGACTAGCAAAGCTTATCGAAAGGAAGGGTAAAGTGGTGAGGTTGCAGCAGCTGCTAAGCATGATATGGTGGCTAACATACGCAAATGAGAGCGAGAAGAGAAACAAGCGGATCGGTCATCAACTAATAATGATCAAGAGGTGATCCTAACTCCTACTTACGCCAAACATAACCCGAAACCGTGTTCACTTCCGACCACGAGAAGAGACCATCACGGCTACACACACGGTTGATGCGTTTTAATTCGGATCCGTGTCAAGTTATCTACAACCGACATTAACAAATTCCCATCTGCCACATAACCGCGGGCACGGCTCGAAAGTTTATACCTCGCAGGGTGTCCCAACTTAGCCCATGACAAGCTCTCGCGATCATCAAAGGAATAGACCTTCACCCAGAAGACCCGATCACTCGGAATCCCAGACATCAAGACATTTCGACAATGGTAAAACAAGACCAGCAAAGCCGCCCGATGCACCGACAATCCCGATAGGAGCTGCACATATCTCGCTCGTGGCAACACCGATAAGCGAAGCGACAGTGTACCGACGTAACCTAAGTTGCCAAGGGATGGTCCCGAACGGTGCTCTAGTTTGGACCAACGCTAGACAAGCACCGCCCGGGGCTATAATAAAGACGACCTCGAGAGAGCGACTCCCAAGGGAAAAATAGGTGGTGGTGAGGCAAATGGTAAAGTCAATGTTGGGCCTTGCACAAGTTTTATTCAAAGCGAACTGTCGGGGTCCCATAAATCACCCGACCGCTAGAGAACGCAAAATCCGGGAACATAACACCGTATGACGGAAACTAGGGCGGAAAGAGGGAACAAAACACTGTGCATAAGGCCGAGCCTTCAACCCTTTACCAAGTATATAGATGCATTAATAATATAAGAGATATTGTGATATCCCAACATAAACCCCGCCCACCATGGAGCAATCTTCAACTTCACCGCAACTAGCAACGCTATAAGAGGGCTGAGCAAAAGCGGTAACATAGCCAAACAACGGTTTGCATAGGAAAGGTGTCAAAGGTTAGAGGTTCATGGCAATATGGGATGGCTTGATAAACAGTAATAGGTAGCGCAAAGATAGCGATAGAACGAAGCAACTAGCATAGCAATGATAGTAGTGAGATCCAGTAGCGGTCATCTTGCCTGAAATCCCGCAAGGAAGAATAACGAGTCCATGAAGAAGAAGAAACCACGAAGATTTAACCACACGTAGACGAACGAATCCTCACGATCGCAACGAAACAGGAACTAACAAGAAGAAGCACACAACATAGGTAAACACACCACACATGAACAAGACATGATGCACAACAAGCATGATGCATGACCAAGCTACATGAAGCTACTCATGGCAAGAGATGATGCAAACAAGAACAACACACCAAGGCAAGTTTAAATGAGGCCGGGAACAACATATAACAATTCCGGTAAGTCCTCATATGCAAATTTCGAAATTGGTCCAGAACTGAATAAACCTTATGTTCAAGTTGTTAAACAGCAGGTTAAGATGCACCAAGATGATCTACACGAAATTCTAGTCAAGTTACATATAAAGTTCATTAGATTCGGAGCTACGGCCTAGAAGATATGAGCAAAACAAGTTGAACATGGCATTGATGCAAAATGCACACAAACATCAAGCAAACACCTCAAAACAAGGATGCAACATGATAATATGAAGTTACATGCAAAATCAAGCAAGTTTCATATAGAGCACACTCAAAACGGAGCAACGGTGCAACACACACACACACACTATACAAGTCATAGCAACAATCTGTCCATAACAGCAACTAGGCATCTTGCAAGCATCAAAACAACATGCTACAGCACCCCATCATAATAACAAAAGGCATGGGCATGAAGTAAACGTAAAGCATAACAAAACATGAACACTGAGCTATCTCCAGAAACAACTAGAACATGCTCAAAAACACATGGAGGTATTGCAAATAATAACAGCTTGCACTTAGCGTAAAATAACATCAAAGTTGCAATGTTTAGAGCTATCAAACAACATGTTACAGAAACATATCATGGCAAACAAAGGCATGGCATGAATCTACTAAATGCATAGGTCAAAAGACCCTTACTGACCATGAGCCAAAAAGGCATAGAAAATATGATGGCACCCATGTAAACATGGCAAGTTATATTACAGATTCATACATGGCAGGAACAACAATAAGTAGGCATGTTCGTGAGCTTGAACCACTCACCACAGAGCAATACATGGCATGGCAAGGCAACCAACAGTAAGAAGGCATGTTTATGAAGCTAAGAATGGCAAGAGCAAGTTCATAGGATGCATGGATCACTAGGAAAACACATGGGAACAAGTGAACTTAATGTTAACAGGCTGACAACAACATTTTCAAGCAACTTTGGAGCAATAAATGAACATGTTCCAGCAGGCTATAATTGCAACCAAGGGCATGAATGGATAGAGCATGACATGTAGGTCAAAACATGTTTATAGAGCATCTCCAGATTATGCATAGAATGATTAGTAGAAGCATGTTAACATAGCAACAAAATATAACTGAATCTGTCAGGAAAATAGCAACAGCAACTACCCTACTTAACAAGCTTGATACACTCAGCACACAACTCACAAAAATACATGGTTAACACCCCTGGAAAGATGGCATGGCATAGTTCAACATTCATGTAGAGCTCAACCTCATAGGATGCACACATCAATCATGGCAAAATGATAAAACAAAGAAGTTATAACAGCCAAGAGATTAACATCAACATGCACTCTTCAAATAGCTTTTCGGGCATCAAGATGAACTCAAATGAAAATAATGCAATGGAATTAAATGAACAATTTGACATATTATACGCATGAAACGGAGCTACGGATGCAGAGATGCGATGGCATGAACATGGCATGAAAATTACAAAAAACTGGGGACTTAGTCATACGGGGTCAACCTCCAGATTCTGCACGGACTTTGAGGCGGCGGCGGATCTCGCCGGATCTTCGCCGGAGGTGGCCGGGGCGGCACCGGGGAGGCCGGAGACGGCGGATCCGGACCGGATCTCGCCGGATCCGCCGGATCCCGCGGGAACGGCGCTGGAGGCGAGGCCGAGCTCACGGAGCTCGGGCGGCGAAAGCCGCGCCGGCGGCGGGAGGCCGGCCGAGCGAGGCGGCGGCGGGCGCGCTTATGGCGGGGCGCGTTCGACGGGCGAGGGCGCGGCGCGAGGTGGGGCAGAGTCCGGCGGCGGCGGGCGGAGGTCATGGGCGGCGGCCGGGCCGGCCGAAGGGCGGCCGGGCGGCGGGGATGGCTGGCCGGAGGCGGCGCGGCGGGGCGGAGCGGAAGGCCGCGCTGGCCGGGACGGCCCCAAGGCCGGGCGGCGGGCAGCAGCGCGCGACACATGGCGGCGGGGGATTGGTCCGGCGGAGCGGCGCGGACATGTCCGGCGGCAGAGAGGAGTGGGGCTAGGGTTTCGGGGGGAAAATGATCCGAAAAATTTGGGGGAGGGGGGTTATTTATAGATTCTGGGAGCTAGGAGAGTCCAAATGGGGTGCGGTTTTCGGCCACGCGATCGTGATCGAACGATCGAGAGCATGGAGGGGAGTTAGATGGGTTTTGGGCCACTTTGAAGGGTGTTGGGCTGCACACAAAGAGGCCTTTACGGTTACCCTTTAACTGCTGAGTATCAAACGACCTACAAATGGCACGAACTTGACAGCGGTTCACCGGTGCTATACCAAGGCCGCTGGCAAACCTCGCCATTCCGAGAAAGTTTAATACTCGCTCACAACAGAAGACAAAAGGGGACGCCGGGGAACATAGGAGTGCCGGATTGCAAAACGGACAACGGGGAAAAGGCTCGGATGCATGAGACGAACATGTATGCCAATGCGATGCACATGATGACATGATAAAATGCAAATGATGACATGGCAACGTGCAACACGCAAGCAAATGACATGGCAATGATGGCGAATAACTGGAGGACACCTGGCGCATCGGATCCGGGGCGTTACAACACTCCACCACTACGAGAGGATCTCGTCCCGAGATCTAGGATGGCACCGGAGGGAAACGGAAGAGAAAGAGAAGAGGTAAAACTAAGTTGCTTCTTTGACGAACGAGTGAAACCATTAACCTTGAGAGGTTGAGCAATTTAAAAGAAAGAGTACAACAGAGATGAACAAGATTGCAAACAATTCGTTGGACAAGAGGAACAAGGAATATGATGAGAACCAAGAGGTTTAGTGATAAGATAGATATTGAAACCACTCCGGTTAAAACTAGATAGAGAAGGAATAAGATTGATATAATTTGGGCAGACTGAATCGAAAGAAGAAGGAACACTTGATAAGATGAAAAGAACTTGAAGAGATGACACAACACTCTGGTTAAATGGATAAGCAAGAAAAACATGATCCTCACAATTCGAGATAATGAGTGAAAAGAGCAACATCACAATGCCTCCGGAAGAAAGAATAGAAGATAGATCATTGGAATAACATAATGGAGTAGAAAATGCCAACTTCTGCCACAAATGAGCTTGGAAAGCATCCTTGCAAAGAAGAATCAAATGGAGTTGTTGGAAAATCAACAACGAGAAGCACAAGCTTGTTGTGGGCTTATGTAAACATCTCAAAACTTGAGGAGAAATTCTGCCAACTATCAAAATCAATTGCTTGCTTGAGATCAATGAAGAGATGAAAACTGCTTCACCAAGATGATAGAGATATAAATTGGATCATTGATAAACACCACAAATAGCTACATTCCTTAGGGAAGGCTGTAGGTGAAATCTATACCAAGATAACTCCAAAGAAGAGATTGATGGATTTAAAATACCTCATTCTTGACGACATGTGAAACACGAAACATGAATGAAAATTGTCAAGAGTGACATAACACCATCTCAAAAGATAAGATAGACGGAATTGCACCTTGGAATGCAAGACGGAGAATACTTGAGCTTCTCAAAACAAAACAAGTGTTGAGCACCATGTTTAATTTTGAGTATAGCTTGGCTGGTCTTAACTTCAAGAGAAAACATGAAGAACAATTGAAGAATGAAAGGAATCCTTGACGAACCATCATGTAGAGCCTCCATGAAGAACTCCGGTAATAAAAGAATGAAAAGAAAGATAAATTGAAAACACAAGGTGAATCCTTGCAATGATTTAGATGGATCTCCGTGATGATGAGAGCTTGGAACTCCGGGAAAAGAAAAGATGAAACAACTGAAACCGAGAATTTATTCATCATGAACAAACTCCGAAAGAAGGAATTAATCACTTGGATGAAACAAGAACAAGAATTATGTCATGCGTATCCTTCACCAATTTAAATTGATGACAAGCAACGGATTTGGCATACTACTTATTCTCGTAGGAAGGATTAAGAGAGATATGGCGTAAACTTGAGAAGGTCTTCAACGAACCACCGGTAGGATTTGGAAACAACGAATGAATAGATACGGTAGCAAAGGAAGAGGGATCTCGAACGAACCACCATAAGAATTGAAAATGAAAGTAGCAAAGGCACAATTAGCTGGGAAGAATTGGAAAATCAATGAAGATACTTGAGGGGATTTAGATACATGAAAACAAAGAGATCATGAGTTGATTAGAGAATACTTGAATGATGCACCAGTATGATTTGGAGAATGAAAGCTCAAATCTGAGAATGAAGAATTATGGCATGATGGCCTTTGGAGGAAAGAAATGGAAACAACTCAAGAAATGCTCCGGATGGTAAGAAAAGAATTGTCACAATCCAAACAATTATGAGGATAACATGAAGCTAGAGCCATGAATCTTGAAGAAAATAGAGCAAAATTAAAGAGAAACTCTTCTTCGGTCTTCAAATGATGAGAATGACAACGAGAAACACCACCAAGAATTATTGAGGCACACCGGAAGAATCAAAAGCGAAGAGGTTGAGCCAACTATGAAAATAATTTGAAAGATCTTGGAGAAAAGCATTTGACTGATGATAACTCATTCTTACGTCAAACTTGAAAAGAATTGAGAATAACTCCGGAAGAATTAGAAGAGTCAGGTAAGATCCTGGGAAAAAATCCTGTGGGTTAGGGCCCACTCAAAAGAAAACACCGTTGAGAATGATATTAAAGAGAGATTGCACCGGTTGAATTAAATGGCTTGAATGAGATAACAATCTCCAAATGGCTTGAACGGATTAAGAATGGAAACACCAAATCTTCCAAGATATCTTCACCACTCCGGAATAACAAATAGCGAGAAGTAGAATGATAATGAGGTGCACCGGTATGAGAAAACATTGAAATGAGGAAAAAAAGGTATGATCAACAAAACTTGACTTGAATCCACCGGAGAAGAGAAAGGAATGAGGAATGACGAACTAGTAGAACATCTTCTTGAGAACCACCGGGTAAGAACATTGACGGAAAAGAATGGAGAAACTTCACAAAATAAAAGGATACATGGTAAAGAAATCTTAGACCTTGAGGAAAAAGGGTGGGTGGGCGGAAAAAACAAAGACAACTTGGGATGAACGAAACAAACACCGTTGAGAAAAACTTAGAATTTATCTTATGGATGGGGAGAATGATGGGATCATCTCAAGAGAAGCGCACCGTTGGAAAAGAATTAACATGACAACCTCAATGATCAAAAGGATTAGTATTCACACAAAGAATATGAGAACACCGCTTAGGAAAGGTATGGATTCAACATTTGACTTCAAGCAACTCAATACCATAAATAAAACAAAACAAAGGATTGGCTTGCGAATAAGCCGAACAAATACATATGATAGAGATTTACCCAATCCCATATCATGCATCCGTCGGAAAGATATTCTAGGAGCTACTTGAATTCCCACCTATAAAACTCCCAAACTTTCTCGGTTATGCAATCCGTGTTGGGGATACAGGAAGCAATATATCTCACCCAAACTAACAATACCTACATCCAAGTCTGTATCCATCCACAACACATAACCAAGAAACCTTCGAAATCGTGGTACCTCAACCTTTGAAAAACATCCGTTATACGAAGTCATGGCAATATTCCCGACTCGCCTCAAGATCGGGCTATCGGGTTATCTCACCAACAACTGCATAAAAGAGATTTTCGATGTCGGCGATTAAACTCGTGTATTCCAGAATCGCAACGATAAAATTATGACGACAACACCTCGGAGCTCAACTCCCCGACACCTCCACTAAAAAACCCCGCCGACGGAGGCACCAAGACAATGTTGTCATCATAAAACCATCGAACGATTCTAAGATACCCGCGTGATCCTAAAAAAAAATTTAGTGAAATTTGAGGAGAGGAAAGTCAAAACTCTACGCCGATGCCTTACCAGAGCGATGAAGAGACCGAGGAGTAAAAAGAATTCTAACTCTCCGATATATATAATCCTAAATGACTCAAAACATTTTTCTAGACACAACTCGCCGCTAAAAACGATCAAGCAATGGGGCTCCTAAGGTCGGAAGGCTCGATTACCAACTTGTATCGCCTCGATGCGGCTATATCTCCCACGTGTCGGCACGACTTAGAGGCATAACCGCATTGAAAGCAATGTCGCAAGTGAGGTAATCTTAACACAACCCATGTAATACATAAGGAAAGAGATACATAGTTGGCTTACAATCGCCACTTCACACAATTACATGAATAAAGCATTACATCATCCAGATACAATCAAGGTCCGACTACGTAACCAAAATAAAAGAAGAACCCCAAATGCATAAAGGTCCCCGATCGACCCCAACCGGGCTCCACTATCGATCAACTAGAACGAAACAACACAAAAGGCAAGATCTTCATCGAGCTCCTCCTTGAGCTTGGTTGCGCCACCGGTCGGTAACATAGGCACCGCAAACTGGTTTTGAAGTATCCGTGAGCCACGAGGACTCAAAGAATCCCATTACCATGGGTATCAAGACTAGCAAAGCTTATCGGGAAAGGAAGGGGTAAAGTGGTGAGGTTGCAGCAATGATAAGCATGATATGGTGGCTAACATACGCAAATGAGAGCGAGAAGAGAAACAAGCGGATCGGTCGTCAACTAATAATGATCAAGAGGTGATCCTCAACTCCTACTTACGCCAAACATAACCCAAAACTGTGTTCACTTCCTGACCACGAGAAGAGACCATCACGGCTACACACACGGTTGATGTGTTTTAATTCGGATCCGTGTCAAGTTATCTACAACCGACATTAACAAATTCCCATCTGCCACATAACCGCGGGCACGGCTCTCGAAAGTTTATACCGCAGGGTGTCCCAACTTAGCCCATGACAAGCTCTCGCGATCATCGGCGAATAAACCTTCACCCAGAAGACCCGATCGCCTCGAATCCTCGTACATCAAGACATTTCGACAATGGTAAAACAAGACCAAAAAGCCGCCTGATGCGCCGACAATCCCGATAGGAGCTGCACATATCTCGCTCTCGTGGCAACACCGATAAGCGAAGCGACAGTACCGACGTAACCAAGTTGCTAAGGGATGGTCCCAAGACGGTGTTTAGTTTGACCAACGCTTAGACAAGCACCGCCCGGGGCTATAATAAAGACGACCTCGAGAGAGCGACTCCCAAGGGAAAAATAGGTGGTGGTGAGGCAAATGGTAAAAGTCAATGTTGGGCCTTGCCGGATAAGTTTTATTCAAAGCGAACCGTCGGGGGTCCCATAAATCTCCCGACCGCTAGGAACGCAAAATCCGGGAACATAACACCGTATGACGGAAACTAGGGCGGCAAGAGTGGAACAAAACACTGTGCATAAGGCCGAGCCTTCCACCCTTTACCAAGTATATAGATGCATTAATAATATAAGAGATATTGTGATATCCCAACATAAACCCCGCCCACCATGGAGCAATCTTCAACTTCACCGCAACTAGCAACGCTATAAGAGGGCTGAGCAAAAGCGGTAACATATCCAAACAACGGTTTGCATAGGAAAGGTGTCAAAGGTTAGAGGTTCATGGCAATATGGGATGGCTTGATAAACAGTAATAGGTAGCGCAAAGATAGCGATAGAACGAAGCAACTAGCATAGCAATGATAGTAGTGAGATCCAGGGTAGCGGTCATCTTGCCTGAAATCCCGCAAGGAAGAATAACGAGTCCGTGAAGAAGAAGAAACCACGAAGACGAACCACACGTAGACGAACGAATCCTCACGATCGCAACGAAACAGGAACTAACAAGAAGAAGCACACAACATAGGTAAACACACCACACATGAACAAGACATGATGCACAACAAGCATGATGCATGACCAAGCTACATGAAGCTACTCATGGCAAGAGATGATGCAAACAAGAACAACACACCAAGGCAAGTTTAAATGAGGCCGGGAACAACATATAACAATTCCGGTAAGTCCTCATATGCAAATTTCGAAATTGGTCCAGAACTGAATAAACCTTATGTTCAAGTTGTTAAACAGCAAGTTAAGATGCACCAAGATTATCTACACGAAATTCTAGTCAAGTTACATATAAAGTTCATTAGATTCGGAGCTACGGCCTAGAAGATATGAGCAAAACAAGTTGAACATGGCATTGATGCAAAATGCACACAAACATCAAGCAAACACCTCAAAACAAGGATGCAACATGATAATATGAAGCTACATGCAAAATCAAGCAAGTTTCATATAGAGCACACTCAAAACGGAGCAACGGTGCAACACACACACACTATACAAGTCATAGCAACAATCTGTCCATAACAGCAACTAGGCATCTTGCAAGCATCAAAACAACATGCTACAACACCCCATCATAATAACAAAAGGCATGGGCATGAAGTACACGTAAAGCATAACAAAACATGAACACTGAGCTATCTCCAGAAACAACTAGAACATGCTCAAAAACACATGGAGGTATTGCAAATAATAACAGTTTCAGACTTAGCAGAAAATAACATCAGGTTGCAATGTTTAGAGCTATCAAACAACATGTTACAGAAACATATCATGGAAAACAAAGGCATGGCATGAATCTACTAAATGCATAGGTCAAAAGACCCTTACTGACCATGAGCCAAAAAGGCATAGAAAATATGATGGCACCCATGTAAACATGGCAAGTTATATTACAGATTCATCCATGGCAGGAACAACAATAAGTAGGCATGTTCGTGAGCTTGAACCACTCACCACAGAGCAACACATGGCATGGCAAGGCAACCAACAGTAAAAGGCATGTTTATGAAGCTAAGCATGGAAAGAGCAAGTTCATAGGATGCATGGATCACTAGGAAAACGCATGGGAACAAGTGAACTTAATGTTAGCAGGCTGACAACAACATTTTCAAGCAACTTTGGAGCAATAAATGAACATGTTCCAGTAGGCTATAATTGCAACCAAGGGCATGTATGGATAGAGCATGACATGTAGTTCAAAACATGTTTATACAGCATCTCCAGATTATGCATAGAATGATTAGTAGAAGCATGTTAACATAGCAACAAAATATAACAAAATCATAGGAAAACAAAGAACAAAGAACTACCCTACTTAACAAGCTTGATACACTCAGCACACAACTCATAAAAATACATGGTTAACACCCCGAAAGATGGCATGGCATAGTTCAACATTCATGTAGAGCTCAACCTCATAGGATGCACACATCAATCATGGCAAAATGATAAAACAAAGAAGTTATAATAGCCAAAGAGATTAACATCAACATGCACTCTTCAAACAAAGATTTCGGCATCAATATGAACTCAAATAAAAATCATGCAATGGAATGAAATGATCTACTTGACGAGGCGAACAATTTGACATATTATACGCATGAAACGGAGCTACGGATGCAGAGATGCGATGGCATGAACATGGCATGAAAATTACAAAAAACTGGGGACTTAGTCATACGGGGTCAACCTCCAGATTCTCAGACGGACTTTGAGGCGGCAGCGGATCTCGCCGGATTTTCGCGGAGGTGCCCGGGCGGCACCGGGAGGTCGGAGATTGCGGATCCGGACCGGATCTCGCGGATCCGACCGATTCGCGGATCCGGCCGGATCCTGGAAACGGCATGCGAGGCGAGGCCGAGCTCGCCGGAGTTCGCGGCATGCGAAGCGGCGGCGGCGCGGAGGCCGGGCCGGGCGAGGAGGGCCGCGGCGGCGGCGCTGACGGCTGGCGCTGCCCGACGGCGAGAGCGCGCGCGAGGCGGGCAGAGCCCGCTGGCGGCGGGCGGAGGTCATGGGGCGGCGGGGCCGGTGGGCGGCGGCGGCGCGACAGGCGGCGCAAGGCGGGCGGCGGGATGGCTGGCCGGGCGGCGGCAAGGCGGCAGGCAGGCGGCGGAGGCGCGCGGGCGCTGGCGGGACGGCCTCATGGCCGGGCGGGCGCGGAGGCGGCGCGCGACACGCGGCAGCGGGATTGGTCTCAAGGAGCGGCGCGACATGTCTGCCGCGACGCGACATGTCCGGCAAGGAGAGGAGCGGGCTAGGGTTTCGGTAAAATGATCCAAAAAATTCGTGAGGGGGTTATTTATAGATTCTCGGGAGCTAGGAGAGTCCAAATGGGGTGCGGTTGCCACGCGATCGTGATCGAACGATCGAGAGCATGGAGGGAGTTAGATGAGTTTTAGGCCACTTTGGAGGGTGTTGGGCTGCACACAAAGAGGCCTTTACTTGCCATCTTGCTAACCGTTGAGTATCAAACGACCTCCAAATGGCACGAAACTTGACAAAGCGGTTCACCGGTGCTATACCAAGGCCGCTTGGCAAACCTCGGCCATTCTGAGAAAGTTTAATACCCGCCACAACAGAAGACAAAAGGGACGCCGGGAACATAGGAGTGCCGGATTGCAAAACGACAACGGGGAAAAGGCTCGGATGCATGAGACGAACATGTATGCCAATGCGATGCACATGATGACATGATAAAATGCAAATGATGACATGGCAACGTGCAACACGCAAGAAAATGACATGGCAATGATGGCGAATAACTGGCGGACACCTGGCGCATCGGATCCGGGGCGTTACAAACAATATGAACTCTTTTATTCTTTCTACTTTCTCAAGATCATAGCAACATAGCAAAGCCCTTGACTCAACACTAATATTTATTATAGATAGCTCACAGACTCAATTACATAAAGAGATCACAAAGCAAAACTCAAAACTACTTGATATCAAAACTTCAATCTACTAGATCAAGATACTACTAAAGGGATCGAACTAAATAAAACGGTAAAGATATGAGTGTGATGGTGATACGATACCGGGGCACCTCCCCCAAGCTTCAGAGTTGCCAAGGGGAGTGCCCATACCCATGTGATTATGTCCTCGGAGGTGGTGAAGTAGGAGTTGTTGATGATGTAGGCTTGTCGTACATCTTCCAAGGCATAGGCTCACCATCATAGAAGGATGATCGAGTCTCCGGGATCCTTAAATCTGCAGCCAAACTTATCCTCTTGAATCTATATTCATACTCACAGTTCTAGTTTTGCGTGTCATAGATCCGGGCTTGAGGTGTTCGATTTTCTCTTGAAGCTTGAAGATGGTCTCCCATCGACTTTGGCATCTAGCTTGTGGTTGTTGGTGAACTCCGAGATCATCATCTAGTTGGCGCTGAGTCCACGCCCACCATCCCTTGGCACTTGAAAACTTGTCGCCCACGGCTTTGAGCTTTGTCTCCACGCTCCCAGACGCCTTGGTCCTTCATTATCATGGATGTGCAGCACCCTCACGCATATCAATGGTTTGAGGGTGTTGCAGCACCTCCGCGAGATAAGGGTTGATAACCCTCTCGAAAAACTTGTCCATGGGGGCGCTTGGAGACGCCATGATGCTCTAGATCTGAAACAGAAACACCTCGAAACGAAAACAGAGGATATTTGCGTGATACGGTGGTCAAAACCTTCGGGAGTATATATAATGAATTTTTACTGACCAAAATACATAACGTACAAGAAAACGGAGTCCTGGAGGCACACGAGGTGGCCACGAGACAGGGGGCGCGCCCAGTAAGGGTGGGCGCGCCCTCCACCCTCGTGGAGGCCTCGTGTCCCTCTCGGACTACTTCTTTCTTCCTAAAATTCTTAAATATTCCAAAACTGATAAAAATTGTCATTGGAGTTGTTTTGGAGTCGGTTTACTTACTGCACCACATACCTATTCCTTTTTGGAGTCTGGAACGTTCTAGAAAGTGTCCCTTATGTATTCCTCCGGGGTCACGGGTTTCAATAATATTAGTTTCAACATTGATAGGATTACCTGAAATATAATGTTTAATTCTTTGACTGTTCATCACCCTCGGACTTGTGCCTTTGAAGTTGTTGATTTTTATGGCACCAGAACGATAGACCTCCTCGATAACGTAAGGACCTTCCCATTTAGAGAGAAGTTTTCCTGCAAAAAATCTAAAACGAGAGTTGAATAATAACACATAATTACCTATGTTAAACTCACGCTTTTGTATCCTTTTGTCATGCCAGCGTTTGACTTTTTCTTTGAATAGCTTGGCATTCTCATAGGCTTGGGTTTTCCATTCATCAAGTGAGCTAATGTCAAACAATCTCTTCTCACCGGCAAGTTTGAAGTCATAGTTGAGCTCTTTAATAGCCCAATATGCTTTATGTTCAAGTTCAAGAGGTAAATGACAAGCTTTTCCATAAACAATCTTATATGGAGACATGCCCATAGGATTTTGTATGCGCTCAGAGGCCCATAATGCATCATCAAGTTTTTGGACAAATTCTTTCTAGATCTATGGACAGTTTTTGCAAAATTAATTTGAGCTCTCTATTGCTCAACTCTACTTGACCACTAGATCGAGGGTGATAAGGAGATGCGATTCTATGATTAACATCATACTTAGCAAGCATCTTACTGAAAGCACCATGAATAAAATATGAACCACCATCACTATAAGATATTTGGGGACTCCAAACCAAAATAACTTCTTTAAGCATTTTAATAGAAGTGTTATGATCAGACTACTAGTTGGAATAGCTTCTACCCACTTAGTAACATAATCAACAAAGAACTAAAATATGAGTAAAACCATTAGAGGCGTAAAAGGTCCCATATAATCAAAGCCCCAAACATCGATTTGTTCAATAACAAGAGAATAATTCATAGGCATTTCTTGACGCCTACTAATATTAACAATTCTTTGACATTCATTACAAGATAAGACAAACTTACCAAAGATCTTTGAAGAGAGTAGGCTAATAAAACCAGATCGCAATACCTTGTGTGCGCTTCTATCTCCAAATGTGGTGTCTTTCATAGCATTCAGAGTGACACTTATGAGGATCTGCTCCTGCTCATGCTCACGCACACAATGTCTAATAACACCATATACTCCTTTATAAAGGTGTGGGTCATGCCAGAAGTAATGTCTTAAATCATAAAAGAACTTTTTCTTTTGCTGGTATGTGAAACTAGGAGGTATAAATTTAGCAACAATATAATTAGCATAATCAGCATACCAAGGAGCAGTGATGAAAAGCATTAACGACCGCTAATTGTTCATCAGGAAAGCTATCATCAAGAGGCAGTGGGTCATCAAGAACATTCTCTAACCTAGACAAGTTGTCTGCAACGGGGTTCTCAGCTCCCTTTCTATCAATAATATGCAAATCAAATTTTTGAAGCAGGAGAACCCTTATAATGAGTTGTAACACCCCAAGAATCATGCTATAGTAATCTCCCCGTAATGATGGCCATGTCATCATTATTACAATGCAAATTGCCATTCGATAAAAATCAAAGTCAATTTCAAATTTAAAATAAAGTGAAAATAAATTATTTATTCAAACTATCCAACAAAAATGTTCGTTGAGTTGCAATTAATCACTAAGTATTTTTTATGTAGAAACTAATATTACTTGAAATAATAAATTGCCCCCAACCTATTTAACTCAGTGCCCAAAACAGCATATTTGATCCTTATGTTTTTAAAAAGAAATTCAGACAACTTCAAATCACTCCCAAACGTTTTGTGGCAGTGAGTTATATTGCATACTAAATTTTGAGACCAGCCACACAATTTACAAGAGTCATTTGGTGCTCCAATTAAAGGCAAGTAGTAAAGAAATAAATAACACTAAAAAAAGGAGGAGGAAGAAAAGGCCTAAAGCTACGGGCGCGACTGGGCCTTAGGTGCACAGAGGCCTAACCCAGTCGCACCTCCCCTGTCTTCCACCTTGCTATAGGGAGGCAGGGGATCGTGGCGGCAATCCACCCACCATGGCCGCGCCTAGGACACGCGGCGGCCATCCCCCGGCCCTCAGAGAGGTTAAGAGCATCCCCGCACCCCGTGGAACCCTAACCCTCGTTCCTCTTCCCCGCTCAATTCCTCTCTGGATCTCAATGTTGAACCGAGCCATCGTCGCCATGGCCTCCGATGTCCACGCGCCCACCAAGCTCCCCGCGCCCAGCCACCTCGACTAGGAGCTTCACCGACGTCCACTCCGTCGACTAAGTCCATCGGTCGGAGCCGGGAGCCCCTACATCGACCACATCGAGGTCATCTTCAAGCTTCGCCCCGCCGCTCGTCGTCTTTGAAACGGCCTCATCAGAGCCTCCCCGACCTTCCAAGCTCGTCATCGAGCACCGCAGTGAGCCCCTCTGCCTATTCCCTCGTTTTTCCCTTTGATCTGTAGTGTTTGCCGTTGCTCCCGGGGTCGTCCGTGGTCGTCAAGGTCGGAGCTCCGCTCGCCGCGCCCCTAGTCGTGCCCGCGAGCACCTGGCCACGCTTGCGCCCCCTGGGCGCCCCTGCCCGTCCGCCCGTTGCCGCTCACGCGCGCTCGTGCTATTGCTGCTCGTGCTACTCTGTTGCTACTCCCGCTCGCTGCCTCGATGCACCCTGCTGCTACTCCCGCTCGCTGCCTCGATGCACCCTGCTGCTGCCGCTACTTGGCCGCAGCTGCGTCTGCTCCCTGCTCCTTGTAACGCTGCTGCTTGCTGTTGCTAATGCCTACTGCTGCTGCTGCTATCTGTACTGCTCATGCCGCTGCTGTTGCTGGTTGCCATGCCCGTGAGTGTGTGTTCGTGTGTGTGCACGGCTGTGCCACGGCCGTCCCTTATTTAATTAGTCTAGGCTTAGTTAGAAATACTACTAGTTTAGTGCTAAATTAATCTAGTAGTAGATGACATGTAGACCCCATTAAATAAGTTAGATTTATTTATTTGTTTAGGTAAATAGTCTATGACATGTGGGCCACACCTGCCCTTTTGACTAGTCAATTTGACTTGGTCAATTCAGATTAAACTAAATATAAAAATTCAGAATATGTTTATAACTTAGAAAATTCATAGAAAATAATCCGTAACTCAGATGAAAGTTTTCTACATGAAAGTTGCTCAGAAAAATCCAACGAATCCGGATACGCGGTCCATTCATCATGCGCATGCCCCTAGCATGCTGAACATCGAACCGTCCCCTTTCTTTTCATCTGTCCGAAAATGCCAAACTTCGGGAAAGCATTTCCGGATGTTACCCTATTTGCCGTTAGCGTGTAGCACCGCGTTAGAACACGTCTAGCTCTGCCTGTGTCCTGTTATGCTCTTGCTTGCTATGTATTTACTGTTTCTCCCGGCCCCCCTCTTCTCTTCGGTAGACCCCGTGGTGGCTGTCGATGCCACTATGCTCGACTACGTCATCGACGACCCCTCCTTCTCGTCTGAGCAACCAGACAAGCCCCCCCTTTGATCATCCCGATATCGCCCATTCCATTCTCTCATGCTTGCATTAGATTTTGCTATTGTTATTGTTTGCTTCTATTCTGATGCATAGCCTGCTTATTGTTACCTTACCTGCTTATCCTAAACCGCTTAGTATAGGTTGGTTAGTGATCCATCGCGACCCCACCTTGTCCTTGTCGCTTCGCTTCATCATTGAAGACCCGATCAACGGATCGAAAACCGTGCCCCAAGATCGCACATCACTTTCCCTTAGTCGCCGACATCGCCGGGTTATTATCGAGTGCCGAGGGTGAGACCTCTACAGCACTTCTGATGTTAACCCTGTAGTGTAGCTATTCGGTCGTGGTCATTGATACGTCTGCAATGTATCTATAATTTTTTATTGATCCATGCTATATTATCTACTGTTTCGGGAAATATTGGGCTTTATTTTCCACTTTTATATTATTTTTCGACTAACCTATTAACCGGAGGCCCAAATTAATTGTTGCTTTTACCCTATTTCAAAGTTGTTTCGAGGAAAAGGAATATCGACGGAGTCAAAACGGAACTAAATCACTTGGAGAAGTTATTTTTGGAAGGAAAGCAACCCGATAGACTTGGAGTGCACGCCGGGAGTCCCGGCCGCCCACGAGGTGGGGGCGCTTACCCCCCGACGCTGCCCCCGCCTCGTGAGCACACCGAGGTCCACCGACGCACTTCGCACCCATATATACCCTCGCATCTAAAACTTCCAACGGAGATTGGATCAAGTTCCGCCGCAAGCCTCTCAGAGCCACGAAAACTGGCCGGGGCCCTCCCAAGACTCACGGAGGGGGCCATCATCACCGTGGCCATGGAGGAGTATCCCGAGGGTCTTCATCACCATGAAGGCCAAGGACCGTAAGGTGGAGGCCATGGAGGAAGAAGCACAAGGTAGAACCTCTCTTCTCTCTCTTGGTGGTATCAGAAGTGCCATCGGGAGGGAATCATCGCCATGTGATCGCCTTCATCAACATCACCATCATCATCACCATCCTCATCTCTTTACG
This sequence comes from Aegilops speltoides, assembly GCA_021437245.1. NCBI lineage: Eukaryota > Viridiplantae > Streptophyta > Magnoliopsida > Poales > Poaceae > Aegilops > Aegilops speltoides. The sequence continues at coordinate 204,389,123 of CM038144.1, forward strand.
CGTCCACTCTCCCGCACCCCACTGTAATCCCCTACTTGAACATGGTGCTTTATGCCACATATTATGATTCAATGATGTGTTGTCATCCTATGATGTTTTGAGTAGATATCTTTTGTCCTTGAGTTGATTTATGATCTAGACCGGCACGAGTTGTATGTTTTATCTTGGTGCTGTCCCTATGGTGCCTCCGTGTCGCGCAAGCGTGAGGGGTTCCTCAACTGAGGGTGTTGCAACACGCTCATGATTCGCTTATAGTGGGTTGGTGAGTGAATGTACACAAACCCGAGTAAGAGGGATTGTTGTGTATGGGAATAAAGAGGACTTGATGCTTTAATGCTATGGTTGGGTTTTACCTTAATGATCTTTAGTAGTTGCGGATGCTTGCTAGAGTTCCAATCATAAGTGCATATGATCCAAGTAGAGAAAGTATGTTAGCTTATGCCTCTCCCTCATATGAAATTGCAATGACGACTATCGATCTTGCTAACAATTGCTTAGGACAATTCCGCACACCGATCCACCATTATCCCACACTCGCTACTTGTATTATTTAGTATTATATTCTAACTTTATGATAACAGCACCTACTCTTATATTTTAGCTCTCCGATATCATCCGAAGTTATCCTCTCCATACCCACAACGTAGTTTTATTTCTCATTGTTGGTGCGCGTAGAGTCATATCAGTGGCAGATAGGTCTTGAGAGAATATTGATCTTACCTTTAGCTCCTTGTGGGTTCGACACTCCATACTTATCACTTCCATCTTTGGAAAGTGCTACGATGATTCCTTGCACTTGGGGATTATCAAGCTCTTTTCTGGCGCCGTTGCCGGGGAGCAATAGCGTGGGGTTGATATTCTCGTGTGTGTTTGTTTGCTTTCTTCACTATTTAGATTTTGTTTTTCCTTTTTTTCTGTTTAGTTTTTTTTACTGTGTTTTTTTTACTGTGTGCTTGTTTTTTTTCTGTTTAGTTGTAGGTGAAACGTACAAAAAAATTATTACTTGCCTTTCTTGCCTAAAAAGTTTTTCAAAAAGAGAAGTGATGGAAGCTTTTGCATTGAAGAAGTGAGGGTCTGTAGGATTTCGGGTTCCGGCAGACCCTCAAGGTTCGAACTCTGGGGTGCGCGCGGAGATCACACTTACTGCCTACTTGTGTCTCGTCGACTCGCAAGGATCTAAACTACACGAAGAACAACACAGAGGACACAAGGTTTATACTGGTTTGGGCCACCATTGTGGTGTAACACCCTACTCAAGTGTGTGGTGTGTGGATTGCCTCGGGTTGATGATGAATAAGATAAGGAAGAACAGCCTCGCATGAGGGTCTGTTTCTGGTCTGGTGCGATGAACTGCTAGGAGGAGTTCAACTCTCTCTCTCTCTATGTCTTTCTATCCTTGTTCTCTCGATCCCTCTACCCCTGTGGGTGGCTAGTCCTATTTATAGGCGAGGCCCCGGCCTCTTCCCAAATATTGAGCGGGAAGGGCGCCAACAATTGGCCATTTTGAAGGGGAACATCTTGTACACTTATCCTCGACTAAAGTTGGTCCTCGCCGCCAAAGGCCCCCGACGATGACGCCTGGCTTGGGCTCCACGATGACCTCCATTCTCGCCTCCGCCGGTCTTGATCTTGTTGAACCAAAATGGTTGCTTTTACTTGATACTCTTGCTCTGTGTTCCTTTGCACCAAAGAGGAAACAAGGATCAAAGCAGTCGGCGCCCACCGACGCCTACCGCCTTGGTCGTCACGGCTATGCCATGGGCACCTCGTGAGGTACCCTCGCTTGATCTCCGCCTCGCTCGCCAGCCACCGACGAGGTCAGGCCCGAGGAAGCCTCATGTCATCCGCCTCATGAGGCTTGGCCTCGCGAGGGTCTTGAGCATGTGTGATGAAGATGGGACGACTGGCCACCTTGAGCCACGCCGCACGCAGTAAGTATGGGTACCCCTGCTCCCTGAACGCCGACAAGAGCCCCCGGCCCAAGGCGCCTCAACTTGGCTTAGCAAAGGAAGCCGGCGGCAGCACGGTTACCACGGTCCCATCACCGCGCCTTGGGCGCAGGTGGCGGTTGATTGTGCGTGGTGTCCTGCTCCCCACGACGCCTTGGCAACCGCATCGAATTGACAAAAGAGTGGTGCCCGCCTAGGTTTACCTTCCTTGCCTTCTCCTTCACCGCCTGCATCCCCTTTTTCGCCCCCGCCCTTTTGCTTCAAATCCCCAGATCTACTCCAACTTTGCATCCTAGCAAGGCATGGCGCCGCTGCACTCACCGAGCATGGTACTCGCCCACTGGATTCTCCGAATGTGTCGGAGAAAACCTTGCTCGGACGCCGCCAGATGATGGCGGCGCAAGGCAACGACGGGCGGTTGCGTGTTTCAAGGTTGGCTCCGCCTTCCCGAGAGCAGGGAAGCACCTTCTACCCGCTTTTGTAAGCGCCATCGCCACCGGTCCGTGCCCCCTTTTCCGAAGTTCTTCCTTCGCTTCTCCACCATTACAACCCGCAAGCCCCGCACCACCATCCCAACTCGTTTTCTCCCGCCGATTTTTTACTACCGCGAGGCCCACGCTTGTGTAAGGCCCACAGGGTCTTTGCGCGCCATTATTTCTACCTCCGGTCCTCACGGCCCCATCACAAGCATGCGCGAAGCTTCATCACGCACGGCAGCCCAATGCCATCTCGGCCCGGAAGAGGACCGAGGGCTTCAGGAGCAAGGGTCATGGTGGATGCTAGGCGACCCACTCCCGCCGATTCTACCCATGGGGCAGCCTAAGTCTGCTGACGTTATCCCGCTGAGCTCGCTGATCCCCGCTGCCGCGGCCGGAGAGGATGGACGCGACTGTGGCAGACAACATGGAGGCTCAGGGAGCCGATGCCGCCTTCGCCCAACCCCAAGTCCCGGCCGACGAATATCTCGCCGCGTCCTCCAACTTGGTTGGGGTGACGGGCGAGACCGAAGGTGCTCTCGGCCCCTCGCTCTTCGGAGGATTGGGAGCAGTGGTGAACTCCATGCCCGCTGACAGGAAGGGCTCAGGCTCGCTGAGGTCCCCGAGACTGGTTGTGACGCCTCGATTCAATCGACACTAATCATGCACGCAAACGCAATGATCAAGATCGTGGACTCACGGAAGATATCACAACACAACTCTAAAAACATAAATAAGTCATACAAGCATCATAATACAAGCCAGGCCTCGAGCGCCGAATACAAGTGCTCGATCATAGACGAAGTCGAGGAAGCAACAATATCTCGAGTACGTATATAAGTTAAACAAGTTTGCCTTAAGAAGGCTATCACAAACCGATACAGACGAAGAGGCGCAGCCTCCCGCCTCGATCCTCCTAAACTACTCCTCGGTCGCCGCCGCACCGCACGTAGTAGTAGACACCTCCAGTAGTAGTCGCCATCGACGGTGGCGCCAGCCTCGATTCCAAAGATCCGTCGCGATAACCGTAAAGAAAGGAAAGGGGGAAAAGGGGAGAAAGCAACCGTGAGTACTCATCCAAAGTACTCGCAAGCAAGGAGCTACACTACATATGCATGGGTATATGTAAAGGGCCATATCAAGGACTAAACCGCAGAATGCCGTAATAAGAGGGGATAGCTAATCCCGTCGAAGACTACGCTTCGGGCAGCCTCCGCCTTGCAAAGATGTAGAAGAGAGTAGATTGAAGTCCTCCAAGTAGCATCTCCAGCAAAGATCTCCAAGTAGCATCTCCAAGAGCATCGAATAGCATAATCCTACCCGC